>OZ020284.1:628996-694990 GCA_963971205.1 Aethes cnicana
GGCCAGCCCGGGCGCGGCCTGCGCCAGCTGCAGCAGCTGCCGGCCCGCCGCGTCGTCGGCCGCCGCGCGCCCCGCCAGCACGTCCTCCACGTAGCCCAGCACCTGCGCCAGACTGGCTTAGACACGCCCGACACACAGTAGAGATAGCTCATCCACAGAATAACAGTTTACTTGAGCACATTTGCATCGACGCCACTCGCTAACCACGGGTTACCCTCTGAGCTCTGACTCGAGATTTGATAAAACTATTTTTATCAACTTAACCTTGGATTAGCCTCTAAGCCCACTCGCACCAAGCCGCTAACCTCGGGTTAGCCCCTTAACCCACGTCAAATTCATACAAAGAAATCTGAATTAAATGGTTAACCTGAACTTAACAGCTTGGTGCAAGTGTGCCTTAACGATATTATGGAAGGAATTAGAGGAAAACCCCGCTAATTTTATTTTGATGAATCAAAAGAAGGGAATGAGCAAAAACAATGTTCCATTCCACTCAAAAAAACAGGCAAAAGCGAGAAACTTTGAGAGATACATATTGGAATAACGCTACTGACAATAATAGCAGGATCTAAAACAAAAGAGAGTGCTTCCTATTGCCATATTATCACTCCACACTACTCGAATAAGAAACATGGAAAGACAAAAGCCCCTCGTAACCAGGTGGAGCGACGATTTAATCAATCAATCAATAATAATAAAAACAAATATAAGTGTTAGTTACAATACTTACGAATTATGTAAGATAATCATACCATAAGAATAAAAAAAATACATTACATTTAAGATTTAAGCAAAGTCATGCAGATTGAATTTGGCACGCCTTAAAGCCAGCCTTGGTGTTGCTCAATACCATATTCATCGTAAGCGTACACTGCGCGCCCTGTAAGCCAATTACTTGATATTGGCTTCTATCTAGCATATGGACAGAAGCCATTATTTAAAAGAGAAGAAAACCAGCAGTCAAGTTATTTCCCTAACGGGGACTCTTGCCCAATCTGCATCAGTGTGCCCAGCGAGCTCACGCGTGGCCGTACCTGTTCGAGCAGCGAGGACAACTTGGTGGCGGCCTCGGCGACCAGCGCTAGGTCGGGCGCCGGCTGCACCTGGCGCGAGCGGCCTCCGGGGCCCATCGTCTTCTGGCAGAGTTGCAGACCCACAATCTGGAATAGTACAAGTCTTATTATCATACTAGCCTGCCTCGTCGATGCCCGCGACTTCGTCCGCGTGGAATTCTATAATAGCGTTACCGCGGGAACTATGCGTTTTTTCGGGATAAAAAGTATCCTATATGTTGATCAGTGTTATAAACTACCCCCATACCAAATTTTGTTGAAAACTGTTTAGTAGTTTTCGAGTAAAATCCGGACATACATACAAACAGTAAATTTTTCTAAACATCATTATTTTGTGTTCAGTATCGTTTATATAGTCCCCTCCACTTGATGGTTTCTTTTAATTTTCAAGTTTCAAACACGACTTCTTCTACTGACAAGTAGAAGTAGTTCTAGTTATGGTCACATAGACATCCTTCTATGTGACGATAACTATTAGTGTGCCAAATTTCTGTCCAATCTGTCCAGTACCTTGAGCTGTGCGTTGATAAATCAGTCAGTCACCTTTGCTTTTTATATATTTAGAAGAAGAAGACTAGTATGTCTACTTGAACATTTATTGCCGCGCTTGAACAGAGGCCAACCGAGCAGGTTTTTTTGACTAAATCTCGCAAATTCGTTGTTATTCAATATTATTTTAATTCTTCACAATAAACATTAGCCATTGTTTACTTGGTTGGCTTAGTTTGAGTGTCTTTAGCAATTCTCTACAAATTCATAATTTTGTCTAGCAGTTGTATTAATAATTGGTCAGGATGGCATCATTATCATTACTTGCATGATAATTCACAATTTATTCCAATAAATGGTTTAACCCTTTGTATGCTTAGGTACGCTTCCATGCCATTACAGTAAAATTTATAAAAAAGAACCATCACTTTCAATTTTGATAAAACTTACATTGACATTGCATATGAAGGTTTAAAGCATCATGGACTAATTTGGTAGCTTCAAACTTTATCATGACGTAACTCAACATACCTCAGGCTCATAACTAGTGAGTGTGACATCAATAGGAGTGAACATGCAGCCCTGTTTGCCCCGAGGGACTCCCAGTGCCACACACACATAGGCGCGGAGTCCCATACGAGCGCCCTGCAGCGATGTATCCAGGGTAACGTGGACTGGCTCACGGCATTCGCGGGAGTAATACTCGTGAATCACCGAGGAGTGGTTGGTAACTTCATTGCCCGTCGCCCACCAACCTGGAATTTATTAAATAACATTGATCAGACCTTGAATAGTGGGCTCTCAGTTGTTTAAGAGCCTCTGACTACTGGCTTGGGTTTTAAAAAGGAAGGAACTCGCGTCCGCTGTCTGTTTTCCCGGACAGTTATAATTCAGGTATCTTCAAGGCAAAGGTGAATAGGCAATTACTGAACCGGTGAGCTACTTTTTTGGCTCATTGTTGCGACCAATCGGGCGAGATAGTGGTCAATCACTGATCACTTCTGAATAATAATAAAAACTTTGCTTAATATATTGCAGTTGTAAACAGCCAATTCACCTTTGTTTGTTATTGTTTACACAGCCTTTATCACAATAAGTGAAAATACACTACAAAATAATGTGTTTATTGTAAAATGCAATCCAATCCACACATCCTTATTCATATCAAATTACAAAACTTTAATAGAATGAAATAGTTATTGTATATGCATTTAAAATGATAGAAGAAATGCACTAATTTTGAGTAAACGTCATCAACACTAAATTTTAGTTCTTCCTTCTCTCTCTTTTAAATAATGGCTTCTGCCTATATGCAAGAAAATTTCGCCAATGTCAAGTAATTGGCCTACAGTACCTATAATGATAAAAGTATGGTAGAAAAGATAAATCAAGTAAAAATTGGGAAGCTCAACTAACGCCAACCATCTTGAACAACAGCCATTGAGCAGCAAAGTTTTAGTTCCACATACAAACTTACCAACAATGTTTTCTGCCGCGTTGACCCGCCTGTTGAGCTCGTACACGTCCATGGCGTAGTTCAGCTCGGCCTCCACCTGGTCCGCGTGCTCCTTGTGCGGCACGCAGAAGCAATTCGTCACTTCCACCACACCCTTGTCACTGGTTCCTGGAAAGGAGACCACCAAACATAACCTCAAAGTAACACTTCAAAATCATGATAAAACAAAGAATCCCGCAATTCCAGAACATTGTACACTCTTTAAACATAACAAATTAACTAAAACCTATACACGTGAGGGTCGTGATTCCTGGAAGACCGTAAAAACTACAAGTTTTGCACACATGACGTCGGCATAACAACTTCACGAAATTTGCACTTCAAGAATTAACAAGCGATGAAACTGATATTTACCGAGTAAGGTACCGATAACCCGATGCGAATCCGCATTTCGACGCTCGTAGGCATCCACGATTTGAAATAATACTACGGGATGAACCTTGACAACAAGATTGAGCGCCATTTTGGCTCTTTTAAAAAAACACAAGGGCGTTTATGAAATGTCAAACCAAACGTGTTCATAGACAAATGTCAGAAGCGTTCCATTTTGCACAACGAAAAGAAACCGAACATTTCCTTTGCGCCCACCCTCATTATTTACAATATTGTGATATAGTGAAGAATGTGAAATAAATAACGATGACTATAGTGAACTAGTCATCACTGACGAATTAAGTTAATTCTAAATATCGAGTACACCAATATGTATAGCACGTCACAACTTAGAAGGCGCGCGGCGAAGCACTTAAGCTGTTGACGCAGAGTCTATTATTGCTTAATCCACGCGCCTTCTAAGTAGTGTAAACCAGTACACACTTTTGCACCTTACCCCCACGTTGTAATAAAGTCCAAGTGTACATGTATTAATGAACTTGACTGTAAATAGGTACATTTGGCACGTGCGATTGACACAGCAGTGCAAAATGCTATAACATCGTAAGTCTTGCCTGCCCCTACCACACAACACAACACGAAGTAATGGCAAAGTATACTTATCTTCGACTCGTCGTCTCCGGAGCCCTAATCCAAGATGGCGGTTGACACTTACACCGAGGCTCAACAGATGTCGCTGTCCCAACCGCCAAGAATCCTACATCGCGCTATTAAGATTTTTCCTCGTTGAATGACCCCCCTCGATTCACTCCATGCAGTTATCGCTTCTCGGCCTTTTGGCTAAGATCAAAGTGTAGTATCTGTTCTTTTCAGCTTAATATCTGAAAGTTCCCCCACCGGGGGACCAGTATATTAAACTGATTTTTGTATACCGACGGGATGTTCGGGGCTCGCTCCACTCCCGTCACGGGTCGGCCCGGCATTGCAGTGCCGCCGGGATCGGCCCACATAATGGAAGAAAAACAATAGCAAAACTAAACTACATATCAGTCTGTCCGGTCTCAAATACTTGAAGTTATGTACATAATACTTCTTTGCTCCTAAATGTTCTATGTAGTTATGTATGTTAGGTTGTCTGGGAGAGATCGCTCTATTAGCGATAAGACCGCCTGCTGTATACCTAACAAGTTAACAACATGTTTTCCTACTCTTTTTGTTCTGTCCTTTTTTTCTTTATTGTGTGATGTTCAATAAAGAGTATTTGTATTGTATTGTATTGTTCTCAGCTTCACCCCAAGGTTGACTGGTAGAAAATGCTTTAAGTCCGCCTTTTTTACACTGCTTTTTTTTTGTTTGTGCAATAAAGAGTTTTCTTCTTCTTCTTCTAAATAACGAATTTGCCCAGAAGTGGACCATTCAAATAGGCTAGAAAAAAAAGGTGAATGAAATTAAAGCAAAATATTAAATTTATTAAAACTATTTTATTAACAAAAACATTACACTAACACAGCTTTTGGTAAAATAAAGATCTCACTCATTTCATGAAATAACAATACTGTAACTTTTACTGAATAAAAAACTTTTACTGAATATCTGACATAGTCATCAAAATACAGCCCAACCGAGAATTATATTGTTACAAGGGAAAACCACTTCCATCTTATATTTTTAATGTTAGTTTGAAGCCTCTTCTTTTAAATCAATATTTAGTTTAAGTCACAGCAAAGATATTCAGACCTAGTTTCACAAAAAAAACATTTGTCCACATTATTTGAACTAGGTAACTGTAACTGATAAACTGCCTGTGAGGTCTCTGAATCTTCATATTTCACAGTAACATTGACACTATGATAATGCTGTGCGCTCGTTTGCCTATACCATTGGTATAAAAAAAACTTTGACATTTAAAAGTGACTATCGGCGCCAACTGGTGAGCAAAATATGGCATCCCTCATTGTGTAACTTCTCAGAAAATTTTAACTGAAAATTTAATTTTAGAGTGAATAATTTCACATATTGAAAGGGCTACCAGCTTTCCAGTATTGCTATTGATATAGAATCTATCTATATTATAAATAAAGAAGTTTTAAGACTTCACTTGTCAGACGACGGGTTGGTGTGAATGCGTATTCCATGCATCCCTGCTATTTCTTCCTTCAGGGACTCTGTGACAAGGCGGTGCTGCTTAACTCGAGACAATCCAATGAACTCTTTGGCCTCTATACTGACCTGTAAATTTAATAAATGAAATTTGAAAAGTCAAGGATCAGGAAGTCAAGGAAGGCAGCTTATCTGGTGCTCCAGTAACCATAATGCTGGCTAGCCTCAGCTAAAGAATTGCTATGGTAATTCAACGAGGGAATGCAGCAGTGGCAGTGATTTGGGGGATTTCTGTACATATAGGTTAAGTTTATTATTATTAGTTTATTTACTACTATTATTATTTAATTATTTTAAGTACTTAGTTTTAATTTTATTTGTTTTATTCTATTTTATGTTTTAATTAAATAAAAATATATTGAAGATTTAATTAGGATTTCTAAAATTAATCACATTTGATTATTAATTATTAACAATATAATCAAATATTTCTAGGTGTCACTCATCAAAGATCACCACAACAAAGTTTTTTACCTCAAACATTGCTCCACAGCCACCTGAGATGTCCTCAACGCTGACATAAGTCGTTCCTGGCAGGGATTTCTTCAAGGCCTCTGTGAGTTGTTGTTCCTTCGACACGCAGTTGCGCTCAAAATTGGTGCCTTGTGCACCGGCTCCATTTCCTACCACGCTGCGTGACTAAAACATAGAAACTTAGTATTTAGTCATTGGAAATACATACAGTAAAGATGCTAGAACATAAAGTAATACCCTAATACTCACCAAGTTATTCCTGACAGGCCCTAAAGCCCTTAGAAACTGACGAAACATTTTTAGAAAATAATTTAAATTAAAAAGATTGAGCAGGCACAATGAAGTTCTGTTCTCAACACCTATTATTGCCCTTTACTCATGTGAGATCATACCTAGGAGTTTTGGTAATACAATAGTGCATTTGTGCAATTTGTCAAATTTATTGTATTTTTACATAACCTCTGAACAACACAGATTTGACATGCAATTTTATGCGTTCCATTCTTCCAAAATAAAACATATTCTGATATGAGAAAAGTATTCTGGTACTGGTGGTATGAGTTTTCACCTGAGTACTGTGACAAAAAAGAAAATGTATTTCTATAAAAAGTTTTTTGTACTTTTATTAAGGAAAAAAGAATCTTGCTTACTTACAGAAGAAAAATAAATTCCGTTTTTAATCTAGTAACTCAGATATTACAATGAGTGGAACGGAGTACATCCATAGACAACTGAGGAAAAACGTTCGGACACACGCACAAAAGTTTTAAACGATATGAAACTGTCACTGTCACATCACTGTTTGACAGGAGTAGCGAATGAACAACACGTGTTATCGGTGCCTGGGTGCAACAATATAATTAAATTTTAGAAAATTATGTGATAGTTATTGTTAAAAATGCCTCCGTTTAAAACTGGTTTGTTAAAGAGAAAAATAGACGATAAAAAATCTAAGCAACCTCCTGCCAAAGACCCTTCAGACGATGAGGTAAGTTGAGAAACAGTTTTGTGTGAATTTGGCGTGTTATTTTGTTCGTTTTTGGTTATAGTTGTGTGGTTTTAGGGTAGTGAGTCTGGAGAGAGTGAAGAGCTGATCAGGGGCGAGCTGAATGGCGCTGATGACGCCACAGATTCTGAGCAGGAGGAGGCTGGAGCTCATTCAGATGCTGAACAAGATGTAAGTGCCTTTATATTTAGTCGTTGGTATCTTATACTTTAAACGCGCTAATTTGATATATTTCTCTATTTATTAATACAAGTGATCTCAGTCATTTAAATAAATAAAATTTGGAATATTGGGGTTTACGGGGGCGATAAATCGATCTGCTTGGTTTCATATCTGAGAAAACTTAGTTATAGCTATTTTCACCTAAGCAAAGCTTGGTCGTCCAGGTGCTATATTCTTAATTGTGAACTGCTGCTATGGAAGTGCTCTTTGAACCGCTACTATACTTTCTAAATGCTTAAATCATTTTAACTTTAACAATATAAATTCGATTTAATTTGTTGTTTTTGTTTTTCCAGGAAGTACTATTTGACGATAGTGCCGATTCCAACTTTGGAGATGAAGAACAGACTGAGGAGTTTTCAGACGCGTCATCAGTAAGTTTAGTTTTATAAAAATAACATTTAAATGTACACGAAGGCCCTTTATTTTGAGTATCAATTGTTTTTTAAAACTTTACTTGGGTTTTTAACATCTTCTTAACCCTATTCTAAATTAGAACTCTATTCTCAGAGTGTGGTCATCATTCATGGCATCTATCTATCGCCACTTTGATTGAACTAGAGTACCAAGTTTATAAAATCTCTTTTGATATTTTAGGAGTTAACAGACTCTGAAGCTGATGATGAGGAAGAGGAGGAATCTGGTGAAGGATCAGACGGAGGCTCTGAAAATGAAGAAAATGAGGCACAAAGTTCACAGGATAGTGAAGCAAACGATAGCGGCGAGGAGTCCGGCATCGGCCAAACACATTCAGGCTCCAGCGATGAGTCAGGGGATAAAGTTACTAAACAGAAGGCAAAACAGAAGAAAACTAAGGAGATAAGAGAAAGGAAGGCGAAGGAAAAAGAAAGGCAGAAAGTAAAAGAAGTTAAAGATAGTGTTGATAAATTAGCTGATAAAATTAAGGAGACTAGTGTCAAGACCAGGCCTGTGGCTCAGAAAGGTAAGTTTCACATACAAATTTGCCATAGCAAAATTTCGAGTCCTTTTTTCGCTTTTGTTGCTTGAGAAAACTCCTTGCGTAAAATATTATTATTGAAAATTTAATCTTGTACTCAGTCAGTATACAATCTGCATAATGTTCCTCTTATTGTTAAACGTCTATCAAAACAGGGGACAGGCTTTTTGGTGAAGGAAAACATCGTGAAACCTGCATGCATATGTGAAGTAATTCAAAGATGTGTGTGAAGTCTCCAATCCGCACTGGGCCCATGGGGACTATAGCCCAAACCCTCTCGTGATGAGAGGAGGCCTGTGCCCAACAGTGGGACGCAAATAGGCTGAATTAGTAGTAGTAGTAGTATCAAAACAGTTGTAATAAAGATTATTGAAATCGATCCACAGATGAGTATGAGTCAGGTGACACGTCAGACGAAGAAGAGCGCCGTAACACAGTGGGCGACATCCCCATGTGGTGGTACAACGAGTACCCACACGTGGGCTACGACCTCGACGGCCGCAAGATCATCAAGCCGCCCCAGCGGGACCAGATCGATGAGTTCCTCAAGTAAGACAATATTCTTCTTTTCTGTTGTATTTAAGAATGTGGGTAGAAGATGAAAGGTCAGTTGGACACCTACAGCCAAGTAAGTGGTGAACATAACATACGGGCGACGAGAATAATTACGGATTTTATAGTATAAACATAGTGTTCAAGTGTTTAAAAGAGACACAATGTCGGTGAAATTCAGTGAATTTAGTTTGGACAAAGACAATTGCCAATATAATGGCTTCTGTCTACTATTACAGCCTATTTAAGTCCCAATGTTGGGCACAGGCCTCCTCTCATCACGAGAGGGTTTGGGCTATAGTCCCCACGCGGGCCCAGTGCGGATTGGGGATTTCACGCACATCTTTGAATTACTTCGCAGATGCGTGCAGGTTTCCTCACGATGTTTTCCTTCACCGAAAAGCTCAGTGGTAAATTCAAATTGAATTTCGCACATAAGTAAACTTAGAGGTGCGAGCCGGACTCGAACCCCCGACCCTCTGCATGAGAGGCGGTAGATCGAACCACTAGGCCACCACGGCTTCAGTCTGTGCGCAAGTAAACCAACCAAAGAGTCAGATCTCACTCTACAGGCGCCATGCTCTTCCACAAGCGTATTTACCTGCGCCAGTATATAAATTCTCTGGTATCTAATTAAGAGGGTTTATCCTGAAAGTTGGCAACGTCGCATATAGCTGTCAAATGTTTCGCTGTTTTTATTGATTTCTCAATATTGCTGAATTAAAAAGGAATATATCATTCTATGGTTGTATGACGCGTCTCGTTTTATATTTGTTGGTTAGGCATTCAAATAATAAGATTACATTAAAATGCATGGAAACTGCGATGTAAAGTTTTCAAAAGATATTACTTCCATAATACTAAAAATTCCGCGTTCCTATGGTTACTGTCGCAAGCCATACTTAATGTTTTATTCAACCATAGAGCGATAATTCATGTTTTCATTCAGTGATATTCAGAAATTAATGAAAGCAGCAAAATATTTGACAGCTATTTGCGACGTTGCCAACTTTTGGAGTAAACCCTGTTAAGTTAGGAAAGTAGCAACGAGTATGTTCGTTGTACAGAATGAGCATACCGCGGCAGCGGTCGGCAAACGTTAGCATGAAGTAGTGAACGTTAAGGCTAGGGTCTAGCGAGATGTGGGCGATCGACTCTTAAACCTACCGTAGATTGCAACATCTAATTCTTATCCTAGGAAATGCGAAGACCCCGACTTCTGGCGAACGGTGCGCGATCCCAGCACTGGCCAGGACGTTATCCTCAGCAAGTCTGACCTGGAGCTGATCTCTCGCATCCGCCAGGGACAGGTGCCGAACGCTCAACATGATGAGTATGAGGTAAAATTAAAGAATAATTTAAGCAACTGAAGTAATATGAAATTTTCAATTTTATGATGTAGGCGTTATCATAATATATAATATATAAATATTCATAAATAAGTTTTTTCAAAAATTAAATTTTTCGGACACGCTTTTATTGCTGACTGTACTTTTCTTTGTAAATCCTTCATCTACCCTTCAAGACGAATGAAACGAGCCCAAATTCGATGGGTTTATGTAGTTTTATTACGGAGTTCCTATAATAATAATAACAATTTATTTATCAGACACAAGATCCATTGGTTAAAAAATATACATTGTCTAAGCTAACCTATTCTATTTTTCAATAATTAAAATAAATAAATTAAAACAACATTTAAATTATTAAAATGAAAATTATTACAAATTATTTCTTAAAAATTAAATTAAATTGAATTCTTAATATGTAGTGCACTTCTTGCGGCTGAAATGATGATGAAAATGAGTCTGTTAGTTCACAAAGTAGGTAAACTTGCTCAGCACGCGGGTGCATTAAGACAGAACTCCCGTGCTTTAGCAGAGGGCTGTCCAGTCTGTCAGCCAAAACCTTAATTATGCTGTTGGAGCTGTCCAGCATTCTGCGTCTCGTGGATTCTATGGCCACCTTCCAGCTCCATCATCAGATCAGCTCCACGTCATCATAATATTGCATTGTCACGTGATTTACATATTCGTGCAAAATTTCAGCTCAATCGGAAATCGAAAAGTGGAATATTCTTTACTCAACTATACATACTATGCATGTGCTTTTGAACATACCTCTCGAAGTCAATCTTTAATCTAAGTTCGAATTTGCATGGACTTTGTACAACTTTTGTACCTATATTCCAATCAGGTCATAGACGTAAATATTATTATAGACCCGGTCTAACGTACACGTAATATGTCCCCACTTCTACGGTGTCCAATCCAAAGTTCTGTCACCGAGCGTGCGTGACAATAAGCGTTTTTAAAAAAACTTTTTTCGAAACTGTTTCTCAGTATCTAAAAACTCGTCTCGTTGTTGGAAAAATGTGACCCAGCTTTAGTGTCACGTTACAAGTTTAACTTTGGATTGGACACCAATGAAGTGGGGATACATGACATGTATCTACGTTAGGCCGGGTCCATACGAAGTATTATTTATGTCTATGAATCAGGTGCTTTACTAAGTTTTGACCCTATCTCCCCAGCCGTGGGTGGAATGGTTCTCTCGTGAGGTGCTGGCGACGCCGGTGCGAGCGTTCCCGGAGCACAAGCGATCCTTCCTGCCCTCCAAGGAGGAGCAGAGACACGTGTCTCGCATAGTGCACGCTCTGAAGATGGGCTGGACCAAGACACGCAAGCAGATCGCCCAGGAGAGGAAGAAAAAGAAGGTAGATACCGTCACTTATTGGAATGCCAATCTCGATTTTACCACCACCATTACAATAGCATATTTACGTCCCACTGCTGGGCACAGGCCTCCTCGCATCTCGAGAGGGTTTGGGCTATAGTCCCCACGCGGGCGGATTGGGGACTTCATACACACCCTTGAATCAGATTTCCTCACGATGTTTTCCTTCACTAAAAAGCTCAGTGGTAAATTCAGTTGATTTTTCAGATATTAATGAAGAAATATCTTACTATTACCAAAGAATTTTCTCTCATAACTACTCAACAATTTCCTGACAGTTAAAAACACAACAATAATATTGTAATAGCCAAATAGAGGCCACCATTCTGAGCTTCAGAAGCTGAACAAAATGAGTTCAGAATCTCAACTGACTTTGTTATCTAATTTGATGTGAAAACTGGTGGTGTTCCGTAATTTAATATGGATGAAAAATGACAATGCTTGTTGAAACAATGTTCTGTGTGAAGGGAAAAAACGCGATTTTTTTTTTTAAATTTTCCCCAGATAAAGCAATTCTACAACCTATGGGGCTCCACGACCGAAGACGAGCATACCCGCGGCATTCACAAGCACATCCCGGCGCCCCGGCGCGCCCTGCCCTCCCACGCAGAGAGCTACAACCCGCCGCCGGAATACCTCCTCGACGCTAAAGAGGTAAACCAACCACCCAAACTACACTATAGACACGACTTTCAATTTGTGATTATAGACAGTAAGAAAAAGACAGACAGATTGTTTCCAAAACAATCTCATTGCCTAATAACACCAAAGGCTTCAATCCAAAGCCTGCTTAGTAAGTACCTATGTTCTTACACAATCATCATCATCATCATCATTTCAGCCGAAAGACGTCCACTGCTGGACATAGGCTTCCCCCAAGGCTCGCCACTCCGACCGGTCCTGTGCTACTTGCTTCCACCGGTTTCCCGCGACCTTCACGAGGTCGTCGCTCCATCTTGTTGGAGGCCTACCGCCAGCTCGTCTCCCGGTTCGCGGGCGCCACTCGAGAACTTTCCGGCCCCATCGGCCATCAGTCCTGCGAGCAATGTGCCCCGCCCACTGCCACTTAAGGCTCGCAATTCTTCGGGCTATGTCGGTGACCCTAGTTCTGCTGCGGATATCCTCATTTCTGATTCTATCACGCAGAGAAACCCCGAGCATAGCCCTTTCCATTGCCCTCTGAGTGACTTTGAGCCTTCTTATGAGACCCATCGTGAGCGCCCACGTCTCGGAACCATAAGTCATCACTGGCAACACACACTGGTCGAAGACTTTCGACTTGAGACACTGCGGTAATTTGGACGAAAAGACACTGCGAAGCTTCCCGAACGCTGCCCAGCCGAGTCGGATTCGACGATTGACCTCTTTCTCGAAGTTGGACCTACCTAACTGGACTGTTTGTCCCAGGTATACATAATGGTCTTACACAATGAATACATCTAATAATCTAATGAATTCCAGATGAAAGAATGGAACAAGCTAGCCGAGACGCCTTGGAAGCGGAAATACACCTTCCTGCCATCTAAACACGACAACTTGCGGTCCGTCGGCGCGTACGAACGGTTCACCAGAGAGAGGTTCTTACGATGCCTCGACTTGTACTTGGCGCCGCGCGCTATACACATGAGGGTAAGTATCGTTTATAGAATTTTACGGTATAGCTCGACACAACTTAGAAGGCGCGCGGTGAAGCACTTAAGCCGTTGACGCAGAGTCTATTTTTGCTTAATCCACGCGCCTTCTAAGTTGTGTACACATGTACTAAGGGCCAAATGTGTAATAGTACATTACAGACCTAGGGTGGTGAATTCGTAAATGTCCCAGGTCGCAGGTTTCTGTGGCCCGAACCAAGGGTGATGTAATAGTACATTACAGACCTAGGGTGGTGAATTCGTAAATGTCCCAGGTTTCTGTATGCGTAATATGCGATCTGGGGCTTTACGAATTACCGCCCGTGGTTTGTCAAAAGTTTTACGTCTTGCCTTGGCCAAGAAGTGAGATTTTCTCTCCGCGTAGCGGGCAGAAAATCCCACTTTATGGCCAAGGGTGATGTAAATATCTTTGGCCAAGGCAAGACGTAAAACTTTTGACAAACCACGGGCGGTAAATCGTAAAGCCCCAGATCGCATATTTATAGCCCTCACCTTCGGTTCGGGCCACAGAAACCTACGATCTGGGACATTTACGAATTCACCACCCTAGGTCTGTAATGTACTATTACGTCATCAACATCATTCTGACGAGGTGACAAATTACATTTATATTTCACCCTAACTAAATCCTCATTTATAACCGTAATATTACCTTGTATCTTCCAGCTCACTATAAACCCTGAAGACCTGGTGCCAAAACTGCCGTCTCCTCGAGAGCTACAGCCATTCCCGACGCAGGAAGCGTTGCTATTCAAGGGCCATACTGGTCTGGTGCGGAGCGCTGACTTCGACCCTTCAGGACAATATGCCGTCTCTGGCAGCGATGATGGCACGGTTAAAGGTAAGTAGGTTAAGAAAAATATTATTTAACTATACTAAAAAATTTAAATACGAAAGTAACTCCTTTCCCTGTAATATCATGTTCTATGTTTCTTTCAGTGTGGGAGACGAGCACAGGCCGTTGCCTCCGCACCATAACCCTGAACCAGCCCATCACCAGGGTAGCTTGGACCCCCGCAGCCGGGCTGAGCCTGGTGGCTGCTGCCGTGGGCAGCCGACTGCTACTCCTCAACCCTGGCCAGGACATCGGGGCGCACAAAGTGGCCGCCGCCACCGATGAGCTGCTAGCTGAACCGCCACCCAGTCACGATGTCGTCAGTGAGTAGGAAAAAGAAATAGTACGCCATGGTGTTGCCTTGCGGAAATGCCTAGGGAATATCCGAGTAAAAAGTCCAAATATTCCAATGTGTAGTGCAGAATCCGTTCATTACTTTGTCCATGGAATAATAACAAATTAATATTGTCAGTGTCATAGACACGCATAACTTTATGGGCTTGCGTTTGACCCTGATCATTCCTGATGGAAAGTGATGATGGGGTCTAAGGTGGAACACGCTTACCCAGAAGATGCCTGTTAAGTTAATATTTTTTTTTAATTCAAACTGAACATGAGCCACGAGTTTGTTGTGTGATAACTGATAATGTATGTAGGTGTTCACTCTAGACAGCAAGATTATAGGAACTGGGGAACACAAGCTCATCTCAAGTAATAATAATAATCAACCATATTACACCTGCTGATTTTTACTACCCGGTAGATTGGTATGAACGAAACTATAAAGATTTATGATTATTAAAATCCAAATAGCAACCATAAAGTCCAATGCATTAGTTAGATTGTTTTTATTTTTCATTATCCACATATTCATAGGTTTTTTTATAGCACTAAGAGTGGCAAACAAGCATACAGCCCTCCTGATGGTAAAAGGTCATCGTTGCCTATGGACGCTTGCAACACCAGAGGCATCACTCGCGCGTTGCCGACCCTGTAGGTGTTTGATTCTTCATACTACTAATACTACAGCCTATTTGCGTCCACAGGCCTCCTCTCATCATGAGAGGGTTTGGGCTATAGTCCCCACGCGGGCCCAGTGCGGGGACTTCACACACATCTTTGAATTACTGCGCAGATACGTGCAGGTTTCCTCACGATGTTTTCCTTCGCCGAAAAACTCATGGTAAATTCAAATTGAATTTCGCGCGTAAGTAAACTTAGAGGTGCGAGCCGGAATGGAACCCCCGCCCTCGGCATGAGAGGCGGTAGGTCGAACCACTAGGCCACCACGGCTTTTTAGAACCATTCCTCATACAGTAGAAACTATTAACTCAAATGGTATTCCCACCATGCAGTGGACGAGAGAACCTCTACAGCGGTTCAGTGGGAGAAGGTCAAGCCTGAAGAGTGGGCGCTGGGAGTTCGAGTCGCAGTCACGCACTTCAAGCCAGTCATACATGTGAGTAGACTGTTTTTAAATCTATACTAACACCTATTATAGATGAGGAAGTAACTCTGTTTGTCTGTTACCTCTTCATGCTCAAACCGATTTCTATGAGAGTTTGGATGCAGTTGTTTGCAGTTTTCATAGTGATCATCGTTTAAATGTATTGACCTGTAGACGAAATTTGATATAGAGATGTTGAGTCCTTGGGAAGGACTTAAGGATTACACTTTATCCCGATAAATGCATAGTTCCCGCGGGAACGCTATAACCGAATTCCACGTGGGCGAAGTCGTGGGCAGAAGCTTGTTGTGGAATAATAACAAAATAATACAATTGGTATAATGGATTCTGGCCTCGAACGTCCAATTTTCCGAATGCCCAGTCCCCGAATGTCCAATCCCAGAACGACCAATCCCCGTATGTCTTATTGGTTGCTTAGTAAATTACATTTTCAGAATAAAATTCTATCACTTTTTTTCTAAAACATATCAATTGTTGTTTGTTGATGTTACTAAGGGAGTGCTCCGATTTCCACAGAATTCATAAATTGAAAGAAATTATCCTACGTAAAAGAAAACATCAAAGAACTTTACTTACTATTACTAAACTATTTTTTTTAATAATTAGGCCTCTCTGTTATCAACATGAGAATTTATCATCTCATCATCATCATCATCATTTCAGCCGAAAGACGTCCACTGCTGGACATAGGCCTTTTTATCTTATTTATCATCTAAATATACGAAAAGATAACTGCTAATGATGCTTTTTTGCTACGGATATCAAATTTCCGACAAGTTTAAAGCGTAAAAAGCGCAACTTTTCCGTTTTAAACTGAACTTTAACGTTCAAACGGGTTGTCATAGTAATTTTAATTTTTCTACCATTTTAATCCGTGTGTAAAAGAGTGAAATGAGGGCCACCGTATTCCTGCTCACTAGTTGGCGCCACTATCTATAAGATGCTGGCTGTCAATATCATCTTCTTTTCTTTTTAATAATGGCTTCTGTCTATATGCAAGACAATGTCGCCAATGTCAAGTAAGTGATTAGCCTACAGGCCCAACAGTGTACGGTAATAATAATAAATTTACAGTATCCATACTAATATTATAAATGCGAAAGTAACTCTGTCTGTCTGTCTGTCTGTCTGTTACCTCTTCACGCTTCAACCACTGGACCGATTTGGATGAAATTTGGCATGGAGATAGTTGGGGTCCCGAGAAAGGACATAGGCTACTTTTTATCCCGGAAAACGCATAGTCCCCGCGGGAACGCGATAACCGAACTCCACGCGTGCGAAGTCGCGGGCAGTAGCTAGTAAAAGATAAATGAAATAAAAAATGGGGAATCTCAACAAAAGTCCATCTTGGACCAAATGTGGTATGAATACTATGTATTGCTTAAGGCTGCTATGAAGCTACGGTAACTATCGTTAAAAATATCGGTGTGTTTATAATGGCCATCATGTATAAGACAAGCTCTTACAAGGTGTAAGGTCTTAGTGTGTAATATGGCAAATTATGTGCTAAATTGGCAACATTGCACGTCGTAGGATTACAACCGCCTTTCGCGGTGACCCGCATAAAATGTATTGACTCATTTCAAAATCCGCACTTTATATTACTGAACTGCTTTTGAATTTTTATTGTAGCTGGCGTGGCACGGGCGAGGCGACTACATCGCCGTGACGCTGCAGGACGGCGCCAGCCGGGCCGTCATCGTGCACCAGCTGTCGCGCCGCCGCAGCCAGCTGCCGTTCTCCAAGGCCAAGGGGCTCGTGCAGTGCGCTCTCTTCCACCCCGTCACGCCGAGGCTGTTCGTGGCCGTGAGTCTGATCCATCACGAGTGTCATCATTGGACATTAGCCTCATCGCGAGATGATTTAAACTCCACTTTCCTTCCTTAAGCAACTAATTGACAACATTTCATTTTTTAACACGACTATTTTATTAGCTAATTAGAAAGTTGGAAAAAATTAAAAGGACATGTATTTTTTCTTTTTTTCGTAAGTCGTAAATTTTATACAGAAAATTGAGATGAAGAAACCTCATTCCAAAAGGGCGTAAGTCAAAAATGACGTAGAAGCTCTTTCTGCGCATAGATATAGTTCTGCGGGTAGCGCCCGCTCTTTAGCGAGAGTCAATGAATTGAGTGAGATGACGTCACGCCACTGCGCTTTTGGCGCAGTTCGTAGTGACCCTGCCCTCTGTTCTGACGGTCGCGGGTTCGAATCCGCTATGGGCAAACTTTGTGTGATGGATGAGCGAGCACGAATGTTTGTATTTGACCCGCGACAGTAGAATTAAAATTAAAATTGGAGATGCTCTGATAGCTTGATAGCGTCTCTTGGACTTTTTATTTCTTTCATTCTGTATAACCCTTTTAAATCATACTTGCAGACCCAACGAGTCGTCCGCATCTACGATCTTGTGAAGCAGGAATTAGTCAAAAAACTACTGACTGGAGCACAATGGATCAGTTCCATGGCTGTCCATCCCGCCGGAGACAATTTGTTGGTCGCTTCTTACGATCGGAAGTGCATGTGGTGAGTCCCACTCTTTTATTTACTGTTCTTTGCTTTGGGCTTGGTTTTTTCACAGTAGTGTCTTACTTACTGTTAGGAAAAGATCAATAGAATTAATTCAACAATAAATAAATGTCTTATTTTATCCACTGAGCTTTTCGGTGAAGGAAAACATCGTGAGGTAACCTGCACGCATCTGCAAAGTAATTCAAGGATGTGTGTTAAGTCCCCACGCGGGCCTAGTGCGGATTGGGGAATCCGAAACTCTCTCGTGATGAGAAGAGGCCTTATGTCTCCCACCACCGCCACAACAGCCTGTTTACTACCCACTGCTGGGCACAGGCCTCCTCATCACGAGAGGGTTTGGGCTATAGTCCTATAATTACTTCGCAGATGCGTGCAGGTTTCCTCACGATGTTTTCCTTCACCGAAAAGCTCATTGGTAAATTTAAATTGAATTGTAATCTTATCTGTCTAATGTCTACTGTCTAATGTCAGGTTCGATCTAGAGTTATCGTCGAAGCCTTACCAGACCCTACGCTTACATGGCGGCGCCGTTCGCTCAGTCGCCTTCCATCGGCGCTATCCGCTGTTCGCCACGGCCGGCGACGACCACAACATCGTCGTGTCGCACGGAATGGTCTACAAGTAAGCTCAATCTCATTTAAACTTGAATAAATTTACTAAAGCCGACTTGCACCAATGCCGCCAACCTCTGGTTAGTTTCTAACATCAAATTATGATACAACTGAGCCAGGTTTAAAGGCTAACCTGACGTTAGCGGCGTTGATTCGAGTCGACCTCTGTAAATTTATCAAGTTTATTCATGGAAAATAGCCTGTAACACTACACTAGTTCATTTTACACATCTGAGCCAGAGTTAAGAGGGTTTACTCCGAAAGTTGGCAACGTCGCAAATAGCTGTCAAATATTTTGCTGTTTTCATTAGTTTCTGAATATTACTGAATGAAAACATGAATTATCGCTCTATGGTTGAATAAAACATTAAGTATGGATTGCAACAGTTATCATAGGAACACGAAATTTTTTGTATTATGGAAGTAATATCTTTTGAAAACTTTTCATCGCAGTTTCCATGCATTTTAATGTAATCTTATCATTTGAATGCCTAACCAACAAATATAAAACGAGACGCGTCATTCAACCATAGAATGATATCATCCTTTTTAATTCAGCAATATTGAGAAATTAATAAAAACAGCGAAACATTTGACAGCTAAGTATATGCGACGTTACCGGATAAACCCTCTTAAGCTGCTAACGCGAGGTTAGCGGCTCGGTGCAAGTTTACCTTATTGTCATACGTTTCCAGCGACCTCCTCCAAAACCCCCTGCTGGTGCCGCTGAAGCAGCTCCGCGGGCCCGAGAAGAGCGAGGACCTGTGCGTGCTGGACGTGCGCTTCCACCCCGCGCAGCCCTGGCTGCTCGCCGCCGGCGCCGACGCGACGCTGCGGCTGTACACTTGAGAATAAACGAACTATTAAATCTGTTATACTGCCTTGTTTCATTGTTTACCACTAGTTAGGTCGTTTGAAACAACTACTACACAAATAAGTCCTAAATGTGACACGAGATGTCGCTGCCTGTTGAGCCTATATGGTTGAGCAAGTTAGAAGTCTAGGCTCTTTAGTTACTAGTTAGGCGCATTTGTACCAATTCAGAGCTTTTCCGTTCTACGCCGCAATGTAAGGAGATTATCAGTCTGTATACTGCACCTATGTGTAATTGCTATTGAATCGTGTTTGATTTTTGATTTATGTGCATATAACTGATTGATTGTAAAAATATATTGGAATATTTTTTGGACCGACGAAGTGATTGATTGGACCGTATATATAGAACACATTCATAATTGCAAAATACTTGTTTTTTTTACTACAATATCAGTCTTCAGTCATCCGCATAATCATACCCCTACCTCTAAATGAGTATAAAAAGTAGATTTCGTTTAGAACATAGAAGGAAGCAGTATTTAAAAGACAAAATAATATTAATTGAAAAAAAAAACGTACTTCTGGCAGTTATCTGCCAGTTTACAATGATCTCCTGTAGAATATAACAGCCAAAAAAAAACAATCAATAACTATCTCCACATAATTTTGTTCGTCACATATTAACTTCTCTCATTTATCATTTACTAAATGTTAAATGCGTTTTTTATTTCTATGTTAGCTGATGTTCTAATAAACTACTACAATAGTTACTATACAATAAGCTGGCAACACTTTCTACTTTAAAAAAGTATAAGGCAGTGTCTACAATAAAAATATTTAATCATAATAAAAGTAACAGTATCATTGAATATATGCACATAAATGACTGGACTAGAGCATAACTTTAGTAATTTTCATTTTATTTCAGTACAGTTTAACGAAATTAGTACTAAAGCGTGAGAAACTATGAAATTGATATCAAGACAAAGTTGATTATTTCGAAAGTAGTTGGCTGACAGTTGTTGTCTCAAGTATGTAACTAGCCTGATAAAGCTCTGTCCGTTGGAAATGCCAATCTGACATTTGACACGGCGACCCTGCCATTGGTTTAACACCAATAACGGCGGCGGAGGAGAACACCTTGATTGGTTAAATTGAAACTTCAAAACCGAGGGGGGTGCATTTGTACTTTGTAGTTCATATTTTTATTGTCGTTCGGCGTTCGCTTCGTGCACTTTCGCTTCACGTTTAATTTGTTTTGTTTGGTTTACGCCGGCGGGCGCGTGAACCTCGATAGTGAATTACGCGGTGTTATTTATATTTTCGTCCGAACAGCGGCGGGCGGTGTACGCATATCTTTAACATTCGTAACCGTGAACGGATATTTTACATGTGGAATACGAACAGTGTTATTTTTCGAATTTGTGAGTCTAGTGTTCTTTAGTCGGTGATGGTCGGTTGCGATGTCTGAAGCGACGACGCCGACGGGCGATGCGCCCGTTTTCGAGCTGGACGACCGGGACGCGGAGCCCCGGACGCCGATGAAGCGGCTCGGCTCCACGAGAAAGCTGGCTGCATTCAACAGTGAGTTCCTAAACCTTTCACTTGAAGTACAATAGAACTGGCCAGTTGCATTTGCCGCGTTCAATTTCAAAATTCGAACGTAAAGTGTGTCATGAATATGAACTCAAGAAAAATAACTGACTTGACTAGCAGAATTGCAGACATCTACACATGGTTTGTTAATTCAGCATTATTTTTTAAAACTTTTCTATACTTACATCAATAAATAGGACTAATAAGATTGTACTAACAAACATCTATGTGACCAACAATTTCTGTTCCAGTCCCATCCTATCCTATCCCTGAAGATTGAAGATTATCAACAAACCAAATTGTTTAGCATCTACTAAATAAAATATGTTTGCCATTTATTAATTTTATCATGGAAGGTATGGTCAAGTACAAAAAGATGTATGCAAGATGCATGACAAAGGAATAAAAAAAAAACATTCTTATGTACCTACTTCTCTGTACAATATTGCAAATAAACTCTTGCAAGTCACAATAAAGTTGTTACACTGTTCCGTTCTATTTTTGATTTGCTTATTTAATTTACCAGCTGTTTGTTGTTTCATCTCTGCGTCTTCAGTGATGCCACTGTCAACAAATCCTGTACTGTCAAACTTATCTACATCCCACTGTTTGAGTAACATCAGCATCTTGAGCTACTGCATGTGTGGACAAGATAACAAAACTTATGTTGCAAATATGCAAACAAAACTAGAGATCATGGGAACATACATAGATATTGAGGTCAAGATTTTCAATGCTCCAGATTATAATTTGAGCGTGTGTACTTTAGAAAAGCAAGAAAGAGGTGCCAGTAATATTTTATGACCTTGTTAAGGATAAAAACATTGTTTTCCTATTATGCAAGATTATGACTAACTGTGGTGATTCTTCTGCCCTTTATATTACAGCATGATTTTGTTTGCTTGCTTGTATTATTTTTCATTGTTGTATTAATTTGTACATATGATTTATATCATTTTTATCCGTCTCAGAGATATTATCAGAATTTACTTTACAATACACAATACAATATAATTTTTTGAACGCCACACAATCAAGGAACAGTACAGACTTAATGTAATTACACAAAAAGGTATGGCATACAGCAGGGGGTCTTATCACTTACATACCTACTTAATTAATTGGAAAGAAAATTGTTGCAATAATGAAAAATTAAATATATTTACATTAGCCTTGGCCGTAAAGTGGGATTTTCTGCCCGCTACGCGGAGAGAAAATCTCACTTCTTGGCCAAGGCAAGACGTAAAACTTGACAAACCACGGGCGGTAATTCGTAAAGCCCCCGATCGCATATTTATAGCCCTCACCTTTGGTTCGGGCCACAGAAACCTGCGATCTGGGACATTTACGAATTCACCACCCTAGGTCTGTAATGTACTATTATTCAGTTAATTACAATCAATGGTTTAACTTATTGACCATATAAATGTGATGGCTTCCGGTGCAGAGGCATACCAAAAATGAGATGGCAAGACAACCTAGATGTCTTTGATAAAGAGTGGCAAACACAGGCACTGAACAGGGACGGCTGGCAGAAAAAAGGGGAGGCGTTTGCCCAGCAGCGGGACACTCCAACAGGCTAAGAAAAAAAAAGTTTAACTTGTTGCTAAGGTTTACACCACTCAGTAAGTAAATGAACATTAACATCAAGTCAGATGCTAATCTGAGAATTGCACTAATTAATCCTATTATTTCCCGTGGATTGTGGTAACAGAAGTCTATGCTATGAAACAGGTAGTTTTAGTTCCAAGATATAGTTATTGCCACTGTTGCCAGTCAGACAAATCTTAGAATACTTTAGCATAGGGAACACATTAAAAAAAAAATTGGATTAGTTTTTATTGGGAAGTACTCTTTAATTTACCACTGCCTATCTATTTTACAAATATATGCAGCAGCATAAATTTTCCAACATAGTGTCCAATGTCCATACAATTTAAGCCAAACTTCTGACCTACACAATAGTTTGCTTTCATAATAATTATAATAACAAAGATATCTATAAATATGTTTCAAAACGCTTACACTAACGAAAACGTGTTTTCCGCTCTATATACCGCTGATACTCCGCAGCTGGCTTTGTTTACAGTACGGCAGTTCGATTCCGGCGAATGCCTCTAATTTGGTACCGTGTGTAGATAGGTTGAAAGCAGGTGCCGAAAGTTCGAAACAAATGGAAATATTGCGGCGTCGGTTGAAAGTTCAGAGAAATTCGCGCTCGATTTGAAGTTTAGATTTATGTGTAACTGGCTTCCGCCCGCGACATCGTCCGCGTGAAATCCAGTTACCTAAGTACAATGTTCTCGCGGGAACTACGCGTTTTTTCCGGATCTATGGAGGATTTTAAAAAGTAATTCTTAGT
The DNA here is from genome assembly GCA_963971205.1 of Aethes cnicana. Taxonomy (NCBI): domain Eukaryota; kingdom Metazoa; phylum Arthropoda; class Insecta; order Lepidoptera; family Tortricidae; genus Aethes; species Aethes cnicana. Next base: position 652,388 of record OZ020284.1, read on the forward strand.
TTATAGCCAAAACCTTGCCTTTCATAAAAAAGCTATCTCAAGGCATTAACGAAAATGAACATGACAAGTTCACAATTATATTAGATTAGGTTAGACTGAAAAGAAATTGAGAAAGATCAGTCAGTCTACTTTTGAATACATACGAGTAGGTAAGGTACATATTTACCTACAGATCAACTACCTACCTTAAAGTTCGTTAGTTCAAAATAAAGCCATAGAGTATAAATAAACGTGATCAAAGTTATAGGTACATACAACACGAACGCATTAATTTTGTCTTTTTTTTATACCATGTATGGGCAAACGAGCGCACAGCTCACCTGATGATACTTAAGTGGTCACTGCGGCCCATGAACACCGAAATCCTATGATCCCCCATTAAGAAACCATAAGATCTCGAATGCGTTGCCTACCCTGAGGCCTAAGAAGGAATGCCTCGGTGCCAGAAATTTCACGGAACACAACAGTGCGAGCACTGCTATTTGGCGGCAGGTTAGCGCGGAAAGACGGTGGTAGCACCCCGGACGGACCCAGCACCAGGTCCTACCACTAACCAAACAACAAAACAAGTTATATACCTACCTACAAGTCCTTCAACTAAACTAAATTCTATTCGTATATTACATGTATATTATATTGGCGATTGAGTTATTCACTCGCTGCATTGGCAATGCTGTTTAACGTAGAAATCTTAGAATACAGGCGCCAGTCTCGCCTGGTTAATAAATTATGAATTGGTTTACTCGGAATATTCCATCTAGATCCGAGATTAAAGTAAGTTGACTGACACTTGCGGAATTTCCTGGGTTAGTTTTGCTGCTAGGTTTACTTATGGTAAATACTTGCCAACCATTGATACCAGTTCTGCCTGTCTTGTCTAGTTGTTCGTAACTTCGTAACGTAACCATTAATTTGCATTTACATAAGTAGATATGCCAGGAGTAAACTTTGAAGGTCTTGAATGCTCCGGAGACCTAAATAACGAACAGACGGTTATGCTACTAAATCAAACAAAAAGAACAGGAACAAAGGATTCCTGAGTTCTGGAGATTTTTAAAATAAGGGGCCTATTTAGTCAGTGGTACTCACTCATTTTCGTATCGCATCTAATTATTTTCTTTGTCTTCTGTTGGGTTATAGTTGAGGAGTTTTTAATTGATACCAGTTTAAATCCTATAGCTTTGCTCCAAAAACGTATGTAAACAGATTGCTCAATGTTGATGCATTTTTCGCAATTAAAAATTCCTTTCACTTAACCCGTTTGTTTAATAAAACGGAATATGATTGCCCAACACCATCGCAAACGACTTCTAATTTAATCTGTTAATTGCTGCTGAGCCGCGTGCGCATGGATAATAAGTACTTTGTAGTTGCAATGCCAGCGTCTCCAATTATTATACAAACTGGACTCTCTTAGCGTGTTTCTGGCACCAAAAGCGTTAAGGCTACATTCGGAGCACGTCCATTGTCTTATAAAGTAATATTTCCGTCGCGGTTTCCTCCGCGGTAATGAATAAATGATGGTAATGCGTCACGCGACTGGTCATTGGCTGCTTCCGCGGCTGCTGAGTGGGCGCAGCGTCCCCCAGCTTTGGAGCCCCAGGACCTTATTTAAAAAGCCACAAGTTACAATTTTATTAAAAGCTGTCAACACCGACCGACATCTCCAGGCTTTTATCGGTGTTGCCATATCGAATTATAAAATGTAGCGTAACGGTGTTCAAGGAGCAGCAATTTCATTCTAGTCAAGTCACTACTATACATAAATAGAGAATCATCTATCTCTTATCTCTATTACACAAATAAACAAGATGTTAGACTGTGGGGATCTTAATCCAGAACGTGAGTTCGTTAACGATATCCCGGGCTAACCCGTGCCAAGTTTTTAACTCGATTAACTTTGAAGTTGGACTTAATGGAGATTGCCTTTGTACTTAGACGCCGCACGCCGGGCATTGAGTTTACACTCAAGTTGATCCGTAATTTGATAGAAGAAGCAAGGATATTGAAGGATAGTAGGATAGGTACGCAGAACAGTTGTTAAATAAATTCTACTTAAATTATTCCTCGTACACTTCAATATATAACGACGATGCTTTATCATTCTAGCTACCTAGTCAAGACTCAATAAATCCATTATTTACCAACTCACGAATCGGTTTAGCGCTAAACGAAACGGTTATCCGAAAAAAGGGCGACAAAAAAACTTTACGCAACGTCAAAATAAGGTTTTTTTTAATGATTAAATTCAACATGTAATTTGTTTCTTAAAAAGCCATCAATCATCGAATAATTACAAAAACATTACGCAACATCAGCCTGGTTAGTAGAAACAGAAACGAAGCCAAAGGCAACGTCCTGTGAATTCTCAGTCGACATTGGCCGGATCGACAATTCCGACGCCTACTTATTTTCCAACTAGCTCGACCAGGCGAGAACTGCACTGCAACTTGCACACTTTATTCGCAGTCAACGTCAAGCCAAGCCATTGTACTCTGCATGCTTATTTCTGCTCGAAACGGAGCGTCATATTCAATTGGATTGCATGGCGAAGATAATTCAATCATTGTGACACCTTCCTTTGATCGATGAATGATGCATAAATGCAGCGTCGTCTATGGTAGGGCAAAGGAAATCACTAGTGTGTTGTCCGATTGTCGTGACACGTTGTGTTGGAGCGGTTCGTTGATTTATGACTTGCTCTTGCTCAATCAACCATCTTGCGTGTGAGGTTCGAAAGAGGTTCCGACACGTGTTCAGGCCATTCTGTTCTTATAGAAAACCAAAATCCAAAAATACGTACGTGATGAAAGTTCTCTGTCACACCACAGGGTAGTATAGTATCGTCAGTATCGCCATAAAACTTAACATCCAAGTCGACTATTATTGCTGCTATTAGGAAAGCCGAATGGCCGTTTCCACAGGTCCCTTGTGCCATATCTCTAATGCCTAATGCATGCGATGCTATCCGGCAGGCAGACCCTTCGGCTATCGTTGGCCCACGATCCTCATTATCGATTCGCGAGGCATGCCTATTGCTCCCTCCATCTTTTATTAATTTAATTGCTATTACAATCGTGTTGGCTGCTATTGAATACAGGATTAATAGAAGATATTGGAAATTAAATAACAATAGTTTCGATACCTATTTTCCCGGGCTATTATGTTCAAGCTACACAATCTGGTTTTATTTAAAACCTGGAACTACCTGAGCTTTGTGTACCTATAATTTTTGAAACAAATTATATTCTTTGTTATTTTCTTTGCTTCAAACTTACACTAACATGAGACTCGTAAAAGTTGCCTAGTTTCAAACTTATACACGAAGTTAAGCATCGTTGTGAAATGTTTCCCGACTTCCGCACTCTCATAAACAACATTCGTAGAACAAAACGCCGCAGGCGCAGGTGTAACGCAGGTCGCGTTCGAGACAATAGGTCGGAATTGACTTCGCCGTTTGCGCCCCACCCATTGACCCGCCAAATTAGGAACCGCACTACCAATAGAATCATACACCAGCTAACACTGCTAGGACCCAGCGACAAAATTGACGCAAAGGAAGATCAGGTAGGTATTTTTATGAAATTGAAATTAACTAACTACACTGCTAAGGACAACATGTCCTTATAAATTTTTCAAGAAAACGGTCACAGGTCAAATCGTCAAATATTCTGTTCGATCTGCATCTAAATTTACCGTACGTGGACTCCTGGCACTGAAATATGTAATTCGCAGTTTTTTTAATATTTATGGCGGGAGTTTCTAGAAAAACAAGTTGGAAAATAAGTCGTGCTGGCTGTGTAACAAATGTAAAATGGCATCCTGTTATTCATCATCTGTGACGCGGTGACGCCGGTTACATTCATTTCAGATTTTCTAGCAATTTGTTGATTATGCATTATGTAGTGCATGGCGGCGGTTCTTTATATACTAGGTTTTTGCACAAAACAATTTTGTTTTCATACAAAACTACACTTCTGCTCTTTTTAACCCTGAATTTCCAGAAAACTGTTCTAATCTTTAATACTCCGCTACATTGTAAACGAGTTCTCGTACAAAACTTCTTGCACTCAAACCCATTGGTTTAGGTTAAAATCATGTGCTTTGTCTGTTGGACTGCTTTGAGTATATAACCACTGGAGATGCCATGCATGGGCGATCCCCTCCGGCAAAGTACATGGTTCAACTGTTCAAACTCTTTATATAAACCCACTTGAAGGTCACTTCACCGCCATTTTGCATCGTTCCGTGACGCGAGACGTTTCTCCTGAAAAATGGTGTCTTGTGCGGTATTCTCGTGTAAAAGGCGATCTGATCGCTCAAATTCGTAACAAAATCTCATTTCCTATTAGCTCACCAAAGGAAGACACTAATTGCGCTCATAGGGGAAATAATACATGTGTAAGCGAATTTTGGAATAGTTGTAGGTGAAGGTGCTTTAAACAACATACTAAAAGTACTGATGGGGGGGAGCGCCGCTAACGTGTGGGGGGGGGGTCCAAAGGTCCCTTTTTTTGGTTTTTCGTAAATATCTCGTAAACAATAACCCGCAACAAAAAATGTTCTAAGACATAAATAATTTACATTAAATTTTCTACAAAACGATATACACACTTTTTTGCTAGTGTAAATATTGAAATAGATAATGAAGCGGAAAGTTAACGATAAACGATTTTACGCGTGGGTTCGGGATTTGGTCCGCTGTACCCTGATTCTTTTTAGATAAGCGCTCATACTTGACACAGTTGTACTTTGGATAATTCTGAGTGGATTCATACTGAGGGCCACCGCGGGACACCGCTCGGTTGGTGGGGGGAGAGGGGGAAACTTTGCTTCCGCCGCGCTTCAGTTAGACCTATATATTTCCAAAAATTGTAAGAGTTAAGAGATGCTGTTTATTGCGAAATGATCCTTACTAAATGCTTCATCAAATCTAATCCACAATTATTCATTTTTATTGGTGGTTTTTCTTAACTTTAGATCGATATTACAAATTTCTAAATTTAACAATTTCTTTTAGTAAGTTTGATATTAAAATGTATGGTGATGTGCAGTGCCACTTTTTCAAAAGTTGGCGCATGTAATGCAGATTTGAACATGGTATAACAATACTGTCTACTTTAAATAATAAAGAAAATATTGAGAATATTAACCAACTACTCTGATATTTTCTAATTATCATGGGCCATTTAAATGGTTAATTTCAAAGAATTTCATTTATAATTGAATCCAGTTTATCACATTTAAATAATAAAAATTTAATTAGTCCACTTGATTAACAGATAATGCTGTTTGAGGTAAGATGCATTTTTATATAAGGCAGTCATTAACTTCAATTAAGAGCTTCAAAAGCGATAAATCTAGCGGTCGATTGAGTTCCTGGTTGACTGGGCACACGTGGTATGTCTCGTTTAAAACTACTGGACCAATTTTGATGAAATTTGGTTTGAGAATAGTTGGAGTTCAGAAAAATAAAAAGTAGCCAATGTCCTTTCTCGGAACTCCAACTATTTTCATACCAAATTTCATCAAAATCGGACCAGTAGTTTTAAACGAGACACACCAAGTGTGCCCAGTCAACCAGGAACTCAATCGACTGCTAATTTTATCGCTTTTGAAGCTCTTAATTGAAGTCAGTGACTGCCTTATGTAAAAATGCATCTAACCTTAAACAGCATTTTATGTTAATCAAGTGGACTAATTCAACATTATTTCTTTAAATGTGATAAACTGGCTTCAATTTTAAATGAAATTCCTTGAAATTAACCATTTAAATGGCCCATGATAAATAGAAAAATTCAGAGTAGTTGGTTAATATTCTCAATATTTTCTTTATTATTTAAAGTAGACAGTATTGTTATACCATGTTCAAATCTGCATTACATGCGCCAACTTTTGAAAAAGTGGCACTGCACATCACCATACATTTTAATATCAAACTTACTAAAAGAAATTGTTAAATTTAGAAATTTGTAATATCGATCTAAAGTTAAGAAAAACCACCAATAAAAATGAATAATTGTGGATTAGATTTGATGAAGCATTTAGTAAGGATCATTTCGAAATAAACAGCATCTCTTAACTCCCACAATTTTTGGAAATATATAGGTCTAACTGAAGCGCGGCGGAAGCAACGTTTCCCCCTCTCCCCCCACCAACCGAGTGGTGTCCCGCGGTGGCCCTTAAAATGAATCCACTCAGAATTATCCAAAGGACAACTGTGTCAAGTATGAGCCCTTATCTAAAAAGAATCAGGGTACAACGAACCAAATCCCGAACCTACGCGTAAAATCGTTTATCGTTAACTTTCCCCTTTATTATCTATTTCAATATTTGCACTACCAAAAAAGTGTGTATATTTTTTTGTACAAAATTTAATGTAAATTATTTATGTCTTAGAACATTTTTTGTTGTGAGTTATCGTTTACGAGATATTTACGAAAAACCAAAAAAAGGGACCCTTGGACCCCCCCCCCCACACGTTAGCGGCGCTCCCCCCCATCAGTACTTTTAGTATGTTGTTTAAGGCACCTTCACCTACAACTATTCCAAAATTCGCTTACACATGTATTATTTCCCCTAAGTTTTGCTTCCTTTGGTGGGCTATATCATAGATAAGTCTTTTTACTAACTTTTATTGAAGTAAAATCTCTATTTAAAGAAAAGCTTTTGCGATACGTAAACGTCAGAAAAATGTCAACATGAATGGGAGCGAATCGGTCTAGGGATGTGACTAAAGTCAAAAAAGCGACTCAACTTTTGAGTGAATCATTCATTCATTCAATCAATGAGGTTTATTTAATAGTAAGTTTTTTATTGCATATTCCATTAATTAGTAGATAAGTATAGATGTTTGTTACATTTAAATCCTGGAAGGTGAATATTACTTTTCTCTGGACATCGATGTGGAATTTTATTCTGATCTTGAAAAGAAATGTTGGCAAATATATAGATCTAGGTAAAAGGAATACAATATTTAGTTCGGGACTACGAGTGATGTGTAATGCATATACTATTATTTATATACATTATTTCATATAATCCTTTTAAATTTCCAAAAGATCCATAAAGGAGAATTCTTGGAAACTGACACGTGTTATCTGTTCGGAACATTTTGCTGACGACCCTTATCCATACTTACTACTACTACAGCCTATTTGCGTCCCACTGCTGGGCACAGGCCTCCCCTCATCATGAGAGGGTTTGGGCTATAGTCCCCACACGGGCCCATACTACCATACGAGTACTATCCATATTAATATTATAAATGCGAAAGTAACTCTGTCTGTCTGTCTGTTACTTACCTCTTCACGCTTCAACCGCTGGACCGATTGAGATGAAATCTGGCATGGAGATAGTTGGGGTCCCGGGAAAGGACATAGGCTAGGTAATTTTCATCTCGAAAAAACGCATAGTTCCCGCGGGAACGCGATAACCGAATTCCACGCGGGCGAAGTCGCGGACAGAAGCTGGTATTATATAAATGGGAAAGTTCATTTGTTTGTCCTTCTTTCACGTCGCAACGGAGAGGTTTTATGTCGTGATTTGTTAAGGGTTAGTTGGGAGGCTGGAGAGTGACATAGGCTACTTTTTACCACGGGAAAACATCTTATTCCCATGGGAAAATCCATTGTTTTGTTTTTGGTTTCCTATAACTATCGCTATGTATAGAACCATTAGCTGCCTGAATTCTTAGTACAGTCAAGTTCATAAATATATGATCACTTGGACCTTATTACAAGAGAGCAAGGTGTAAAAGTGTGTATATATTGGAGAACTCGTTCGTACATACGGACGAAGTCGCGGGTAAAAGGGTAGTTATAACATAAGTAGCTTTTCCCCGCAACTTCATATGCGCAGAAATATTAAAATGTAAAATCCCGATTTTTCTGTTCCTATGGAAATTTCGGGAAATCCTTTCTTAGATTGCTCCCCTATATTCGCTATGGAATCTGCATGCCAAATTTCAGCTTTCTACGACCAGTAGATTCGGCTCTGCGTTGATCGATCAGTCAGTCAGTATGTCAGTTTCTTGTTTTATATATATAGATATATAGATTTAATGTACGTAGGCTCTTACAAATACCAATCTACTTTTTAGGGTTCCGAAGTCCACTAGGAACCCTTATAGTTTCGCCATGTCCGTCCGTCCGTCCGTCCGTCCGTCCGTCTGTCCGCACTATTGCTCGGAGATGCTTAGTTCTAGAAAGCTGTAATTTGGCATGAATATACATATTAGTTACGCTGACAAAGTGGTACAATAAAATTTTGAAATATATTTTTTTATAGGGTACCTCCCCTACTCGTAAAGTGGGGATGTAATTTTTTTTTCTTGCGTACCCCATGGTGCGGCATATCGTTGAATAGGTCTTGAAAAAATATTTTGGGGTTGTTAAAACCGAAAATGATTTTTCTCGAGCGGCAGGTGCGTCGGGCGGGCACGTCATACCACAGGTTAGCTAGATGCTAGTAAGTCTTAGAAAGGTACTGTGGGCATCGTCAACTTCGGAACCCTATAATTTGCGCGTGGCCCGACACGCACTTGGCCGGTTTTTTTTACATATGTATCCGCCCGGAAGCTGCTGACAACAGTTCATTCCACAGTTAAAAAACTGTGTGTGGGCTAAGGACACAAATACAGATACTTACAGACATACATACATACATACAAACTAATATGTTTTTGGGTATCTTCAACGTACAGAATTTCCACTTTAGCAATTTTATTATAAAATAAAATCATCATCATCATCATTTCAGCCAAAAGACGTCCACTGCTGGACATAGGCCTCCCCCAAGGCTCGCCACTCAGACCGGTCCTGTGCTACTTGCTTCCACCGGTTTCCCGCGACCTTCACGAGGTCGTCGCTCCATCTTGTTGGAGGCCTACCGACAGCTCGTCTCCCGGTTCGCGGGCGCCACTCGAGAACTTTCCGGCCCCATCGGCCATCAGTCCTGCGAGCAATGTGCCGCGCCCACTGCCACTTAAGGCTCGCAATTCTTAAAATAAAATACTATAAAATAATTCAGTTCATTCATCTACTTATCTCATTTGACTCATTCTTCAGATGTGTCCCATCACTAGTCTTGTGCATATGTTGCTGCATAGTTACGTGAAAACTCTATCTGTTTACGTGTATTTTTTGATGTGTTGATTTTTTTTGTAGTGTGCGTTTATCTCAACAGCAAAATTTGTGTCTGTTGAGTTCTGCGTCGTTTGGTGGTGTGCTGTACGTGTTTACCTCGCCCCCCGCTAAAAGTGGCGAAAAAATTTGTTCGGCGAGTTGACGTTATGGCATCTCCAGTGGCTATATACTCAAAGGTTGGACTGTTATTCAGTCAATCGGCGTATATTTTCTATTTGTCTTATCCAATGAGTCCCAAATAATTTTCACGGATTCTGCACCATTATTTTTGATTAATTGCGCTCAATTTGCTCGAATACAATTTTCCGTGCAGTTTCCGACAAATAAAGATTCCTTGGGTTAGCGAGGGCCTTCATTAACATCCAATGGGGCGCCATGTGCATTTATGCGCACAATTGTTCATTATAATGAGTACCTACTTACAGTACGCGAGGTGGTCTGGTTTTTCTACCGCAGTGGGCGATTTACTGGTTGAACGGATTGTTTTAAAATGTCATAAATGGACACTGATTGAAAAAGACATCAATCATGTGTTGCATAACTGTTACACCAAGAAAGTTTTCTAAAGGAGATCACGAATACAGAGGACGCCATTTAAGGTAATGATTATGATTGAACGCGAATAGCTGAGGTTGGATTGGAACTGTGTATCGAGCGATAGAAGAATCCTATGTCCAACAGTGGACTGCGGGTTGATAATAATAAGAACTACATAATAACTATGGGAATGTGACGCATGAAAAAAGATGCTCAACCCAATGGCTCCAAACTATAGTTTTTGATGTAAATGTAACAAGACCCCTTAAAAAACTCAATTTGTTTTGTGATCAAACCCGTTAAATTTAAGTGTAACGCACACGATAACGCGACTTTCAGACATGTGGAAGTTAATGATACATAGATCACTGACACTCCCGTCGACTCGTGCGCACATGTGGCCGGCAAATGGGGTTCGAAATTTAAATTCTATACGGTTTCTAAAAACTGAATTAGTGTTAGTGGCTGATTTAAGGAGTGAAAACGACGGTTAAAAAAAATCTCGCACTAAGATATACTAAGATAATGTAGGTAACATTTATGTATGTACAGATTACAGATACAGGTGTTTAATCTCTTCAATATGAAAATGTTCTGTAATACTTACTATTGTAACTTCAGATTTAAGTGCTAAGGAAGCGACGCAGTTGCGCGAATCGTGAGTGACTTGGCTAATCCTCGATTCAAAATTTGAATTGCTTGTGTAACTGAACACAAAAGCGAAGTCATTTCTTCAATTTTAAATATTAAATAAGTATATAGCCATACTTCTAAGTACTTGTAGCAATTTGACGGCTACCCTTTTATTTTAAATCCAGCCAGACGCCCACGACAAATCCGAAGCCATAGATAGAATACACCTTTTTTTTCTGGCGGCCAATAAAGCTGCATACAGACGGACAGCGCACTGTCGCGGGGTCAGCGAAGTTTGTGGTGCTACATCGTGTTATGGCGCCAGACACTAAGGAAGCGGATTTATGTCCACAATAAACACCAGCTCGCGATAATGAGGTCGTTAATCTATATCCTCTATGGAACGCCTGGAAATTTTAATAGTATCTGGCTGGCTGATACTTTGGATTCCTTATAAAAAAGAATAATATTTGTACTAAGCCGATTCTATAGGTTAGGTCGCTGAAACCAGAAAGGAATGGTTGATTTCAAAATGGACGCTATAGTCCTATTTACATTAGTTTTGTTTTAGTTGCCAAAACATTGTAAATCACAGTTTCCAGAGTGGCAGCGGCCGTGAACTCGAATCTGTATTTGCGGCTAAATTTAGTATCGGTTCAGCCATAATTTGTCTTCCTGCCAAATGCAATGGGAGGAGATTTCCCCTCAACACGTCGGATAATCTCTTCCAGGATTAACGAAGTGGAAATACGCTGATCCAGGCCATTCGAGGCTTCAACTCGAATGGACGTGCGCTGTACACGTAGGGAAGATTTTATTACGGCAAGGTACGAACCACAAATTACCTGCACTGGCACATGTTGCACTTGCGGTTTTAAAACATCTGTCACTTTTCCAACCGGCATGTGGGAAAGCACGTTTGCTGATATAAACATAACAGGTTCCTGATTTTTAATGAGTACCTACGCGTATGATTTTTTTAGTGCATCAGTTGAGAAGTCTTTATTTAAGCGTGCAGTTAGTTACTGCAAAATTGAATTGGCGAGAGTTTGACCTGATTTTGAACTAAATTCGTTTGCGTTCATTAAGGAAACGAGCAAAAAAAAATAGTTGGACTTTTTGGAAATATACTTACGAGTATTTTATCGAATAAGCATATTCCACATAAACCTTTATAAAGTAGACCATGAATATTGTAAAGCTTATGAGCTATGGAGACAAGAGAGAAAGTTCCTAAACTAGTATATAAGTAATAGGAAGCGCAGTCGGTAACAGCCACTAATTTCTAGCTCCGCTGAATAGAAATAGAACAAAGGATATCAGCACAATATCACATCACAAATACATTTTCTTGTTCTCCAAAATTCGCTCGTTAGTCGAATTGTTTTCAGCTTCCTTGCCATTGTGCAGAAGCTGAATATTCATAACTAATAATAACTTCCATTGTAACAGATAACTATCATTAACCACGTTATCGTTGTAAGGAGAAAAAATTGCCTCGTTAACATTTCTTTACAATTGACCTTGGCGCTTCCGCATAATTTTGCAATCTGTAACCATTTCGCTTACATCTAAAAACACGTGTCCAAATGTGAAAAAAATAACGAGTTTTGTTGTAATTTCAAACTGCGCAATGGAAGAATTAATTCTAGCGATAACAAACTATACACTGAATAAGATAGACCTCTTATTCAGTCGCATGCCGCCGTCTGTTCGCAGACTTTCCTGTATAAAGTCAATTTACCGGTTATTCATAATCAGAATACTAATACGCGGATTCTATTCAAAAATAAAGCCCGACCAGAAAAATAAAAAACTTCGCCATATTGCGGATAACTATTGGAACTAATTTCTTCAACTGGCAATAGTAACGTTAGGACGTCATTAATGTCATCAGTGAATTGCTGTCAAAGTGAAGTGTCGATTGTGCGAGGTTTATTTACTGAATTTCGTTTGTGAAAAATGCAGAAAACTATTAAAATTCACTTAATAAAAGTGATTTACAATACGACAAAGTATTTGTCAGAGAGAAAATCTGAAGGAATGGACTGTATTCTTGTAAATAACATTACCGACCTTGTTGTCAACATGACAGGTAGGGTCGGTTCATTCAAACCGTTCGTTAAAGTTATCGTTAACGTTAAATATTTTACTATGGGACAAAATGGCGTTTCTGTATGGAATGACAGCTCGGCGGCCATATTTAACGACCAGAAGTCCGTCAACTGTGCTTGAATCAACCGGCACTTAGTGTTGCTATAATTATTGCTAATTTAACGCCCCCAGAGCAGGTTTTTTTATTTTTCTGGTCGGGCTTTACCTATAACCAAACGGATACGTTATTTTAAATATGCTTGGATCAATTATCAAAGCAATAACGGACAGTATCGCCGCCAAATTACTTGCGATAGTGTTTTGAATTCAGAACGCATCTAAACGGTTTTTTTACGTTCGATCGCAGATACTGCGGTTGTCGGACGGTGTCGCGGCGTGATTCAGGCGCGCTATATTTAGCCGCCTCAATGGAGCCGTGCCTTGAGCTGACATAGCCTTATAATACAAAGGAATACGGGTCAGAATTGCATCGTTTACACTCGCCATCGGTACACTCGTAACGTACACCGTGCTCTAATTCATCTCAAAAACCACTTTATTCTGTGATGTAATACACCTGAAAAGCGTTAACTAACACTAACTACGTCACCGCTTATGTTGTGCGCTATGTGCTTTTTTTTTCGTAATGTTGCCAATAAATTAAAATGCAAAGAATGTTCAATGTACTCGTAAACGAGTCACACTTAGAACGCACTACTCGTATTCTAAAAAAAAACTACAAATAACTATACTAATAGTTAGGATAGGTACCTAGGTCAATATTACTTAGATCGATCAATAGGTAGATCGATGATTTTCCCTATGCAAGTATACAAGACCCGTGCAACAGTGTTACGGGTATTAGTTTACTGATATTATATACTATTGGCGCCGAATGACGTTAGTTGGCGTTATAAGTAAATATTAAATGATACTTTATCTGCATAATAAAAGTGAACCGAGCGAGGCGGGGAGAGTTCCAGATGCGTCCATAAATATGATGAGGTCAGACCGCAGATTTGAAGGACTGTACTTGTTCGTGATTCAACCTTTTAACCTTAGCTGATGGGCTTAGTACATTCAACACTGTTTTAACCCTTGTTAAATATGACTCACAGTGCTAAAAGGAGGCTGCATTTATTTATAAGTTAAATTAAAATACGGCGAAGGACTCGTCAGACAGTTAGAAAATGGCCATGACATGAAGCAAGGGCCAGCCCACCCATTGTCTAAATACGTAGTAATTCTACTGTAACTTCCGTTGTCCAACACCCTCTTTTCCCATAGGAACATAACATAACAGACATTGTGGTATCGTGCGAGGCATTACCCATATTTGGCAAAGAAATACCTGTCTTCTCTTCTCTCTTTAGGGTTGAGTACTTCCAGCCTAGACATAGTTCCGTTACAATTTAATTTACCTACAAATATGTAAGTACTACTATGTTTTTTTTTAAATCTTTATTTATTTAACCACCCTCATGATATCGTACCTTTACATTTATCCTCTATTTTAATTAAATCTACTTCTCATATATCTTAAGACTAATATGTTCCATTTTATTCCTGATTTTCATTTTATTTTTATTTTGTATTCTTTCTGACGATCTCAATGTGAAATTCTTATTTTGACATGTAAAATATGCTGTAATTTGATATTGAGAAATAAATGTCTATGTCTATGTCTATGTATAGTGCTTTGGCCACTGCTGAAGTACTTCTATGTGTTGTGCAAAGTTCCTATAACATCCATATGAATTGTTATTAACGCTGTAATACTTAACTATCGAACATAAACGAAGGTCATATGATAATTATTGGAAATCGTCCATTCAGGGGTAAATAGGGGTAGTCTAGTATAAAACGAATAAAAATACCATTTAGCGCAGCCGCTTCCATACTGCACGGCCGATTAATACGCGGTTGTCCGGCACAATGGACTGGACAGGCAATTCCTGTCCGACCGATAGGCCGCCTGGCCATAATTGGCAGGCCTCGGGAGCCCGGCGCACCCTCCCCATTAACTAACGACCAGCCTCACCCCAATAAATAACGTTCAACTAATTACAAGGCATATTAGGTTCCGAAGTCGCGGTTAAAACAATGGACGCTACCGTTTTGGAAGGAGCGGGAATGAATTGCGATCGTTTGTATGAGGAATCAATGCCCTTTGAAAGAACATGAACAATGTTCTTGTCAGATTATTTTATAAATTGCCCCACGCACGCACGCGTGCAATAGCAACCAACATAATATTAATAATTAATTATGCATTATTTAAAGAGTCGGAGGAATAAATGAGGAATAAGAAGGAAGCATTGTTATAGTAATTTAATGTCTCCAATAATCTCCTTACATTTTGCACTTAGCGTAAAAATATCGCTCAAACCACACCGCGGAAACTACAAAATTTTAATATTATTTTTATACTTACATTTGAGGTACAGACAGACCTCAAGTGTCTAAAAATAGTTTTAGTAGGTAAGTATTTGTCTGTGCTATTTGTAATCGAAATTCCAAATAATTAGCGGCTACAAAATACCTAAGATCTAGGTATCTTGAGACCACTTGGACTCGATTCATCACTTGCCTCAGGGCCTCTAATCCCATTAAACTCCGTGACAGCTATGAATTAGCACCAACAATCATATAATTGAAGCGTCTTATGTTTTGCACTCGTTCTTGCTACTTGCATTTCAACTAACGAGTAACAAGGTCGGGCACTATCAAGAATTTAGTTATATTGGGTTACAGGATACATAAATATGTACCGCTAAGTGTGTGATATCATGACGAAATTCATGACATAATGGTTTTTGCTATTTGTTTTCCACAGGGGACGCCTTTAATTGAAATGGAACACTTTTTAAAATGAGGCGCATAATTTTTGTTTTCACTTTTCATTATGCATATATTCAGTTCGTATGAGTTACGTTAAATTGTACTTACATAATGTCTTGTCAACCAATTTGGGTGACTTGTGTGCTGTGTGCCAATGAAAACATAGCTAGCTTAAACTTAAGTTTTAGTCAGCACTGGAAACGAACTATTACAGGAAAACTAGTTTCGAAGACGTTGGCGGCACAATTGATTTCGATCGAACAGATCCAAGACTGGTCTGGAATGCGACCACTAGAATGTACCCAATGTACCCAGGTTAGAGGCAGTTAGGCTATGAGATATGTGGATGACATAACACTGGTGGCTGGTGTAAACTGAATGAGAGTGGGTAGAAATCTACACGCTTGGAAAAGTTTGGAGGTCTATGGGCTCCTCCCACACAAAAACCGCGATGCGATGCGATACGACGCCGCATCGCAGGGAACTTGCATTGCAGGATTGGCAGGAGCTCGCTGTCCTCGCAAGTATTTGCGATGCGATGCGAATTTGTATTTATGTGTGGGAGTGGGAGCCCTATGTCCGAACCCGGCTCAAAGGAAGAAAGATTAGTCAGTGCTTCGGTACATTACTTTCGGTAGATTCTCGGCGTATATTACAACGGTCGAGGTCGCCAGTCGCGACGTGCGTGATGGATGTGATTACGATCTTCGTAATCGTCCCGTTATCAGCACTTTCTACGTTTGGCGCGACTTTCCACCCGGCCGTGATCGGCGATAGTTTTAAAACATAACCCTACTTGTACATATTATCCTATTGGCGCGCGTGTTGAAATGTTTAGTGTGAAGTGATACCATGAAATTAGACAAGAGCATCGCCGACGGTATGTTGAATTTTTTTGTTGAATGTGAATCGTGGGAAAGATGATGTTTGATACCGTTGATGTGCAAAGCAATCGAATCGCCATATTTTGCTGAAAGATGATACAAAGATTAGAAGTGTAACAAGTATTAGAAAACTAAAGTATGACAATGATAATAGTCCTCGAACTTATTTTGCTCTTCTTGTTCTAGGCTTTATTTAATCCTCTTAGATTTTGGCTGGCTAGGTTAGCATTAGAATTTATTTATGACTAGCTTCTGGCCTGACTAGATTCGGTTATCGCGCTCCCGCGGGAACTACGGGTTTTTCCGGGATAAAAAGTAGCCTATGTCCTTTCCCGGGACCCCAACTATCTCCATGCCAGATTTCATCTCAATCGGTCCAGCGGTTGAAGCGTGAAGAGGTAACAGACAGACAGACAGACAGAGTTACTTTCGCATTTATAATATTAATATGGATAGTGTCATTCTGAAATGGTATTGAGGGTTGGAATTGCTTGTTCACTGATTCTAATCCTAACCTTACTAGTACCGTAAATAGTTAATCCGGGTCCAAATTAGACAAGACCTGATTTAAAACTTTCGGATTCATCAAATGCCATTTTATGCAGAAATACATATTTTATAATACCTACTCGGCCTATCTGAATGCAATTTAAATTGCCGTAGCAAGGCAGAAATTAGATAAATTGCAACCGCAGAGGCACAGACGATGTCAATGCCACCGCTTCATTAAATCACGCCTATTTCGTCGACGCGGCAGTTTGGTGACAATTACCAATTGGTCATGAATTGCTGCTTTACTATGATATCCGTAATGAAGCTGCTTGTGAATCCTGGGATGCATATCAAATTAGGCTAGGAGAGGTTACCGCTCAACTTTGACCCAGTGCACACATAGTGGGTCAGTAGGTACAATTTGATGCAAGTGAATAGGTACTACTGTGTCATATTTTCAGAAGACAAAACAATAGGATGAATCGAAATGATAGTTTTACATCTGTATAAAAAGATTAAGAAGCTCTAGTTCCAGTGCGAAACTTATGAGGGGACATTTTTCTATCGTCATTCATTAGAACCTAAGATGTTATTTAAAAAAATGTATGAAGTATACGAAGAATTTTATGTAACGTTTGATAACTCGCCCATTTAATTTTTCGCACGCTTAACAGATATCGAAACGATTATTTTTGAAGCAATTCTGTTAAAGAGAATATTCCAGAATTCACGATGCATGATGGAGCTACGAGTAATGTACCGCCATACCACGTTTCGTGATAAATAGCGAACGTGACTAGGGTTGTAGTGAACGTGTGTACTCGTAAATCTACAGAAATACGTATTAAATATATTAGGAATTCGACTACCTGCTATACTATAAGATACCTTCCTCGAATGTAAGGCTTCGCTGCACGAAATCGAATCTGCACGGATATTGTGATTTTTTTACTTATGTTATGAGGGTCGCCCTGTTGAAAGGTAAACTTTAATGTCATTTTCATAATTCGCTACCTTGTTGCGCGGTGGATTATTACAGAAGATTGCGTTTTTAAAAGGTAATTCTCGGACTGTTTGGCAAAATGCCTATATGCATTTTTAGTGTGAAAATAATCTCAAATATTCTATCAAAATCGTTTGCAAAACTTGTGATGTTTATTGGCATTGTTCATTTACTTATTGTTATTATTATTAACATTCTATTCTATCTACAAATGTTCCTGATCTCACTTGCTATACGTATCTACTAAAATCTATTTCAAAGCTTCCTGATGCCGTATATCATTTCGTTCAAGAGTTCCGCGTTTATCGTGATGGAGTAAACACGGTTCTGATGGGTTGTTCCAAATTTAAACGAAGACGCGTTTGACTGCAACAACGTTGCGTCGACGGTTACCCAAAATGGCCACTTGACTGACGAGGACCGAAGATTTTAATAAAAAGTCATTCCATGACTTGATTACAAACAGTACTCTGACAGATCGGTTATGACGTGTGGTTCGTACCTAAAATAACCGATACCACACGTTCGGTTTTGTTGCCAGTTCAAGGAAATTACAATAATGTAGTTTCTCGGAACGGCACCGCATCGGTTTACAACAATTAAGGTTACTGGGTGCTCGTGATTTGCCAAAGATTAGGTACATGTGCTGATTTGTAAAGTGAAATGTAGTTAATAGTTCATAGTTCTTTATTTGCCATAAATTGTACCATGACACATCTATCTGTTAGACAGTCCCAAACACACAAGAATTCTATTCTATGCTTAATTCCCTATTCCCTCCCTTCTAAAACACTTAAGAAGGCGGTGACAATCATCAATCCACAGGTCGACCTCTATTTCTAATCCGGGAACCTGAGCAATTCGAATTCCTGAAACTCAGTAATCAGTTTCACGCTCCCAGTAATCGGTGCGCTGAAAGCAATTCTTCACGGTATCTCCATCTCTTTCCAACTAGTCCAGCGAATATATTGTGAACAGCGAAGCTTCTGTAAACAATGGCAGCGCTTACCGCTTCCGTTCGGCGCGTTGCCTGCTTGTTAATGAGAGGACTCAGACCTTGTCTTACTGTGCCAATACTGGCAGGAAAAGAGGCGGTTAGTATTTAAAAAAAAAAAATTAGCCACGACAAAAACTCCGATTTCTTGTGTAAAACACGAGTTGCGATTTAACGAATGTTACTGCAGATTGAGCGTGATACGAAAGGTATTTAACGTAAAGCACTAAAAGTTTATAGGCTATTCGTAAGATCGCAATCAAAGCTGGGACATGTTTCCTGACTTTCGTTAAAAGGCAATTTATCGACGTACGCGTCTTAATTATGTGCAGTTTGGTGCGATGGCCGTAAAGGTAAGTTTTTTTTACTTAAATAATCATGGGCGGCCGTCCTTGCACCTGTCAAATTTACATGGGCCAAAAAGCGGGACTCCGAACGCGTCAAAAAAAAGTAGACTAAACCACCTGGATTTTTTATCATGCCTTTATTTTGAAGGGTTTTTGTTTTTTGCAAGATGCAAAGTCGTCTGCGTGTCTATCTATCATCAACATTGGGCGTCTTTTGGGATAGATTTGGATTTAGGTTTTCTAGTTCTAGTGAAGCTACTGTGGATTAAGTGGTAAACAAAGGAGGCGCCGTCATGTTTACCGATGACGCAGCGTTTCCCTTGGCAAGACTATGAGTCTTGTTAAAGCAAAAACGCCCTAATCGTATAAGAAATCTATGGATATTTATATCAATTTACCTTGTAAGCAGTAGATTTTACGGTTGACGGTTCATTAGAGACGAAGACTGCCCTCTTCTGGCTCCCCCAGTCGAGTAAGGGAATTTATAACTGCGTTGACAACCCTATGTGTTATTTTTAGACACTTTAGGATATTTGAAATGAAATAGAGGGCAGTACTCTTATATTTTTACAGAATAAAAATGTAAGTGATTTGTGATGTCATCGTCAATATAAGTAACTGCTACAGTGACCCTAACTCGATATTCAATCAATATTTTAATGTATGGTATAAGTAATGTTTTTATCAATTTACAAGAAGAAATAATAGTTATTTGTTATGCAAGGCTGCAAAGGTGTTGTTTGCTGTGAGTGCATGATTGAGACCCGAGTGAACGAAGGGTTCTAGGGTTGAACCACGAGCGAAGCGAGTGGTTCAAATATAGAATCCTGAGTGTAACGAGGGTTTCAAGGCACGAGACAGCAAACGACTTTGCTGCTGAGCGCAACACAAATTTTTTCACCTCACGCGCGATTTTTCGGGAAGAAGACTTAGTTCGGCGTCACGTACAGTTTGTGCTAACTCTGGAGGAGTTAAATTCGTATCTTCATCGCTAGAATCGCTCATATTTTCTTTATTACTTCGTATAGGTATTCTAAATTACAAAACCAGCAATCTAAAACTTTTTTTTTAATATTTTTTTTTCCGGAGGTTGCGTTCCAAATCACTTCTACTCGTACTCGTAATTATTCATTGAATACAGTTAAAAAATACACACATTTAAGTATTTTTGTGATAAAACATAGTGAAATAATGAAATACATCTGAAACGGTGTATTATTAATATAATTTTATTGATGTTGATATTAAGTAAATTGAACCTTTATTTTAATAAAACTCTCACGACGAATTGCGTTTCAGAACGTATCGTTGTTTTTTTATTGTGACAGTGGCGTCATGCGTCGTTCGAATTTCAAAAACACTTTCCACGCTAGCGGATAAAAACAACTTTTGCGCTCGGATATCAAGCTGCAAAACGACCACTTTCGAGCCAGTGAGGTGAAAACATAATTATATGACTGACAGCAGTGTAATTTTCGACTGAACAGATAACTTGTTTTCAACTGCAAATTATATATGTACCAATATTGGAGGATGGCAACCCTAATAAGGCTTGCAGATTTAAGCCTGCGTGCGCGCAAACCGGTTGAGTCACCCCCACCCCCACCCTGCGAGGCCAGCTGCCGTTCGAAAATCTATACCTTTTTAATATCGGCCCTTTCAAGGCTGTATTCAATGGGAGGAACAATACAAAATGTACTTCATCATTGATAATGATGATTGTGATTTTTATCCTCAGTTACACAAAGATGAAAATGGCTTAGTTATTTCGCAGAAGGTTTCACAGATTGAGATAGGGTACGTGAGTTGAAAGTTATTTTAGCAACACGCTTATTATTTACATAAGTACAGTACAGGGATATTGTTGTCACAGGAAGGCTTTCGTGTAAATTTTGAGAATAATAAAACGTTTCAAACTTTAGATGAAAATGTGAGCGTGATTGCTTAATCATTTTAGACACAGGTTTTACTAATTCATATATGTTTCCATTGATACTGCGCGGCGTTTCTAATGCTAGGTAATTCTCGTAGCAACGTTGAAGTAATGACAGATCAGATACCCGTCATATCACGATTTTGATCTACGATATTACTCAGAATGACTCACAGCCGGTAATACTAGAAAATATAACTTTGCGGTGCAACAGCACGTGTCATTACGGGTACTAATACCGGTAATTAAACGGGTTAACACACGGCAATCAAAGTTTTATGTTACAGATCTATAAACACTCCGCCACTCGTTAAATGTGGGATTAATTATAGAACTCGGTTTCTGCAAGCGTTATTCACTCTACTCTACTTAGGTATAAAAACTACGCAACGGTGCAATGTAATAACAGTAATAAAGCTTAAAAAGTTTGCGTTTTCTTCCTTAAATCGAGATCGTGAACATGATCAAGCAAGACGTGAACTTCGCTATAACTCCGATGAACATCTACGATTATTCGCACTTTGTAGCTACCTATGTACATTATATTGAGCTGTATTAGGTTGGGTGTGAAGAAATTTAAAAAAAACAAGTTTTACATTAATGAATTTATTCCACCCAAACGCGCGTACACACGAAATTTCGTAAGGGGGTAGATTCGCAATAGCCTGTTGAATTTGCTCCCTGGTTCTAAGCGGGTGTTGTTATCACGCCAGTACTTCCCTGGAACTCGGGAGCCGCCGTGGAGGTGTAATTAGCCGGGACGGGACGTCAGCCGGCAGGTACAGGTGGTGCGGTGTGATGTGTGAAACTGGGTCCTCTTGACCCGTAAGGTAGCACCCTGGAATTTACGTCCACCGTGTAAGCCTATTGTTCCGTATCTATTGACTGTGACCGGCACCGGCGTAAGCAGAAGCAGCAAAGAGAAGGAAAGTACTGCGTGATGGTGAAATGGCTTGGTGAAATGCGGATGTCACAGTCAGACGGAGTTTACAAATTTATATGAAAATGAATATCTATTGAGCAAAAGTACATTTTTATATTTAATTAATTTCAATTAAAAATGATAATGGTGCAACGGAAACAATGAAATGCGTGATTAAGCGTTACGACTAAATCTACGGGCTTGCAGGGAGAAAAAGAACGTTATAACGGAATCCCAGTTGGAAACGCCCTTAAATCTACCTACTTATGATATAATTCGTATAAAAATGTTCAACACTTACCCAATATAGGGGTTTGCACTGATTCTAGGACTTTTGCTAGATGAGCAAACAAATCGGGGCTATTAAATGCCGATTTCAAATTTAATAATATTACGCTGGCGCGACGTGAGACGACACTGAGACAAGTGAACGTGCGCCTGCGTCGAAAGCAAAATCTGTCTGCCAGCCGCTAGCCGACGACGGGCCACCGCGGGAACGGGGCGCGGGCGCGGGCTCGAGACGCAACCGACCGGTTGGAACAATGGAGCTGCGAGCGAGGTACAGTGCGCCAAGGAAATAGGTGCCGCAGTTAAATTAAATATGAAATTATGTTGTGTATATTATTTTATGTATAGTTTTATTTTTATTTTATTTTAATTATTATTATCATCGTAGTTATGAATAAGGTAAGTGTTTATTTATATTTAATTTTATTGTATTTTTATTATAATCATTTTAACTGTAAAGTAGATTATTTTAATAACGAAGGCTGTGTAACGATTTACGTTACAGTACCCCCGCGCGTCAGTAAGGATTTTATTACCACTAAAAGTAATAAAATCCGCACTGTTATAGTACCTGGACAAACACTTTCGTACTTCTTCATTCATACTTCACGCTTACATGTTTACGTTAACAATTGTTTTTCATTTTATTAATCAATTAGTGACGCTTTCTATCAGATTTTTTGTAGGTAACTTGTTACAAGAACATATGGAACCTCACAGGTACAAGTGCTTAAGGAAGTTAGGACGCTACGAATCTACTATGGATAAATATTATTTATTGAGACCAATCAATTTAAGATCTTTAATGTGCCAAGTTCCTAAATCTTTTCCGGTTAAATCCTGTAGCACATAAACTAACGGAGATTTTTTTTTAATAATCCTAGCCTTAATAAATTTAGGTGCCAACTTTTTGGTGAACTGCTTGCCCTTGTCACTTAGGAAGTAAGTTCGCTTCATGACGACGTCACCCACCTTAAATTCAGTTGGTTTGCGTCTACTGTTAAAATAAGACGTGCTTTTTACGTGTGCCTGCCAGAGCCTGTTTTGTACGTCATCGAAGATCGCCGACATACAACCTAAATTTTCGGCATAGATGTCACGTGGTAGGAACAAAATCTCCTTTCCAATATCCGTATCAGTATAGTGCGTTCCACATGGCACCAGCTCCCTGCCATAAACTAAAAATGCTGGTGTAAAACCTGTTGCCTCATTGACCGCGCTATTAATCGCAAACTGAACTCGAGGTATAAACTTATCCCAAGATCGATGGTCGTCATCTACAAAGGTGGAGATACAGCTGATTATTGTGCGATTGTAGCGTTCTACAGTATTTACCATTGGCGTGTATTTAGGGGTGAAGTGAATGTTAGGGACGTTGTATAGTTTAAATAAATCGTCCATAATCTTACCCGTAAATTGTGTGCCGTTATCCATTATGATTGTTTGTGGTACCCCGTGCACCAAGAAAACCGATTCTGATAAAATTTCCGCGATTACCTCTGCAGTGGCTCTTTTGATTGGAAAGATTAAGCAATATTTGGAAAAGCAACATGTGATGACTAAAATGTAGTTGTTCCTTTGCCTGGTAGTTGGCAAGGGTCCCATCAAGTCAATCGAAAGCATTTGGAACGGACGTGAACATTGTTTCGGTCTCCCCATCTCCCCTAAGGTTTGGTGGTTTTGGGCCTTATACGACAAACATTTATCGCACGCTCCTATGAACTTGACGACGTCCTGGTACATGCCAGGCCAGTAAAAACGTAAAGCAAGTCTCCGATAAGTTTTAAAAATGCCCAGATGCCCTGCAGTAGGTACAGCATGGTTTTCGTAAATTACATTTTCGCGTAATTCGGCGGGAACAACCAATTTCCATGAGAATTCTGATGTAAGATCATGTTTATTTTTGGATAACCGGTACAAGGAGTCATTTTTAATTAAGAAATTTGGAAAATCAATTGGGCTATGAAGACAACCATTATAGATGTTGGTGTACCAGGTATCCGCAGAGTTCAAATGAGTGTTGGAGGTAGAAATGGCACTCACGGGTGCCCGTGACAAGGCATCAGGGATGACATTATCAACGCCTCGACGATGTTTAAGTGTAAAATTGAAAACTGACAAGCGAACACCCCAGCGAGCCAATCTACCAGTGGGGTTGCTAATGGACAGGAACCACTTCAGTGCGCTATGATCGGTATAGACTGTGAATGGCTGTCCGTTTTCTATGTAGCAACGCCAATACTCCAAGGCCGTGACTACTGCTAGCGTTTCGCGTTCCGTTATGCTGTAGTTTCTCTCAGCTGGTGACAAACTTTTTGACATATAAGCGATCGGGTGCTCCTTGCCGTCGATTGTCTGGGTGAGCATACCGCCAATCCCGTAATTACTGGCATCGGTATGCACCTCGAACGGCTTTGAATAGTCCGGACAGCAAAGAACCGGAGCAGACACTAAACATTCTTTAAGCTGCTGGAATGCCGAATCAGCTTCAGGAGTCCACTTGAAGGGAGGAGAACCTTTCTTCGATGAAGTGAGCTTATTTAATGGGGCGGCGATGGTACTAAATTTAGGGACGAATCGTCTATACCACGTTGCGGTACCTAGAAATCGCTTCACATCTTTACGAGATGTCGGGGTGGGGTAATTTAAAATAGCCTCCACCTTCGCGGGGTCGGTACGTAAACCGGAACCATCGACGACATACCCAAGGTATTTGAGCTGGCTATTAAAAAAGTTGCACTTGTCCAGGTTAACCGTAAGATTGGCTTGCTTGAGTTTGTCCAAAACACGCAAAAGTAGGGTGACATGACTATTGAAATCCTCCGAGACGATGATAATGTCATCGAGGTAGGCGAACACTTTAAGATCGAACTCTGAGAACAACAGGTCCACTAGTCGTTGCTGAGTAGCAGGAGCGTTGGTCAGGCCGAACGCAGTTCGTTTAAAGTGGAAAGTCCCTCTGGTTGGTACATAAAAAGAAGTTTTATGTCTATCCTCTGGAGCAATTTCAATTTGCCAGAAGGCTTTGGACAAGTCGATGCTGGACAGGTAACGAGCATCCCTGAGGTTGTCCAAAATCTCTGATATGTATGGCAGGTTATACGCGTCACGTTTCGTCACTGAGTTCAGTTTGCGACTATCTAGACAGAAGCGTGGTTGGCCGTTCTTCTTATTGACGAGCAAAACTGGCGATGACCAACTACTCTCACTTTTCTCAATCACCCCAAGAGCAAGCATTTCATCCACCTGTTCTACTAGAATGCGTTGCTTTTCGGGTGATAAGCGATAATAACGTTGGCGAATTGGACTAGCATCGCCGGTATCTATACGGTGGGTGATCAAGTTAGTAACACCAAGCCCTTTGTGTTGGAAGGAAATATCCTGAAATTGTTTAACCACATTATCAGCCAGTTGTTTTTGCGAGGTGTCTAATTTATCGTATCCTTGAATGTAGGTGTCTGGCTTGGATAATGCGTCATTATTATTATTGGTGTTACCTCCGTCCAAGACAAGGCTACACAGATACTTTGGGCAGATTTGAAAGGCGCGCCAGAAATCAACGCCCAATATGAGGTTATTCTGTATACCCGGCACAATAAAAGCTTTCAGAATGTGAAACTTGCCGTCAAAACTTAAAGGAATGTTAATGAAACCCTCACTGTTCAACATTTGTCCTCCTGCGGCAGTAACAGAAATGAACTGGTCTTTGACCACTTTCAGTCCGTGATCAATGAGCACTAAATGAGCACCATTTCCCAGTATAGTCACTGCTGAACCTGAATCTAACAAAGCTGACATAGTGACGTCATTAATTTTAACGGATACGTAAGGTCTGTTATCATTCTCATTGTGTTCGTTCAGAATTGTGTCGATTTTGTATGAATTAAAAAACAGATTTATTGTGCGCAGCCACTGCTGCCAATCTTCATTATTAAATTTCGGTAAGTTAGGATCATCGACACAATTCTGACTACTCAGTTTTTTTGCTGTTTTGTTTTATTTTTATTACAATCTGGACAGTCTGGAGTTTTTACATTCTTACGACCACAGACAAAGCATACGATGTTATCTTTGTTTGCGGTACACTGTCGCAGATTGTGGGTGTCTATACGACATCTCGGACAGAAACGTGTCCTTGATGAGGAAGGAGCAATAGCCTCTACATAAGTAGGGTTGGATTTGTTAGACGTATATTGGCTGTTATTGTTTGAATATGTTTTATTGTAATTATTATTATTGTGTTTGTTTCTATTATAATTAAATTGTGTATTATTATTATTCGTATTATTGTAAGTTGGCCTACTCCTAGAACCACCTGTATAGGCAAACTCGGGTGCCAGAGTATCAGAGCTTGGTCGTGGCGGTTCCTTGAACTGAGAAAGACGGGACTGGATACTCTCGTAATTCCGACACAATGTTTTTAATTCGTCAATAGTCTTAATTTCGGAAACGGAAGATAGAGTGCTCGCATAACATGGTCGAATGTTATGAAGGAGAATCTCTAATCGGTCATTCTCCGATAAGGCGGTTGAAAGGCGAGAAAAAAGACCTGACATAACTGACAGATAAATCACTATATTTTCCGTTTCTCCTTGAGTGCGAGACCTGATCTCGGATAGCAGCCTATAATCAAAATCAGCCTGGCCGAAATCTTGCCTCAAGAGCACGACCATCTCATCCCACGTTTGCACCCTTTCCTTGACGCTCCTAAACCAATGGATCGCATCTCCTGTAAATATTTCGGTGGCGTTATGTAGGATCCTACTGCCTGAAATATTTTTGGCCTCGCAAAATTCGGAGACACGTTGTATGAACGCCCTCACACATGTTTTGCCGTCATACTTCAGCTTGGACAATTGGTTCGCATTATTACTGTCACAAGTTACTGTGATGTTGAGTGGGCCAGTAGGAGTGGCAGGATAAGCCTGGGTTATATGAGCAGAGGAAGCAAGCGGGTCCACAATGTTTCCATCTTTCAGCAAATTCAGGCGGTCAGAGTAAAGCTTAAATTTGGATACGCATTCATCGTAAGCTTCTTTATGCTCCGCGTCTTCATAAGCGATGCGATTGAGACGGTGGTGTAGATGGTGTACCAGATTCTGTGCTCGGAGCAAAGTGTTTTTGTCTAAAGGCTGAGATTCCAATAAAGAGTTGATTTTCTCAAGCACTTCAGCCACACCATCTATATCCTCCTCAGTGTTAAAAGGACTCGTTAAGATGTCCTCTGATGGATGTAGGGGTCCACACTTGGCAATTTGCCTGCGCAGTTCCTGAACTGTGGAAGCGGGTATTTCGCCCCGAATTGCGACCTCATATTCTAGCTCAGTTTTTTGGAGAGAAAAGAATTTAATAGGGTAAGCCATTATACCATATGTTCACAACAACAAAAAAAATACACGAAATATATTCAATTGGATAAGTGTTGAACAGACTAAAAAAAAAATCAAAAATACTCCGCCTGTTACAAAATATTGTAACTATGAACGTTTGGTTGTTTTTTTTTTTTTACTACCCGAATGATAAAAGCATATGAAGCAAGCAAAAAAAAACACAAAAATAAAAGAAGAAAAAGCGAAAAAAAATGCAACTATTGTGTACGGACACGGTCAGTAAAGCAGAAACTATAATAAACTACGATAACAAAGTATCAAAAAAAATAACAACATAGAACTTATCACAATTTTTTTTTTGAGTGTACCGTACCAGTAAACGAGATTAAACTTACACTTTTTAACTTTTGTTCGGTGAAAAAAAAAAAATGATTTGTTACAATTAATGTATCCGACTGTACTTCACAATTAGTATGTTTTTAAAAAAATGAAATCCGTACACCCTAGTTGCTGGCAACCAAAAAATAAAAAACGTTTCACAAAAAAATACCAAGCACACACAAGTCACAACGACCCTCCTGAGAGCAAATTCAACCTTATTTCAACCACGGTAAGGGCGCCAGTGCTACGTATTAGGTTGGGTGTGAAGAAATTTAAAAAAAACAAGTTTTACATTAATGAATTTATTCCACCCAAACGCGCGTACACACGAAATTTCGTAAGGGGGTAGATTCGCAATAGCCTGTTGAATTTGCTCCCTGGTTCTAAGCGGGTGTTGTTATCACGCCAGTACTTCCCTGGAACTCGGGAGCCGCCGTGGAGGTGTAATTAGCCGGGACGGGACGTCAGCCGGCAGGTACAGGTGGTGCGGTGTGATGTGTGAAACTGGGTCCTCTTGACCCGTAAGGTAGCACCCTGGAATTTACGTCCACCGTGTAAGCCTATTGTTCCGTATCTATTGACTGTGACCGGCACCGGCGTAAGCAGAAGCAGCAAAGAGAAGGAAAGTACTGCGTGATGGTGAAATGGCTTGGTGAAATGCGGATGTCACAGTCAGACGGAGTTTACAAATTTATATGAAAATGAATATCTATTGAGCAAAAGTACATTTTTATATTTAATTAATTTCAATTAAAAATGATAATGGTGCAACGGAAACAATGAAATGCGTGATTAAGCGTTACGACTAAATCTACGGGCTTGCAGGGAGAAAAAGAACGTTATAACGGAATCCCAGTTGGAAACGCCCTTAAATCTACCTACTTATGATATAATTCGTATAAAAATGTTCAACACTTACCCAATATAGGGGTTTGCACTGATTCTAGGACTTTTGCTAGATGAGCAAACAAATCGGGGCTATTAAATGCCGATTTCAAATTTAATAATATTACGCTGGCGCGACGTGAGACGACACTGAGACAAGTGAACGTGCGCCTGCGTCGAAAGCAAAATCTGTCTGCCAGCCGCTAGCCGACGACGGGCCACCGCGGGAACGGGGCGCGGGCGCGGGCTCGAGACGCAACCGACCGGTTGGAACAATGGAGCTGCGAGCGAGGTACAGTGCGCCAAGGAAATAGGTGCCGCAGTTAAATTAAATATGAAATTATGTTGTGTATATTATTTTATGTATAGTTTTATTTTTATTTTATTTTAATTATTATTATCATCGTAGTTATGAATAAGGTAAGTGTTTATTTATATTTAATTTTATTGTATTTTTATTATAATCATTTTAACTGTAAAGTAGATTATTTTAATAACGAAGGCTGTGTAACGATTTACGTTACAGAGCTTAGTAATGAAAATAAAGCATTGTTGGACGATAAAAATGAAAGAACAATGAATGTCGTTTTGCCAAATTACTGTCCAATCAGCAGTCAATTTCCAAAAATGGCTATATGGCTTTTAACTGATTAGCCCGAAGAAATAACCTATTAGCAAAACATATTTAGTATGTATTTAGATCAACCATAAATATTCAAAAATATAATTCAAAGAAAATGTATTGTTGATTTATTGGGCTTACGGATACCAGACTTACAGATTGATTGAATATTAATATTTTCAGTGTGAAATGCAAATGCTACCTAACGTACTCACCCAGTTACGAATGATCGCATGAATATGCCTGTCTGCCCAGCGATGTATCTAATGTCAAAATGTACATTACATACCAACAAGTGCTGTCTGATATCGTGTGCAAAATAAGTGGAAGAGGAAAAATTTACGTTAATTATAAGTTTGTAAACAAACTTGCCATGATTCAGTTCAGGTGCGGTGGACTGGAAGCGAAGCTACGTAGTTATAAGTCTAACCAGGTTGACCACGATCACCCACGATGCATGTGGCGTGTGCTATAATGCCTATAATATTTTGTAATCGGTAGAAGATCCAAATGGATGAAGCTTCAATAGATAGGAGCTTTGCGGTTGTAGTTATTTAGATGTTGGTATTTTCAGTTAGCAACGAGTACACGACCACGTCTTAGCAACTTTTATCATCATTTATTTCATATCTGGTTTTATCCTTTACCTACCCCTATTTTGCTGTTTAATTCTTGCAAAAAAATAGGTAATAGTACATTACACACCTAGGGCGGTCAAGTAAAGAAAGTCTCAGATCGCGGGTAATTGAGGCCCGAGCCGGAGGCGAGGGCTATAATCTAGCGGTCTGAGGATTTCTTTACGACCGCCCGTGGTTAGTATACGATTTTACGTCACCACCTGGCCGTGAAGAGGGATTTTTCGTAGCGCCCAAGGGCGGTAAATCCCGCTTTTCGGCCTGGTGTGACGTAATAGTACATTACAGACCTAGGGTGGTGAATTCGTAAATGTCCCAGATCGAAGGCTTGACGAATTACCGCCCGTGGTTTGTCAAAAGTTTTACGTCTTACCTTCGCCAAGAAGTGAGATTTTCTCTCCGCGTAGCGGGCAGAAAATCCCACTTTATGGCCAAGGGTGACGTAAAATACTTTTTATATTCTCCTTCTCTTGAGATGCCGCTTTGAAGATTAGTCAATAATTAAGAAAACATTTTCTCCTTTTTTGTAAAAAGGAACATATCTCAAGCATTATATATTCCATTCTTCTGCTTTGTATATTTCTCATTAGTCTTTTTATTCATATACATCTTATCACTTCACTAAAATACCTGAACTAGATGTAATTGCATCATCAAGATACAGTTTGGTTATCTGGAACTGATAAAATATCTATGGAAAATTATGACATTTATAATAGTGAATGATCTGGAATGCAAATAATGGAGTTCGGAGATAAATGCATGTTACGCCATAGAATTTCACGTCGTCGTTGGCATCAGTTATGCGAAAAAAATACGTGTGATTCCTCGGAATGAGATCGTCGTCGTGTATTTTATAAATCGTTAATGTTCTGGCGTGGACACTATGCTATTTTATTGGATGAGTTACATCAACGTTGTGGTTCTTGTTTCGTCATTTGGTGTCGCTGTTAACGCATGTCGCTACGTCACTTTATGGCTAGTCACTAAAATTAAATTGATCTTTGAAATATTTATAAATAAACGTTTCATTTATACGAGTTTACAAAGGTGGCTAGTGGCTAGTTGATGCATGAACAGCAATTTAGGGCGCTTTTTAGGTAGCGAAAAGTGACTCAGTTGCCGGAGGGATGTGAAATGTTATTACATCTTCTAACCCTTTGGCGCGTTTACTTGGCAGACCAGTGACAGTGTTATAAGATTTCCTTATTTTGGAAGATGCATTGTCTTTTCTTCTGTCCTTTTTTGCTCACGAAAATTTAACTGTTAATTATGGGAGTCCACTAGTAAGTTAATTTGGTAATACATCACGACTTCCATTTGTAAAGTGGCAAGCCGGAGTGGAAACGTCTCGACTATTTCGGGTGGAACATGGAATATGACAAGCGATTTGTTATCAAAATATTCTGTGCATTTCACAACTTCCTGGGTTTCGGCGAAAATAACTAAAACAAAATGACGGTATTCCGTGTTTTCGCCGCCACATTGATTCCTATATTTTGTGGGTTTGTTATTGGAGCAAGATTGAGGCATTGTTTCTGGAATGCTTCTGAATGCATCTAAAATTTAGATGCATTTATATTCTAAATCATGGAGAAGGCCCATGAACAGCGACGGGCGTTTTTGTTGATGCGTCCTGAACTTTTGCAAACGTAAAGTATACGTGGATGATCTCTTTGTTTCCCACTCATTACCTCAAAAAGAACAACATCACAAATTTACCTGCTTTAACACCTAATCTGTACTCTACACCAAAACTTCCATCTATCTAAAGCAGACATGATTGCCTGATAAGCTAATACCCAGTCAGTTTTATCGGGCAACTAGTCGCGGGACCCGTCGCAGATGCCAGGATCGTTACGTGCCCTCCCCCCGCCCGGTGCATCTGATACGATCCATAAGTGCAACAGTCAAGCTGGAGTCGCCAACGTGACGGGAATGCGTTTTTCTGCAGAAAACCGACGACCCGTATATTTTTTTATCTTGGCAGTCACTTAGTAGGTAAAGTCGAGGGTATTCTTTGAATTTACTTTGATCTTTGTCGCCATTTTGAGAACTTTATTTTACACTACCTACGGTAGTAAGTAGATAGGTATGCATTTCTTTAGAAACCGTCTCAACTTTCACTGTCATAATCATTGTCATAATGGTGATCTGGATTGCTATTTCATAGGTCTTAATATACCAGAACGCTTTACTCATTTAATTAAACATATTATGGCACATGCATGTATCTTGTAAGACCTTTATATATTACCATATGTTCTTGTGAAATAAACTTTCATTTCATTTCATAAACTCTCTTAATTAGCTTGTGAACACACCAGCATCTATCCCTTTGCATGCAGGCACAACATTGCGAATACAAACCTCCGTTTCTTCTCTAGCAAAGACGGTGATTGAGAATTAATAGCTATTTGTCGCGCTATAAATCTTCAATATCGACTATAATATTGGCTCATCTCCCGAGTGCCACAGATCTTCGAAGCACTCTAAGCCGTGACACCGAGCACAATGAATGCATTCTCCGAGTTTTTTTCGTCGTTCTGTTTGAGATTCAGTTTCCGGTCGCTCACGAAAATAACCGATGTTGTATAAGAAATAAGAAACTAATGTTTCGAATGTTTTGATCGTTTGCTAAGGTCAAACGGAAATACATAGTGAATGAATGAGTAGAATACTGTAAGTGATGAATGAAGTAATTATTATGATTTGATTGATTTCCTCGTGGGTAAGCCTCGTAGTTTCCCTGTCTCTTGAATTTTTCGGACTCCTGATAATTTTTACATGCAACTACTAATTACCCTACCCAGTTGTTTTTTTTTCGAAAGATTAAAGCTGTCATTTTGTAGAACTTGATTGTTGGTAGGATCTGATCTTATGTCGGGATTTATAGAATGCTTGCTTGAATGTTATCTAAACCGGTGTCAAGTTAACTACTTGAACAAGCCCGGCTAAGAAGGTCCATTTGATGGTAATGCTCGATATATCACGGGCCTGATTTACCGTGCTTATACAGTACGAAGTACCCACGGCTGGTGTGTGATTAGACAGTGGAGTAGATGCCATAAGTGACAACATTAAACGTCGTAAACTAAGATGCCCTTAACCTGGCATGGTACGTCTGTTACGCAGCGCAAGCACAAGCAATGGCAAGAGATATAACTCGAGATAACGTTGCATGCACGCTACATGGTGCTATAATTTAATTCTCCATACCTATAGTTCAAATTGAAAACTTAGGTAAGTATAAATTGTAGTATTTTACATTCAAATTCTTTAAAAACACACAAAATACGAGTAAAATATGAGTATACACAGGAATTAAAGGAATTAAATCAACCTACTAGAACTAAAGCCAAGCAGTCCACTAGGCCAGCACGTCACTCATTAATCTCATTATTCCAGCTCATAAAAATACACATCGAGCGTGAATGATGAATCTAGTTCAAAATAGTTGTCTAAAAATACTCATTAATCTATGAATGAGAGTACGATGTTTGGAGCTTCCTAAAAACGTCTCTGGGGTCGTTGGGGGTGCAGGGGAGTGGGGGTGGACCCGCGGAGGCTGCGCGGCGGCAGTGACCGGCGGGCGCTCGCCGCGTCGACCGTCGCCGCCATGTTCCACTGCATCGTGCAGCCGCGCCATGACTGGGGATCTCCGGACGACGTCAACGCGTTCCCTGGTACGATACCACAATACAAACCCTCCCGAAGTGTCACCTGTGCCTCAAATACAATTCAAATCCTCTAGAATCGTGATCCCGCTCCGTCACGAGTGTTATGATCTATTAATGGCCGCAAAAACGTTTTTAAATGCCAATAACTAATTATAACCGTAAGTTTTTTAAGACGCTCTGGGAAAGCGTACGTATTGTGTAAGTACGTGAGAAGCTGAACTCTTCTCGATAACTGGCGATTACCGTTCGCTGATTAACTGGGAGACGTGTTGTAAGACGCACGTGTGCTTTCCGATGTGCTCTCCTTTTTTATTGTTGAAAAAAGTTGCGAAACTGCTCGTTAAAACCATTTGGTAGTGTTGAATGGAGAACAGCTGCTATACCGTTATTTAATAGAAAACCATTGTAATCGTTCGATCCTTTTCTAACGTAACTAGGTGTCCTGTCTGTCTTTACTTAGTATCTAAGTTCAAGATATGACGACAAAAACAAGCATCATTTACACCACAATTCAAACTACGTACACCCACCTCGAAGTTACAAAGAGATAGCAGCATCACCAGCGCACAACGGTAATAATAAGCAATCTCTTTGGTAAGTAAACAACCGCCAGTCACGCTACAACGAAATCCCAATGAGAACAATGGGCAGAGGTTACAAGAAACGCGTTTTCTCCATGTCAATTCATATTTGCCCATAATAAAACCTATTTGCATTCAGGTAAACGCACAACCCGCCTGGAATCTGGTTTCCCCAGTACGTCTGACAGGTCCATGCTCTTTTGAACGGCCATTCTAGGAATAATTTGTGTGAAAGCGCAATCATGCTCTTATTGAAAATCTGGGCTCGAATACAAATTTCATTTCAGATATAAGGCGTAAATAAGTAAATACGTCATTCATTTCTTTAATAGGACTTCTAAGCTTCGAAGTGGTAAATATAACACTATACTCCATGCTTAGAAAATTTGAAAATCAAGCATAATTGTAAGAATTCTAATTTAGAAGAAGAAGAAGAAAGACATTTATTCGCTGCACAGAAGTCACAATTTGTGATTAGTACCTTTAGTACCTACTTACATACCCATATGTCAGTCAAGATCCAATGTGTATTTCGGGCAAAATGCGCTTGGCTTTTCAAAAAAATGTCTACCCGCTTTTAAGTGATGACGGGTGCACTAATAGATAAACTGAAAAGACCTGTTATCATTTTCGCCTTAACCGCTTCGTTTATGGCAATAATATGGCTTATTGGGTTCAAATGGGCTCCTCATTTGACTTCTATTTTGCATTAACAACGAAACAGAAAAATTAACTCATCAACACAGACTTAAGCGGGTGAAATAATAGCCAGGAACATCGCGTGTTCTTACACGATCTGCTATACCTACCATAAATCAGTTGCAACAGAGTGCAACAAATCGGTCCTTTCCAATTGAAATACGGCGATAAATCAACCCTAAGATCATACGTGAAAATCAAACAAGTTTGACTAGTTTCGAAGGCGAAAGTGGCAACCCTACGAGCACAATTAGAATAACTAGTTCTATTCAAACATGATTATAATCTCTCGGGTTTATTTTGGTCGTATCTCAGGTCAGAGGGCGGACGCGCTATCGCCCTGACCTAGCCCAATCCTTTATCACTGTTTTATCACCCTCCACGGCTTCCGCTGACTCAGTCATAGACAAACAGATCCTTTTTTATTTACTTTAGAGGGTTGTAACAAATACCTACATACAGAGCATCAATTAATGATGCTTGCTTTGGCTATAGTTTAATGTAGGTTTTGTCGTGATGTACTAGTTATATCTATCTATAGGCTGGTTTGGATGTGAAATAAAAAAATCAATACATCTAAATACTTTCGTGCCTTGTCCATAGAAATGTATTTGATAGTTGTTTGCTTGCTCCTGACTGACATTTCAGCGACAATTGCAGCATCCTTAATAACTGTTATCTTTCTTCATATGTAGCTCAATGAGTTGAATAATAAGTACCATCATACATTACAAATGCGTATTCAATATGCCCACGAAAAGATGTGTACACCTTTGAACCTTATAACAATAAGGACTCGTAATAATTGTTCTCGACAATACCCATATTTCCCGCGCTTGACTGACAGTTTTATTTACCACAGACTGAACACAAGTTACACCGGAACATGCGTGACAGGAGAATTGGCCACAGAGAAACCCTCATTTTCATATTTGGAACGATTAATTGCCGATGCGGGTGCCAGCATTGAATACCTGCTCTTTTGCCTCATTGTGATGCAAATGGCTTTCATCTATCAATTATACACGGCCAGTTACAAAAGGGACACGGTGCACAGTCGAGCATTAACATATGTACACTTATTTTATTCCACTATGCTAAAGGATATATTACAAGTGTATAGAAGGATAAAATATTTGATAGCTGTGGTGAGTGAGATGAGATGTCACATAGCGAAGTTGTATGTGCAACTATTCATGGTCTACGAGTACCTACTTAAGTACATTCCCTATTTCACATCTCCCCTAAATTGTATAAAAAGCCCGTGAAAAACATCATCAAACATTCTGAGAATCAATAAAATGTTTAAAATTCATCTCAACCTCAACATTAATTAATTATAAACACTGTTATCCGTAAATATCTATCACAATACCACGGAATTTGATCCTGGGGCCACGTGAAACGGTATTACGATTCATCTGTCTGTCAGTCAGTCCCAACGGTCGAAGCTGTTGAATCCTTTGTCGACACCTGAGGAGGACACACCTGGTGTTATTATAATACGTGATAGATAAAAAACTTAATTTCCTCGTAATGGAATTGATATTTGAACCATTAGAAAATACTTATAGTCACGATTAACACGATCACGATCACTTGTCCAATTTATCCACTAGTTACAGTTTTAAAGCGATTTTATAGCAACAGTTTACAAAAATCTTCAACCGATATTTTCTTGAGATAGTTTATCCGTTGTACTTGTTATACCAACTTCATTAAATTGTTATGTCTCTACTAATAACTACTTAACGTAAGTATTTTTTCCATCTACAGTATAAATGATCTATATTTTTCAAATCCTGATAATAGGGATAACGACAGGGTGAAGAAATCGAAATTCTAATTAGTCCGTCAGTCAGGTAATAAAAAAATATTAGGCACGTATTTTTTGTTTTATCAAATTAACAAAGAATGACTAAGTTAAAACGCATTAAAGTTGGAGAGAGGGGGGCTAACTACGTCACCGTTAGGTATAAATCATACCTAACCGTGACGTCACGCGACATTTCAACTAAGTTTCAACTCAATATATCTCCGTATAAGTTTCATTACGTGAAAAAAGAAAAAAAACATGTCCAATACTTTTCAATAATCTTCCTGATAGACTAAGAAAAAAAAAGCTGTCGTCATCCCTATTTTGTTGTTTTCCCTACGTACGCATTTAAAGCATTTTTCACTCAATCTGCTCATCTCATCATAATACTTTACCTACCAATAAAGATACCATCAAGCTACCGTAATACCCACGTAACCTACCCATTGTTTCAAGATAAAGCCATACGCAAACGTACCCTTTGCTTGTTATTAAACAATTAGATTAAAAGCTTTCTGGATAGGGGGATTGAATATGGCTTTTGAAAGCGTTCCACAGTCATAGACTTGTATTATAAGGCCTATGGGGGTATTATAACGCTCCGCTATACGCGGTGGTACTATTTGTACTATTAGTTCTGTCTCAGGATAAACTCACTGTAAACTCGCTTTAAAGTTTTAAACGTACTTACGTATGTAAGCAAAGCAAAGTATAATATTTTTATGAAATTTTATTTTCAGTTGATTCTGCTTCCAACTTCGTCTCACCTATTTCGGCCACTTTGTCAAAAACGAGTAGCAAGAGTGAAAATAACGTCTTTTATCTTGCTCACAATAAATCAAAATTAAGCCGCAATCCCCGGAAGCTCGCTTTATTATCGGCCGACGCGGCTGATTTACGGCTTGTTAGAATAAAAGTGAGATGCTAATCAGTTTATAACATGGAGTGCACGTAGCATTAAAATTTGAAGATTTTCGCTGTTGATTTTTTCCCAATCTCGTTTCAACAACACTTTCCTATCACCTAAACATTACATTTTCTTAGCCTCCTAACCTGTCAACCGCCGAAAACGACGTCCCTATAGAATGATTGCCACTACAATCACCATACGAATAAACCGCTATAAATTGTCATAATTCGGATTAGATTAAAGTACCGTGGTGCCACCGCAGACCTTGTTTCGGCCCCCTCGCTCTCGATTCGAGGATCCTGCTGGCCGTAAACAAATGATGAAACGACGGACGCCATTAGAGGAAAAATAAAAATAATTGGATCGATTTGAATAAAGAACGCGAGCGTTGTGTTTATTGAACTGATATTTGTTTAATTACTACTTGCAAAATGTTTCGCTGTAATGTAATCTGTTGACTCGACAAGTGTTATTTTATTTGGCTTAACAGAAAAAGATGCTTCTCAGACTTCCATCTCTCCAGACTTCATATCTACTTATTTTATGCAAGAACATTTTTATTATAATTATTTTTTTAATACAGTTGCTCAAAAAGTCAACATTTCGATACCTGTTTAACGTGGCAAAAGTTCGTCATTTCCGGACGAGCGCTTTTTGTTTTTTGACAGCTAGTGAGCGTGCCTAAAGTTGTTTTTTTCGAACTAGTGCGTAAAGTTTTTTGAGCTTCATCCTGTTAAATTATTTGTTTATTCTTTTTTTTCGCAAATGTATTAAAAAATGACTTTTAATACACGTGCGAAATTGACATTTTCACTCGTCCCTAGTATTAACGCTCGCTTTCGCTCGCGCCAACATAACTAGGGACTCGTGATAAAATGACAAACTTTTCGCACTTGCATCAAAATATACTATTCGCTACTAGTGTATGTGTACTTCATCTTCCACAGATCTGTATATACTTGTACAACGGACCATGTCTAGTTTAGTTGGATGAAGCTATTAATAACCGCACAAAGTTAAAGAAACATTCAATTCCGTGGGACTCAGTAAAATTAAAAATTATTCTTCGCTTCTGCTTCGCTTTACCAAATGAAATCTTATCATCTGGTGACTAGGCTGAAATTTACATGTAGCGACAACGTATGCACCGTCCAATTCAAGAATCAACTCTAAAAAAAAAGCTTCTTTTTACATTGTTCGAGTTCTACGTGGGAATCGTTGAAGTTGCCAGTACGAATAAAGGCGGAAACAAAAAATTGCAATAAACAAGGACAAATCGTCCATGAATATAATCGAGTCGAGGACGAATGCATTGACGGCCATTTTTGTAATTTTTGTGCGAACGTCGGTTTTTTATTGTTTAATGGTCTGGATTCGAGTTCTTTATGCCAAATCGTCTTTTGGGTCAATTGGAAATTAGTTTAACATCGTTTAGCTTTGTAAAATTATGTTTCTCGGTTCATTGAACTAGGGACTAGGGGGATAATGCAATAAAATATGTTATTTGCGGTACTTATTTTATTTACCGCAAATAACATGCTTTGTTGCCAGGGAAGGAATCAGTGGTATTGTGGTTGAAATAATATTAATGCTTAAAAGAATTTCAATGGAATTCAGAAAAATGTTATGGCGAATTCAATTGCGTTATTTGATTTTCAGATGTTTGGCCCCTAACCCTACTAGGAAACGAAAAAACCATTAGGTTGGTTTAGAAAAGAGTAATTTTGAAATAGTTATTGTTTTTCTTATTTTAGCCATTTAATAATATCTCGTACGTTCATCATCATGGTCATTGTTGATCAGATAGAGCAGATAAATCACGATTCCCAAGTAAAACTAGGCATTCCATTTATTCAAAAATGAAAAATATCCAATCCTAAGCATTTTCTTTCTAAATTATTACTCGTATAAAGCCACTGTATTTAATTCAAGCAAATTTACCAAAGGAGCCGACCTGTTTAGCGTTCGCTCCATATTTCGCCAAAGCAGTATTTTCTCATAAAGAAATCTAACTTGAGATTTATTTCATTACCTACATATTGTTATAAGACTTATAAGTCTGCTTCACAGCCTCGTGACCTTAATTTGAAGGGACTGAATTTGAATTTCCCTCTTCATTTTCACCCCAAGGTTGATCTTGATTGTACATGCTCCTAACTTAATGTTGATTTACTGTAATTCGATTTCGGTAGTTAGGTATTAAAATACAATGATTTCCAAATATTTTTTCCTTAATTTGAACACGCATTTCACGGATACTTTTAATGCTGGCTATACCTATAATATAACAGTCCCAATCCCAATGCAAATTGGACTTTATATTAGATATCTTACGTGTGTTTTAAGATGTCTTCTGTTAGTTAAACATCATTCGTGTTATTTGGTCCTTCAAGACGGATGCGAGTCCAACCTAACTTCCATATTTAATTAGAACTTGCGTTTCCCCTTATTTTACAATTCTTCGGCAGGTATCGTAGCATCCCACTATTAAGAACAGTTCTCTCTCATTGGAGGGTCGGGCTATAGACAAAACTTGAGCTCGGGAGCCTTGCGATATTTTCATTGCCTAAATAAAATAAAATTGCCGAAAAAATGCTAGTGATTAATCAATTTCGCACATTACTTAGTACCTTTAAACCAGCTCTCTATTCTACAATCCCGTACTAACTTGTCTGCCTTCGCGATGCTAATGCTGTTTGTTTCCTTTCCAGATATCCGCGTCCAATTGACAGAGCACACCCGAATCCTCGAGACGCGGGCGGAGGCGGCGGCGGGCATAGCCGGGGAGCTTCACGATTATTGCCGGCGGCGCGCCGAGCTGGAGGCGGAGTACAGCCGGGCGTTGGACAAGCTCGTGCGAGCCGCTCATCAGAAGCACAAGGAGCAGAAGCACAAGTGAGTTCTAGGAATCATTTCAGATGAAAGAACGTCCGATGCTAGACAGCCGGCAGTGATAGATCTCACCTTGAGAGCATACTACCGCAAGAGACACGCCGATCTGTAAGCTGTAAGCTCTCTAATCAGAACCACAAGGAGCAGAAGCATAAGTAAGTAACACAGTTTAGGGCATTCATAATTTATCTGAAAGACACAGCGGCAAGAAGTACAAAATTAACTACCAACAACATATTTATGTTCCAACTGTTGAACCCAGGATGAGAGGGCATTACGATGCTACAGTCCCCACCTGAGCGGATTGGGGACTTCACACCAGACCTTTTGCAGATGCGTGCAGGTTTCCTCATGATGACCCACACACAAGAAAATATCTACAAACGCATTCTCATGAAACTATTGAGAGGTTATCGTGTACTTCTGCAGCCGATTGAACACAGATCGACACGAAAAGTTTGCCTGAAATTCAAATTCAATTCAATCATTTATTCAGCAAATTGGCCACATAGGGGCACTTCTACACGTCAGAAAAAGAATTTACCAGCGCTTCCTAGACCCATTGCTTGAGAAGAACAAACTCAAGCAGAAGGCATTTTTTTCAAAATTTTCAAAATTGACATTACATTTACTTACATTTACTCACATTACCGATCTTACGTGTTTCCAGTCCATTGCATTCCTGTGGCCTCCACTAGCTCGTCGATTCATCTTGATTGTAATTTACCGGCACGACGCTGCGGTTTCTGGTATCTGGCAGGCTGTCAGTCATTCGAGAACTTTCTGGCAACGTTGGCCACGAGAGGAAATGTGCCATTAAAGTTTAACAATTTTCCGTATACCGGTGGATTTTAGTGCTCCCAGTTTTCTATAAGGATACAGCAGGTGTCGTTGCTTTGGAAATTGGCAAAACAAAATAGTCCCGAATAGCGGACTGACTCGATTACGGTTGATCATAATACCTATTGATTAGCAAATCATCATGGACCTATAATATCGTTACTTACCTATATGTGCCACCTTAGGGGCTACAATCGCTTGCATGAGTTTCTTGCACAATGGCGAACAGGCGCTGTCTCGGTGCACAAATTGCCGTAAATTCGCTTGTCATCCAAGCGAATTTACGGCACGAAACACTGGAAAAATTCAAATTCACGTATTCTTTCAATTTCAGACGTGAACAATGGTCGCTAACCGGCGCGTACGCGTGTTGGCAAGCGGCGTTGGACAGCACAAAGTCTCTGTCGAAGGACCACGCGGCATTAGCAGCGTTGTACGGCGGGCAGCTAGCTTCGCGACTGCAGAGGGCGGCGGACGACGCGTTGAGGCTGCACCGCAAGTGCCGGGACATAGGTACGAGTATTTTAATGGCAAATACTGATAAACAAACAGAATTTCGATGAGAAGCGAGAGGCATGCTTGGATAGAAGCAGGTGGCGTTCTGTGGTTAGCTTGGAACATCTATGGTCACATCATTTTCACAGACTCCCCAGACAGCGGTTGCAGCTTGCAGCCATCTAGCTGGCTAGGCCCTAATCAATTTTAAATGGATTTTTAGTCGCCCTTACGATAGACGACAATATGTCGCTCAGGTCTCGGGATAAAAGTGTTTTTACTGCGTTGCCACTCAGATGATATAATATAGTGTAATGCCCATAGACATAAATAATACTTCGTATGGACCCGGCCTAACGTAGATACATGTCATGTTTCCCCACTTCATTGGTGTCCAAACCAAAGTTAAACTTATATCGTGACACTAAAGCTGGGTCACATTTTTTCAACAACGAGACGAGTTTTTAGATACTGAGAAACAGTTTCGAAAAAAGTTTTTTTAAAAACGCTTATTGTCACGCACGCTCGGTGACAGAACTTTGGATTGGACACCGTGGAAGTGGGGACATATTACGTGTACGTTAGACCGGGTCTATATTATTTACGTCTATGGTAATGCCTGAGTGGACGCTCAAAGTATAGCGTTTGGAGTGCAAGCGGCTATACGATCTGGGTAATTTCCATTGCAACACTCTTTTCATCGTGGTTTACGAACGTTGTGAT
>OZ020284.1:695190-1073866 GCA_963971205.1 Aethes cnicana
AAACGGTTAGCGCCAGTCAGTGGATACACGAAATGGTCAAAAATGAGCTGAGTAATAACAATTTAATATGAAGCTCTTTATGGTCACTTCCACTGTTCACCGGCTTGTGCTGCTGACTTTCTTATGAGAATAGCATTTTGGGTACCATGCCATGTAGTGTTGGCCTTCTAGATTAGGAAGGAGTGCTTAACATTTTTCATATTAAATATATTATTTATAGTTGAATGACACATTCTAGATGAGCAAGTGTGATTCTCCTATCCCGAGTTTGATGTGTGTACCTACTAAGGCTAACACACGGTAACATATAAGAAGCTTGCCGAGCTGTATGCTGAAGACTTATTATAACAAGAATCGCAAACCACTAACCTTGGTCTTCAGCCGCTGCAGGTAGCGCGTGACGTCATCAAGGGCAGGGTTGTCTCTGAGCAGCTGGTCGGCCGCCGCCGGGTCGGAGTGGTGGTCCCGGGCCAAGTGCTGCCTCACGGCGCGCGCCCAACCGCTCGCGAATCCGCACTGGACACAAAATACACATTGATAATTGTTATCCTTGATTGTATACATTTTACTAAGTATCAATTAGAATCAGCCTGCCAAAATTTTCAGTGCAAAAGCATTACCACAATGGCTATATGCAATTTCAAGTAATTTGTACAACAAATTGGTAAAAATGTGCTGTTCGTTTTCATTGTTAAAAATGCTGTGCAACAAATAAATTTAGCACTTCGGACACCGCTATTGGGCAGAAATAATTACTATAAGAAACTCGGAACTCTCGGAAGGGAGTCAAAGTTTGCAACGCTCATCAGCCATTAGTGAATTGCACATACTCGTATTGGTCCTTGGAACTGGATCCGGCCATTCAATAGTTCTTGAATTTCAAAAGAATTGGTTTTAAATATGTCAGAAGGATATTAAAATCATGGTGCGGGTTGCTAGAAACCGGTGGATGCGAGCGCAAGATCGGTCTAAGTTTTAAGCTTTGAGGGAGGTAAGGCTTTCAGCAGCAGGTTTCTTTCGGCTGATATGGTGAGATGGTCATAATAATATGAATATTCATAGAGCTGACATACCTGAGCCAATGGACAGTGAAACACCCTGGCATGCGAGTGCGTCCCCAGCCAGTGCTCAGCGACCCTCGCCAGGAATCCAACGCATTCGCACTCGGTGCATTTGAAGAGTCGTTGTGCAGGGTTGTAGGAGGCCACGCGAGAGTGGGCCCAAGCGAGAGGCTCCTCAGCAGCCGTCCACCGATCCTCTGCTGCCGGGTCGATGCGAGGAGTGAAGTTGGCCTGGAAAGGGGGTTAGGTTTTAGAGCTAATAATTTTAGTCACACACAATGCCCGCAGGACTGATGGCCGATGGGGCCGGAAAGTTCTTAATTGGCGTTCGCGGACCAGGAGACAAGCTGTGGGTTCCTCCAAGAAGATGGAGCGATACGATCTCGTGAAGGTCGCGGGAAACCGGTGGAAGCAAGTAGTATAGGATCGGTCTGAGTGGCGAGCCTTGGGGGAGGCCTATGTGTAGCAGTGGAATTATTTCGGCTGAAATCATAATGAATTTCAGTCTATTCGTGAAAAATTAAACTCAAAGGTGCGAAAGGAGATAGGATATGCAGCTGTCAAATAGACAGTTTTTCGGCTCTAACTCGAGTGTCAAATGTCATACAAGTTGCCTGAGAATGCGTAATTGCGATGTCATTAAAAGTTTAACTATTGAAAGAAGTATACCTGCAGGATCCCAGGAGGCGGGAATCCGTTCTGCATCAGCGCCGCCAGCCCCCAGGCGGTGATGTGCTCCTCAGGGCGCAGGTCCTCCTCCAGGTCGCGCTCGGCGGCCGGGAACTCGACGCCGATGACGCCGCCCACCGAGGCCTGCCACACCAACGTCTGGTTACAATTAGCGCCCCAAGGGCTCGTGGTTAGCAGATGATTAGCAGATACATGGTAGTTAGTGAGGGTTTGAGGCTACTTGTTAGCAGATACATGGTGATTAGTGAGGGTTTGGGGCTAGTTGTTAGCAGATACATGGTGATTAGTGAGGGTTTGGGGCTAGTTGTTAGCAGATACATGGTGATTAGTGAGGGTTTGGGGCTTGTGGTTCGCTGATATATGGATATGGACCATCTTCGCCACGCTCATCATCCTCCTATCTA
The DNA here is from genome assembly GCA_963971205.1 of Aethes cnicana. Lineage (NCBI taxonomy): Eukaryota > Metazoa > Arthropoda > Insecta > Lepidoptera > Tortricidae > Aethes > Aethes cnicana. The sequence goes on from OZ020284.1 coordinate 697,346, forward strand.
GCGAAGAAAGTCTCCAGTTCGAAATAGTGTTTCCTTTACAAGCCAGTGAAGGGGTTAAGTAGGAGGTAGTTACGAGTATATACAATCAAAAAGTTTGTCGGGGCAAGTGTGTCCGCGTGGGGTAAGCAGGCACACCTACCATAAATACATTTTAGTCAACTAATGATATGATTTTTTACTACATCCATGGAACTGTTACGGAGTGGGTTCTTGAAGGCTTTTTAAAAAAGTCAGTTTTTAACACACACGTTTAATTAAGTTAACTTGTACAAAAATTAGGACTTGTCCTCCACAAAGCTCAGATCAGACTGTCGAAAATTGGGCGGTCGTTTCCACAGAATGACTAAAAGCGCAGGTGTTATGCACGTGAGAATGCGGCTGGTCAGCAATATGCTTGCGATCTGGGAAAGCTACAACAGTGGGAACATCTGCATACATTCTCCATAGATTTCCGTATATAACACCTCCCCCTCTAGGATTGAGCACCACCATGCGTGGTGAGAAATCAAACTGAAACTGAGATGAGCTTTGTTTTGGATTAACAAAATAAATGTTACACTAGAATTATAATAAAAACTTTTATTAAAGTAGAGAGTAAAAGGAAATTATATATTAAAATTAAAACACACGAGATTTAACGTACTTAATTAGCTTATTACACAAACACATTACGCCTTAAGGGCAATGGCAAAGATTTAGGAGGCCTAGATGCAAGTTCTTCTTCAGATGTATCAGAACTAATTTCCCTCATAGACACAGTTTTCATTTCAGTACGGCATTCCTTGGCCTTTTTATTGTAACACTGATTAAATATTTGAATACAACATTCGGATGCCTTTTTATTACAGAAATACCTTCTGATTTTATACAGAATGAAAAGTAAAAACAAAATAGACAGAATATACGTCATAGACAAATAGTGGACACTATATTTTGACAGATGGGATGGTTCTTGTTCTAATTTATTTAACTCCTTTTCAAAATCATCTAAGTGAATGCTCGCATGAACAAGCTGATTAAAATCATTAATATAAGACAATTTTGCGAACGGTAGCCTAGAGAAACTCTTATTAACTTTGTTGACCTCACAACAGTCATCTTCTATAATATTAAAGTTTGATAGTTGAGTTGTTACATTAGTCTCAATTATTTCACTTGCCACAAACTGTAAGGTCTTGAAGAAAGCTTTACAGCCTTTAGGTAAAGTCATTATTCCTGTACCAAATAAAATTTCATCATATTTACTAATATCGTTTTCGCAAGAAAAATGACCTTTCCCTGGTTCTGACTGTACAAAAATCCATCTGCTTCCTCTCAGCTTCTCAAAAACATTAACAAATCCTTGCACTATTCTAGCCCGACACAAATTCGGTAACTTATTTGCTACTTCCGTGATTAAAATAGTTTCACACGTGGGGTTCGCGATTGTCGAAAATACACTGACTAATTCACATATGTAGCACTGATTCGGCACAATTTTGCACTTTTCAACACTTCCTAATAACGCGTAAAACATCCTGTCGCTAGTTATCGCTATGTACTGTTTGGTCGGCGCTATCAGGGCGAACGTGTCAGGTTTCGAGGCGTCATACGCTACCGGTACGGGGACGGTGTGGTACAGATCATATGTTTGTGAAATAACTAATGGAATCTTAAGGACTACTACGAGCTTATTTAAATAATAGAACGATAATATATTTGATACGTCAATTAGGTCGTGAATACTATTTAAAGATAACGACAAAGGCCATTCACAATGCTTGGGCAGAAAGTGCTTATTCTGCTCGAGGTCCGAGAACAGCTGATATGGGCTTAGTACAGTTGGATGCAAAATGTTTGCCTTGCTAAATAAAATAATATTGTTAATATCGTCTATATCAAAGGAGAGAGATAAGACTATGCTTTCTACGAAATTCAGTAACGCATTAAATTTTGTTGTTATTTCCAATCTATCAGTACTTTTTGCCAAATATTCAAGAGTTTGGTTAAGAATCTCAAAATTATGATTAAGAAGCCTTTCGTTATTATTTACTTTATTTATAGAGTTATTAAAATTAGTAATAGTGGATTTTAAAATATGAATGTTATCTTTCATAAGATGCGCTAATTTATTCTCGTCCGACTGTACTTGGTTAATAGCATCCGTGTACTTCACAGCGTCATCGGAATCTAACGTTCCGAAAAAGGTTTTTAATATACTGCCTCCAGCATCGAAGAGACCGCGCTTTACGCGACTTTTCTTCGTACTAGATACTACCCAACTAGCAAAGTAGTCCTATAACCAAAATTATAAGACTACCAATTCTCATAATAGTCTAGTAAGTGCACTGAGAAAGACTTTCGCTCTTATATTGGCATTCCACAAGTCTTGTTATACTCAAGATCTCGTGTTCTTATAAATAGGCTTGTAGTGTACTACAAGGTTAAGCTATAAGTCTTGTTACACTCAAGATCACTTGTTCTTATAACAAAGCTTTATAGTTTACTATAGGAGTACGTTATAAGATAGTTATAGGACATGGTATCTTATAAGTGCATGTTACAAGACAAATAGTCTTTGTAAATTTTCAGCTCCAATAGTAGCATTCGGTGAGAGTATAAGGTTTTATTACACACTTGAGCAGAACCTTTATAAGAGTAAAAGCTCTTATTAAGAGCGCTGTGAGAGCAATAACTCAAGATCACTTGTTCTTATAACAAAGCTTTATAGTTTACTATAGGAGTATGTTATAAGACAGTTATAGGACATGGTATCTTATAAGAGCATGTTACAAGACAAATAGTCTTTGTAATTTTTCAGCTCCAATAGTAGCATTCGGTGAGAGTATAAGGTTTAATTACACACTTGAGCAGAACTTTTATAAGAGTAATAGCTCTTATAACATTCTTGAGCAGAACCTTTATAAGAGTAAAAGCTCTTATTAAGAGCGTTATGAGAGCAATAACTCAAGATCACTTGTCCTTATAACAAAGTTTTATAGTTTACTATAGGAGTACGTTATAAGACAGTTATAGGAGATGGTATCTTATAAGTGCATGTTACAAGACGAATAGTCTTTGTAATTTTTCAGCTCCAATAGTAGCATTCGGTGAGAGTATAAGGCTTTATTACACACTTGAGCAGAACCTTTATAAGAGTAATAGCTCTTATAACATTCTTGAGCAGAACCTTTATAAGAATAATAGCTCTTATTACATTCTTGAGCAGAACCTTTATAAGAGTAATAGCTCTTATAATATTCTTGAGCAGAACCTTTATAGGAGTAATAGCTCTTATAACATTCTTGAGCAGAACCTTTATAAGAGTAATAGCTCTTATTACATTCTTGAGGAGAACCTTAATAAGATTTCAAAAACGTATCTACTCTTGTTTGATGCTATTATAAGAGTTGACCCACTGAATCAAACGTGAACTTTATTAAGAAAGGGTCCCGTAGAATCAAATAATTTAGATAATTTAAGTGAAGATGAAAATAAAAAAGGTGAAGATTTCGACAAAGAAAATTACACAGAAGAAGATAAGGAAGAAAGTGAAAAAGATAAAAATCTCTGGCCCTGAAGTATAACGTACCACATATAATGTAATTCTCAGTGAACCTAGTGTATGAGAGCACTAAAGAGGATTTCTCGAAATGCCCACGTGAACGAAAAAAAAATTTAAATACGTTAATGTTTACGCGCATACGAAGTCGCGGGCAAAATCTAGTACCAATAATATAAAGTCAGTCAGACAAAACATTCAAGACCAAAAATAACATTTTTTTACGATTTATAGGGATTTACTACATTTTAAAATTATAAACTGTAAAAAAATCATGGGTTAGAAGTGTTTATATTGAATTTATGACGAACCCTAATTAATGTCAACATGGAGGGCATGATGTTCTTATAATAGTTTGAATAAGCGCTATTACACTTATAATAGACTTAAAACGCTCTCATTTAAACCAGTTTTTATTATGGCGGATATTTATTGCAATATATTGTAATAAACTTATTAAAAGAATGGTGTAATGATGAAATTTTAGAGGCGCTTTTAAAATATGTTTCTAAAATACTATATTTTAACGATGAATATCACTTCCCCACTAATTCATTCTCTATTAACCCTATATTCACATCCCTACTTCACCGGCTACGATAAATATTAGTATTATGTCAAAAAGATATTGTACTTACCTTTTTAATTCCAAAAAACACTCACAACACAAACACTAAACCACATTTGCAAGATGTACTGACATTTACTATTTTAATCTTATAAAGAGCTTGTCACAGACACTTACAAGAGCAATTGTACTTATAAAGGTTTTGAGTGCATATTATAGGACTTAATAGCATTCTGTAAGTAGATTATAAGACTGTTACAAAAACAAATGCTCCTATAAGTGTGCCCAAATCCAGGTTTGTAGATAGCTACAAGTACTTTATAAGCGCAATAAAAATAGGCTTGAAGAGTACTATAAGTGCATAATTTGCTAGTTGGGTAGATATGATATGGAAGAGAACTTTTTCAGGTTATTTAAATGTTGACTTCTTAAAGAAGCAAATGCGTTTACACACTCTGTATGTATTTTAGATATATAAGATGGGCTGTGACTATTGCAGAAGTTATTTAGCCTGCTGAACAATGTCTCGACCCTGTCTAGATGGGGTTGAATATGGCTAATATCGAGGTAAGTAATAACGTTCCAGTTGTCATTTGTGAACTTAAGGTCTAAATGTTTATCGAAATAGAGTCCGGAGCTGCTTAAGATTGGAGTGACAAAGCGGCTTTGTGTTAAGTATATCAAGTTCCTGCAACAAAGATAATAAATGCTTATGACTACTTAGCAGGTTTAATTTCATCGTAATGGTATCGCACGTGTCGGCGGTTAATCAAAAGGGTAAGTGTATTGTTACCGTTTATTTTTATAACTCTATGTGGACCTTTCCACACTGGAGATAAGGCTTTGTTTTGTTTATGGTGACACCTGACAAATACCATGTCACCAGCTTTATAAGAAATTGCTTTAGCGCGTGAATCATAGGTTTGTTTTGATCGATCTTTAGAACGATTTATGTTTTGAAGCGCCTTTTGCCTACTGTTAAGGCGGGTCCACATTTGTGACAAACCGCCGAACCGAACACTGTGACGTCGCCGCGGACTTGTTACGTATAGTGTGGACGGGTGAAAGTTTGCATCGGATCGGACGCTGGTGGTAGCTCCGTGACCGTGACAAAGCCCGATGTCTGTAACGATAGTGTGGACGGCATTTGTTACGCGTACAAATGTCCTCTACAACCGATGAATGCCATTTTGAAACTTCAACCAAGGCAGTCATGTCGTTTCCAGAAGAATTAACCGAAATGTATTTGAATATTGCTCTTGCAAGTGCATCATTTGTTTTACTTTGTGCTTTAAAAAAAAATAGGACGGTGAAAAAAAGGAGATGGTGGCAAAGTGAACTTTTTAGAAATCGTAATATTTATGGTGGAAATTCGTTACTGAGAGATTCTTACTTCGAAGCAACCTCGTATTAATACTTAAATTAAATATCTGTCAACACAAATTGCCACTCAACTACCTTCAATGTATTGTTGCAATGATTTCGCGGGTACGTGCGAGGGGCGGGGAGCGGGTGTTGTCTTGTCAAGACGACCGTGCATTCGCCCGATCCATCAATCCCGTGTAGGTACCAGCCTGATGACACGCGTGCTTGTACGCGTGACAAAAATCGCAGTGTGGACCTCTCCCGCACACCGAGACAGTACCGAACATCCTTTGAAAAAGACCGACTTTGGATGGATCGGCCCGTACCCCGTGTCATTTGACCGTAACAAAACCAAAACATCGTCCACATTTATCACAACCACATTGTGGGAGTACGTACAATGTTTGGCTGTATGGATATTTTGTTTGGAGATTTGAACGGATAACTGATCGTAACATTTGTTCGTGTAACAAATTCCGTCCACACTATCGGTACAAACTCCCGAGTCTGTCACGGCCACGGTGTTCGGTTCGGCGGTTTGTCACAAATGTGGACCCGCCTTAATATAAACGGTGATTAAGAGCTCGAATATAATCAGTGTAGGTATTGTGTTCGAGATTGTCTATGCTGCTAGGAATATAAGGTTTAAAACCGTACAGAAGTTCGAAGGGAGAATAGCCCGTAGTGCTATGGACATTGGAATTGTAGGCGAACATGGCAGTGTTTACGTATAAGTCCCAAGTGAAATTATTTTCTTCGACATAGGATCTTAGATACTCCTTAAGAGTGGAATGGCTCCTTTCGAGGGCACCGCAGGTTTGAGGATGATATGATGCAGCGAAAATATGTTTGATGCCTAGGAGTTTTTCGAGTTGTTTAAATACTTCGGAACAGAAATTTGTTCCTTGATCAGTAACTATGAACTTTGGAATTCCAACATGGGATATGAAATGGACGAATCTTTGAGCGGTTTCTTCGGCGGAGCAGGTTTGCATGGGATAGGCTTGGGAATATTTAGTTAGATCGTCTTGGACCGTTAGAAGAAATTTGTATTTATTTATGTTTGTCTCTGGGAGAGGACCTACAAGGTCTAGGAATACCTTCTCGAAGGGTTTGGTAGAGGTGGAGGTTATTACCATAGGAGATCGATTAGTTTGGCGCAGTGGTTTATTGATTTGGCAGGACTTGCAGTTTTTTACGTAGTTTTCTATGTCTTGATTCATACCTTTCCACCAGTACATAGATTTTATTCTTTCTATCATTCGAGTTACACCAGGGTGGCCGGCTGACGGTGAGTCATGATTGTCTCTTAGGATCTTTTGAACTTCTGTTGGAGTTGGATATAGGATACTGTGTCGGTAAATATTAACTTTTACGCCTGTGTTATGAAATAGGTATGCTATGATGTTATAGATTTTTGTATAGGAAAGCTTATTGAAAGGGTCTTTGAAATCGGAAATGGCAATTTCTTTTTCAGATTGATTCCAGAACTGAATCCATACGTCTCTGTACAATTGAAGGACATTGAAGATATCTTTATAGGACATTTCATCATAATGATGAACGCGAAGGAAAAGGTGAGTGAAAACGTGTTTATCATTACTCGTAGAACTGAAAGAATAAAGTTCTCTTTCAGCGGTTCGAAGATCTGGACCATCAGTGGAGGCTTGGAGGATTTCAGAGCAGTAAGGAATAGAGTCGTCTAGATCAATAGCTGACGGATATAGAATGAATTTGCATTTTGTTTTAAGAAGGGATTCGTTATGTTCTTGGATGACAGTATTGTAGGAAACATTAGGCTGTCGGCTCGCCTGTAGGAATTTTTCGTATGTATCGGAAGTGGAAGGTTGAGCTTCGTCGGTCAGAATTTGGATAGGGTTACGGGATAGAGAGTCTGCGTTGCAGTTTAACTTGCCCTTTTTGTATTGGATTTCGTATTCATAGTCTTCTAGTTTGAGTCTCCATCGGACAAGGCGAGAGCTTGGGTCTTTACAATTGAATAACCACTGAAGTGGTTTGTGATCAGTGACGATAGTAAACTTATGACCATAGAGATAAGGTCTGAAAACTTTAGTGCCAAATAGTATTGCTAAGCATTCTTTTTCAGTGGTCGAGTAGTTTCCCTCGGCTTTATTTAGAGTTCGTGACGCGAAGGCAATAGGTAGATCTTTACCTATTTCGCCTTGAGATAGAATGGCGGAAATAGCATAATTGGAAGCGTCAGTGGTAAGGATAAAGGGTTTTGAAAAGTCAGGATATTGTAGAATCGGTGCGGTAGTAATTTTATCTTTTAACAATTCGAACGCGTTGGACTGTTGCTGAGTCCATTCAAATTTGACATCCTTTTTTAAGAGGCTTGTGAGAGGTTTAGAAAGGTGAGAGAAATTTGGAATGAATCGGCGATAATAGCCTACTAAACCTAGGAAGGATTTGATGTCCTTAGGACATTTTGGAACTGGGAACTTCAACACGCATTCGACCTTTTTTGGATCAGGTTTAACGCCCTTGTCTGATATAATGTGGCCCAAATATTGAACTTCTTTTCGCAGAAACTCGCACTTATCTGGCTGAAGTTTGAGATTATGTTCGCGAAGTTTGTCAAAGATTAGAGTCAATTTTTCGATGTGGGAATGAAGGTCGTGGCTGAAGGCGACTATATCGTCCATGTAAGTGAAGCAGTGAATGCCTTGTAGGCCGGTTAAAACGACATTGATTAGTCTTTGAAACGTAGAGGGCGAATTTTTCAGCCCGAAGGGCATTCTCGTGAATTCGTAGTGTCCTGATGGGACATTGAAGGCCGTTTTTTCAGCATCAGCTTCGGATTTCATAGGAACTTGGTGGAACGAGGATGCGAGATCTAGTGTAGAAAAATATTTGCAATGGCCTAGTTGATCTAGAATATCGGTTATCATAGGAATGGGATAGGCATCGCCTATTGTGACCTCGTTAAGTCTGCGGTAATCGATAACTATTCGCCATTTGGCCTTCCCGGAGGCGTCTGCCTTTTTCGGGACTACCCAAATGGGTGCTGACCATGGGGACTTAGAAGGGCGTATGATTTTTTGATCTAGCATATTTTTGATCTGACGGTCGACTTCTTCTTTATGACATTCGGGAAATCGGTAACTTTTGACGTGTATAGGATTTTCCGAAGTGGTACGGATTTCGTGGGAAAGTGTTTTAGTAGTGGTGAGTTGGTCACCATCGAGATAGAAGATATCAGAATATTTGGAACAGAGGTCACGGAGGAGGTATTCCTCTTCAGAGTTTAGGTGTTCACACCTAATGACATTCTGGACATTAGCATCGCGGCTGGGCTCTGGGGACTGGTACTCTGAAGTAGTAGAGATATTGATGGCTTCCGCGGATGTAGCATTATTTTCAAGTACGACAGAGACGGGTTCTAATGTGAACTTAAGATCTTTTAAAGTGACTTCGTTTTCGGATATATTTAATACTGACATATTGACTTTGTTATTCGGTTTAACTTGAACGAGACATCTGGAAAAATAGAGTTTAGGGTATTCGTCTAGTTTATTATTTAAAATAAGGCCTTTTCTTAACTCTGGATTAGTAACTGAGCATTCTATTACCATTTCGCACCTTGGCGGAACAATATAAAAAGGATTTGTAGTTTTTAAATCGAAATATTTATCAGGATCATTCTCAAAAGTGACTTTAGATTTAGAATATTGGACTGAGGCTTTTTGGATTTGTAGGAAATCTGAACCAAGTATGCCATCGTAGTCTAGGTTAACTCCGTCGACGACATGGAAATAGAAAGGAATGGATAGGTTTTTCTGTGTCAGGAGAGTTAGAATAAATTTTCCTTTTGTTTCAGCGTATGAATTAACGTCATTAATTCCCTTGAATTTTATAATATGTTTTTCTAAATCAGGAAGCTTGGTTAGGCTGGATTTTTTTATAATGCAAATGGAGCTTCCTGTATCGATTAATAGACGCAGTGGATGCTGGGAATGAGAAGTTTTGACTTCGATATATGGAAGTGTGGACTTTGAATTTTGAGAGACGTCGAAAATAGTAGAATAATTTTCAGACTGAATTTGGAAGTAGTCTGCGAGGTCGTGATCCTTAGAACTTTGTATTTCGGAGTTTGCAGGGGATTTTCGGGTAAGATTACCTTTTTCAAGAATAGTGAGGGGCGATTCTTTTACGAGGCTAGCGACTGGGGTAGCAGATTTGGTAAGAGTATTTGAAATGTTGGGCTTTGTTTTTGAAATAGTAGGATTATTATGGGGAGCAGAGGATACAGTGTTATAATAATTTTCGCTTTGATTTTTGGTATTTGACTCTGTACTAGGATTAGGTGAGATGGACTTAAGGGGTTTGGTATTCGAGGACGTGACAGGGGATTCAGCGGGTTTGATGTTAATTTTAGGGGATCTAGTGAGGATGGATTTGGTATTAGATACAGTGGGTACAGCGGGCTTGCTATTGGATGCAGAGGACATACATATTTTCTTAGATGTAGTGGATTCAGTGGAGCTAGTAGGCTTGGTAGTAGATACAGAGGATACAGGGGATTTAGTATGCTTAATATTGGATGTAAGGGACTCAAAGATTTTTTTAGATGCAGAGGATTCAGTGGATTTGGAAATTGATACAGAGGATTCAGAGGATACAGCGTTTTTCAGGACAGAGGCATAAGTTGGACGCTTAGCGTCAATAGAGCCGATTAAGAGTGATTTTGAATTAGTGCCTACATTTCCAAGTTTCCGTCGGCACCGACACGGAACTCGCTGAAGCAGTTTAAAGACTCTTCAATGTCTTGGGAATTGTATTCGGAGCTAGGAGAATAGGAAATAGGCACGCCTTCCACGTGCTGTAACTGACGGGTCAGTGGAGGTCTGGTATTATTGCTGGCATTGCGGGCGTTATTGAATTGGCGCTTGCGACATTGTGAAATATCATGGCCTACGTTTTTACAGTAGCGACATGTAATTGGCTGGCCCGCGGCACCTTTTGAAGTTGAAGGCAAAACTGGCCTGTCGACCTTGATTTTTAGATAACATTGGGATTCTGTATGTCCGCTTTTACGGCATAAACGACAAACTTGCAGGGGAGCAGATGAATTTGATCGAAATTGCAGATTTTGAACTTTTTCCTCCTCAAGGGCGATATTAATTGCTTTATTTAAGGTTCTTGGATTTTGGGATCGAACAAAATTACTGAGGTTGGGTTTGAGACCCACGGAAAATGTGCATAGTGCTAGATCTTCTGTCATAGCAATACGTCCTGGGATATCCTTTTTTAAGGAGTCTGAATTATGAATATCTGCCTGGAGTTCTGTTAAACATTTTTCAATGCGTAACGCATATTGGGCAACTGACTCATTAGTCATTTGTTTACATGATTGTAGCTGTAAGAGCATATGATTATAGTGTTTGATTTCCCCAAAATTTTGTTTTAAAAACTGTTTTAAATCATCAAACTTGTCAAACACTCTGTTTGAACATGCTACCTGTGCTTTACCTTCTAATTTAGAAATTATAAATTTCAGCAATAGACTCTGTTGGGACTCTGTTGCTAGATCTAATGCGTTTTGACAATTAGTCAAGAAAGCGGGGAGAGTCTCACGCTCTCCTCGATAGACGTTAATGAAACTGCATAGGACATTAATCTGGAACTCCTCCTTTTTGATGGGAGTTGCTGGGGTAGCCATCTTAAAATAGTATTCGATTTAGGTATATAGGTATGTGGACTTAATATTTTACAAAGAGTTTAACAGATACAGTGATTTGAAGGGGAATTAGCGTTGACGTCTAGAAACACGAGATAGCGTTGGATAAATGGGTAAGAACGTAAATAGCGAAAATAGACTCACAGGATTGTCACGAAAGATACGAACAGCGTCATATTCTTCTTCAGGATGCGGCAACGGCACAGCGAATCCAGCAGGCTTTCACCGGGAAAGGCTTATTGTCGTGAACAGCTAGCAGCGGCGGCAGGATGGAGCGGAGCGGCTCGAAATGCTCAAGCGCTCTGTAGGTCGTACACGATGGTTCGATACGGCGGGAGATGGCGGAGACAGCGGACACAGTGGAAACAGCGGGAACGGCGTATAGTTTATGCACTTAGAATTGAACCGTTTTTTTATCACAAATTCGCGCACTTGATTGAATAATGAGTCTGATGCGTAAGAGCGGCGCGGAACTTTATCGATACGGCGGAGCGGCGGTTAAGGCAATTGTGTGAGGACAATCAGGATGCAGCGGATTTCAGATTTCGATCAGGATTTCAAGAGTTCAGTAACTTCACTCGATAGTCTGTAGCAAAACACGATAGAATGCCAGATATTACACTACTGGCATCCCACTTCTGACACCACTGTTACGGAGTGGGTTCTTGAAGGCTTTTTAAAAAAGTCAGTTTTTAACACACACGTTTAATTAAGTTAACTTGTACAAAAATTAGGACTTGTCCTCCACAAAGCTCAGATCAGACTGTCGAAAATTGGGCGGTCGTTTCCACAGAATGACTAAAAGCGCAGGTGTTATGCACGTGAGAATGCGGCTGGTCAGCAATATGCTTGCGATCTGGGAAAGCTACAACAGTGGGAACATCTGCATACATTCTCCATAGATTTCCGTATATAACAGAACAAACAAAATCCCACTGCAACACGCAGTTGTCTCAGTTCACAACGTATAAGGATCGTCCTAATACAGTGCGACTACGCGATAATCGCAAGTCGCGCGAATTTTACTCGCGCGAACACGCGACCTAACATTTGAAGTAGAATAGTTGTCCTAATTGACATTGGCGTAGTCGCCACCACACGCCAGCAACCACGCAATGGTTGCATCGCTTACTCGCGTGATAATCGCATTGTATTAACTAGGACGATCGCTAACGTCGAAAAATCTATTTCAGTGCCCCACTTGCCCCGTATGACCTTAGCTACAAGTGCTTTACACAACTTAAAAGGCGTGTGGATTAAGCAATAAAAGACTGTATCGACGGCTTGAGTGCTTCGCCGCGCGTCTTCTAAGTTGGGATACAAGTGTTGGTGGTTACTTACCTCCTCCCCGTAGAGCTTCTTGGTGATCTCCTTGAACATATCCTCGCAGTCCATGGTGAGAGAGGCCACGCTCGACGCGCTCTCCATGCCCGACTAGCCCCTGCTCTGCAAAACGGTAGAACTTAGCAACTGTCTAATACGCCTAGAATGTAGAATGTTCTACTGGACACAAGAAAGGGCGGCCGAGATAATCCCTGCTCTGGAAAATTGCGGAACTTAGCAACCGTTCATAAGCCTAGGATAAGGACTCTCGCTATCTCTACTCTATGTACGTACGGTTTCGAAATCAAATCAAATCAATCATTTATTCAGCAAATTGGCCACATTGGGGCACCTTTACACATCAGAAATGAATTTACCAGCGCTTCCTAGACCCATTGCTTGAGAAGAATCTCAAGCAATGGGTCTCAAGCGTGGGCGCTGCAACAAACAAAGCAGAAGGCCTTTTTTCAAAATTTCCACATACAAATTCACATTACATTTGCATTACATATACCTATGTATAAGATACTAGCTGACCCCGCGGACTTCGTACCGCCTTGGATTTTTTTGGTATGAAAAATAGCTTACGTCCTATTCTCACTACTAAACATACACTCCAAATTTCATAAGAATCTGTCAAGCCGTTTCGGAGGAGTTTGGTTACAAACACTGTGACACGAGAATTTTATATATTAGATATAAGGGTACGTAATAAAATTACATTTAAGGAATGTATACGAGTAGTCCCTAAATTAAACTTAAATCTAAGATCGTAAGAAGATACGTATATCTTTATAAGAAATATCTTAATAAGAAAAATACAATAATAATCATGATGGAGATAGCCTCCATGTTCAAACGAATATAAAGAACGGAGCCATGTTCAAACCCTCTCGTGCCTAGCAGCAGTGATTAGTTTGGACTGTGATTATTTCCACAAAGGAAACTTAACACTAACACACATATTTAAATTGTTTCTAAAATGCCAGAAACTTCGTCACGAGCTTTTCGTGCAACGAAAAATCAGAGCTGTTCAAAGCCAAACACTCAGCTACCACGTTTAAAAAAACTAACTACCAAACAAAATTTCACTCTACGCTTTACGATATCCACTTCAAGTCCGACTTCTACACTTTACTACTATTAAAATCTGACCTTTTTTATTTTTATTATAGCATATGAAGTGTCTCACTGCTGGGCAAAGGCCTCCCCTCTTTTTCGCCACTCTCCTCTATTCTGTGCAAGCTAAAATCTGACCTATAAAGCGAAAATTTCACCAATCACTTTCTCACCGCACCACAATCAGTGCAATCATGTGCATTGATAACCAAATTGCGTCACCCGGGTTTCCCCAACACGGGGGCGGGGGGCCGATTCGCCCGCGCCTCCCCACGCAGGCGCGGGGAGAGTGGGGACCGTCGGATTTGTTATTGATAAATGACAAGTCGCGAAAAGGAAAATTGCACTTTCCGGTGAGACAAAGAATTGCGTCGAATTTTTTACTCGTTAAGTACATTACATGGAAAATAAATATTTTCTTCAAGGTCATAGATAATTAATTGAATTATAATTTTACGTAATACTGTAGAACTTTTCTTTGTGTTTTTAAGAGATTTAAAAATACCAAATAAAACACTGAAATAAAGGAGACTAGAACAAAGGACGGATTCCACAATAATACCGGCCCAAAAGAAAAGCGCTTCATGAAAAAATTTAAAAGAAAAGGCACGAATTACCTTATAACGATGTTTCAAATTCAATCTATTTATCAATCACTAAAGACAGCATATAAAAGCAGTCACTACATAAAAATCACGTGTTTAACCGAAACGCTTTATATTTCACAAATCACATTTTAAAAACCAAGACATCACACATAGAGGCATCCAAAGGAGCCAGGGCGGGCGGATTGATTACGCAGGGCGGGGGGATACCACCCAATGCACCTCCCGGCCAAAACCGGTTCAAACCAGTCTGATCCGCTTTCCAAATTCGAAAAACTACATTTTTTAAAGTCTCCGGGGGTTGGTGTAACTGGGTTTATGTGGTAGGTAAAGTGGTATAAAGCTTACCTGAAGTAGTGGAGACCGCATGAGACCGTACCAGGCCGCCGCCCGCTCCCGACTGAGCCATCGATCGACCCCCCCGGGAGGGGAGGGAGGGGTAGGTATCGACTAAACACTTGCCTACGCATACTCGGCCCGTAGATAAGGATTTGTGGACAGTTATAAGGGGTTTCGTGAGCAATTAACGGAAGTAGGACGTTTTTTGTGTTCGTTTCAATGGGTTGTATGTGTTGATGTTATAGTAGTAACTGCTGTTAAAATAATAAAATGGCAATCCAGATTGAAATTGGACCGCTAAATCCGCTTTGTCTATTTTTTTTTCTTTCATTTAAAAGGTCAATTTTATAATTGAAGATAAATTTGAATTTAAATTCTCTTTTTGTAGTAATAGCATATACAGCTATCAGCACATATTAAGCATATATATTATAAAATAGAATAGAATAGAAATCATTTATTATATCACAAAAGACACCACCACCAACTTATACTAGGTACAATAATGATAAATCTTAAGACTATACAATGGTGCCGAAATGTGTCACAAAAAGGTCCTCCTCTCAGCATGTGCCGTGGCACGGAGCGCCGCGACGCTGGTTTTCAGGGAGGCCTTAGTGAGTGGAGAGCGACAGCAAACTACAACAACACAACTACTATAACTATTATACGACATTATTATATTACTACGACAACTATTATAGCACAACAACTTCGACAAACTATTGCGTATTTATTAAAAAAAGTCAAAACGAATACAATATTAAAGGCAGATTTAATGCTATGTCCCAATTTGGAACAATCAAAATTCATTTTAGATAGCGTGTTTTATAAAAATGCTACAGAAAAGCGATTCCGCCGTTATTGTTTTCTTTATGTGCAAAAAAGATCAAATAAATAAGTAAAATATTCTATGTATGCGTGTATTGAAATATCGTAAGCATGTCACGAAAATTTCATTTCAAAATAATATTCTTGTGGGTTATAAAAAATGCCTTCCCTGCTCCAGTAGGTATGTTGTATGAGAGGTGTAGCTACGAGATGTGAGCACCCCAGCCTCCCCTTAACTTTTTATTAATTAAGAGTCAAGCGAGGCAAAGGAATATAAATCATAGTCTCTTTCAAATATGGTGCTTTTAGATTTGAAAGGGGTTGTGTATAATTACCAACATGCATTCGGGGAGCATGGGTGATGTCGGACACAAGTGGAGGGTGCTTTTGAGATTTCTTTCTAATTGAAGTTAGATATATTTTATTTTTTAATATCATTTCGATGTAAATTTACTTCTTTGTAGTCAGATTCATAACAATACGTCAATACGTACCAAATTTAATTTACTTCAGTACATAATAACGGGCACGAACCAGGTCTTTTTTAATAAATAAAATTCCGAGTTAGATTTAACTTGAGTTTTTAATACGGTAGGTATTCTGGATGAAGCCAACGAAAAAATAGACGTCTTTCGGTTGATACGATGATGGTACAAAATAATAATTTAGATTGTGAAATAATATTTTGGCATTGTTATTTATTGAATTATTACTATAAGTACCTATACACGGTGGGTCAGAAAATATGGCGTACTAGCATTTGGGTACTAGCATTTGGTTTCTCTTAATTAAATAATTTACAATTTGATGGGGTTGACACATAGACAGATAAATCTTTATATAGCATGTTTATTTTTACACACTGGCACAGAAATTTCTACAAATAATTAATTTTCTGACATGAAATGTTTCAACATGAATTATACATGGTGGTACACACTCATATTAAACACACTATTATCGGGACTTAATCGCGTAAAAACTATTTGTATTTTACCTCGACGTTTCGGCCGCGATGCAGCGGCCGTGGTCACGAGAAGACTGAAGTGACGGTATCAGCATATTTTTCTTGTCGCGCGGGTGGTTCGAACTACCCGCACTTGATTTTTATTAATGTCACTCGGAATGTCAACAGGCCGGCACACAACACTAACAATGTCCGTAGATTTATCCGAAGGGGTATCTCGTCGCTTACACTTGCTAATCACTGGATTCCACGACGTCGATAACTTGAAACCATCCTCCCTATTGAAGTTAGGATGTTTTTTGATTTCCACCGCTTCGCGTACCATTCTTGAGTAGAAATGACGTTCAGTGGAAAGAATTTTGGGTTTATGTAATTCTATCCAGTGATTTGGTCCCGATTCCAGCAAATGCTCAGCAACGGCAGATTTATTCACCTGGCGATTCTTGACAGCTGCGATATGTTCTTTGACCCTTTCCGCGATGGTCCGCTTCGTCTGACCTATGTAGGAACTACCGCAACTGCAGTCTATCTTATACACGCCTGGCGCCTGATAGGGAATGACATCCTTTGGCGTTCTCACCCGTTCTGCTACTCTAGATAACGGCATATATACAGTCTTTATGGAGAATTTGTTCAATACTGTTCCAACTTTGTCCGTCACCCCTTTCACATACGGTAAGTACGCACATTGCCTAGGCACATCAGGACACTTTCCCCTCCTTTTCCTTCTGGACTGCCGTGCCCTCCGAAACGTCGAGGTAAAATACAAATAGTTTTTACGCGATTAAGTCCCGATAATAGTGTGTTTAATATACATGGTGGGTCAGAAAATATGGCAAATAATTAACCCACAGTATCGGCTATCGATTCTAAGCATATTGTATAGGTCTTTTATTTTTTTCGAGTTGGTAAAAAAAAATATTTTGTATAGGATTCAGGCGTCGCTCACACAACCAATCCCATATACAATTTTTTTTTTACCGACTCAAAAAAAATTAAAGACCTATACAATATACTTAGAATCGATAGCCGATACTGTGGGTTAATTATTTGCCATATTTTCTGACCCACCATGTATATTAAACACACTATTATCGGGACTTAATCGCGTATAATTATACATGGTGGGTCAGAAAATATGGCAAATAATTAACCCACAGTTGAAACATTTCATGTCAGAAAATTAATTATTTGTAGAAATTTCTGTGCCAGTGTGTAAAAATAAACATGCTATATAAAGATTTATCTGTCTATATGTCAACCCCATCAAATTGTAAATTATTTAATTAAGAGAAACCAAATGCTAGTACCCAAAAGTCGCGCCAAAGTGGGTTCTGTCGAAAAGTTAATATTACCAACTGTAGTTAATCAGTGCGGCTTTCTAACTTCGTTATTGTACAGTCGTTTTCATTAATATGTGTTCTCTTTTGAACATTATATTACAACGGAGAAGGGTGCAAAAGTGTGTACACATTGGCGAACTCGACTATACTGCAATGCCAAACCCGAGTAAAATAGTAAGCTTATTACACTATTATGTTATGAGAAACGCGACAATATGGAAGAAAGTAAAGATAAAACTATTTATTTTACTTAAAATAATATGCCGTTGATTTTAATGGATGTTTGTTAAAATGTCGCACTATAACATGTCACACAAAAAAAAAACATACAGACGAATTGATAAACTCCTCCTTTTTGAAGTCAGTTAAAAATAGAGTACCTAGATAGAAACGTAAACCCTAGACAAAACCCTTTTTGGAATATTCGCGGCTACGCTTGGTTAGCCTTCGTAGCAGTGCTACGGGCTGTAGCCCACGGTCCGTAGCAGCCTACGGGTTGGCATTCACGCCTACGAGTACCACCCAACATTCTAGACTCGCTAAATCCATATCCATACTAATATTATAAATGCGAAAGTAACTCTGTCTGTCTGTCTGTCTGTCTGTCAGTTACCTCTTCACGCTTCAACCGCTGGACCGATTGAGATGAAATTTGGCATGGGGATAGTTGGGGTCCCGGAAAAGGACATAGGCTACTTTTCATCCCGGAAAACGCATAGTTCCCGCGGGAACGCGATAACCGAATTCCACGCGGACGAAGTCGCGGGCAGAAGCTAGTTATGAATAAATGTTAATAATACTATGTACCGGAGTATTACTTATTCGTATTTGATGGAATAGAAACAACGAGCGTAACTAATCAATTAATTTAATGAAGATTACAAATTATACAATAGGTGTTTGACACATACGGTACGATAGCAGAGAGAGCGTGTGAGCAAAATTACATCGATATGAGATTGTTGCTGTGATGATTTCGTCAGGCGCATCATTTACGTTCTATTCAACATTCTCCCCTAGAACGTAAACCCATTAATTTGCTGAGAGCTTCATGTTTCGGACGATGCAATCCCTTCGTCAGTATATCAGCTGGCATGTCCTGACTTCTCATATATTTTACGGAAACTTTGTTGGTAGCAATCTTCTCCCTTATGAAGTGATATCTGACATCAATGTGTTTGCTGCGGGGATGATAACCTTCATTTCCTGAAATGCTAATAGCACTTGAATTATCACAATATAATAATATCGGAGTGGCTGAGCTGTCAGGGAAAAAATTAGCTTGAAATTGTTTCAGCCAAAGAGCTTCTTGAATGGCAGTTGATAGAGACATGTACTCCGCCTCGGTACTGGATAGAGCTACTGTTGGTTGTTTTTTGGAACACCAACTTATGGCGGCACCCTGAAAACAAAAAAGATACCCTGTGCAACTTCTGCGGTCTTCAGAACTAGCCCAATCTGCGTCGCAATATCCTTCAATTTTACCATCTTGTTTGCCTTCATAAGTCAACTTTCTATTTATAGTTGCTTTTAAATATCTGAGGACTCGCTTAACCATTGTCCAATGTTGTGCTGTAGGTTGGGCGTTGTATCTACTCAAAGAGTTTACAATATATGCTATGTCAGGACGTGTTCCCTGTGATAAGTATAACAGGCATCCAATTGCTTCTTGGTACGGGATGTTAGTCAATATTTCATCTCCATTATCAGCTCTTCTCAACTGTATATCTGTATCACATGGAGTCCATATGGGTTTGCATTCTGACATTCCAAATCGGGTAAGAATTTTTTCAATATATTGTGATTGATCTAATGATATTTTATTCTTTTCTTCATGTGTTATTCTAAATCCAATACACTGCTTAGCTTTACCCATATCTTTCATATGAAATTTTTCTTGTAGTTTTAGTTTTATATCTTCACCCGTTTTGGTATTATTAAAAAATAAAAGTAGGTCATCAACATATACAGTTATGAAAAGTATATCAGTTTCATTCAATATGCGATAGTAAACACATGGATCTACTTCAGAACGGGATAATCCAATCTCAATCAGTACAGTGTTTAATTTTTTATTCCACTGTCGGCTGGCTTGTTTGAGTCCATATATGGACTTGTTCAATTTACACACTTTATTTTCGTCTTCATAGCCAGGAGGTGAAGTCATGTAAATTTCTTCATCTATTTCACCTTGTAGGAAAGCTGTAACTGCGTCCATTTGGTGAATCTTTAAATCGTGTTTTGCAGCTAAACCAATTAAATATCTTACGGAACAATAACGGACAACAGGCGCATATTTTTCATGGTAATCAATTCCCTTTACTTGTTTGTAACCCTTGATTACAAGTCTCGCTTTGTAACGTGTGATGCATCCATTTTCATCTGTCTTGGTTTTATATACCCATTTGCAGGGAATCACATTTTTTCCTTGTGGTAAATCAACTAAAGTCCAAGTATTATTTTTTTGCAGAGATTCATACTCTTCTTCCATGGCGTTTTTCCATTCCTTGGACTTAATACTTTTGAGAGCTTCTTCAAGGCTCTCTGGATCATTATTCAGTAGACTCATAGTTGAATCACCTGTCATGCACATGAGTGAGGTGAAAGTACTAGGACCTTGCTTTGCTCTTGGAAGTGGACGAGGACGGAGCATGATTCTGAAATTTTCAGGTGGAGAATCGACTGTTTCATCTGGTAAGTATGTTTCATCATTAGCATTCTCAAATTCACTGGAGTCATCAGAGATAGCAACATTTTGTATTTCAGTCTCATTAACTATGCTTTCTTCCACAGGTTCTTCATGTTCTTCAGTGAAAGGTAAGTGTGAAATTTTCTTTTCTACTAATGTGCTTTCTTGCTTATCATTGTTGCTGTTATTATTTGTAGAAATTCCAGTTTCATTGACATTTTCTTCTTTTTCAGGTACTTTATCTACTTTATTTCTTTGTATTGCAGCTTCTAAGAAGACAACATCTCTACTAGTAATGCCTTTTTTAGTTTCAGGGTCTATAAATCTGTATCCCTTAGTAGTATCACTGTAGCCAACAAAAATCAACTTACGTGATTTAACATCAAGCTTTGTTCTGTTTTCTTTAGGAATATGCACCATTGCATAGCACCCAAAAATCCTCAAATGACTTAAATTAGGCTGCTCTCCAGTCCATACCTCATGTGGCGTGACGTCTGATAAAGCGCGAGTTGGTGAGCGGTTTACAATATATGCCGCCGTTGCAACTGCTTCAGCCCAGAATGTATCCTGCAATTTAGCATTAAAAATCATACATTTAGCGCGCTCTATTAAGGTCCTATTCATTCTTTCGCTGAGGCCATTCTGCTCTGGGCAGTACGGATTCGATGTTTGGTGCAAAATGCCATGTTTTTTAAGGTAAGTTTCAAAATTCTTGTTTTTATATTCAGTACCATTGTCACTTCTTAGAATTTTTATTTTTTTATTTACTTCATTTTCAACCTGATTTTTAAATTCTATAAATTTTTCAAATACTTCGCTTTTATTTTTCATAAAGTATACATGTACTCTGCGTGAAAAATCATCAATAAAGGTAACAAAATACCTGGCTCCTCCAATGGAAATGCACCTTACAGGGCCAAAGACATCGCTGTGCACAAGCTCTAGCAAACCACTTGCTCGGGAGCCCTCACTGGGAAATGGTTTCCTGGTCTGCTTGCCCTCCAGGCAAGTAATGCAAATGCAATTTTCCTTTTTCTGTGATAATTTTACACCTTGTGTACAGTTTGGAATTTTATTAATATCTGTAAAATTTAGGTGACCCATCCTTTGGTGCCACAAATAAGTATCATCATCAGCTGTGGCTGTCATTGCTTGAATTTCTTTGCTTTTGCATACATTTAATTGATAGGTATCATTTATCAGATATGCTTTTGCTACTAAGTTATTATTTTGATTGTGGATTTGGCAGCCAAACTCATTAAATGTTACTTTACAGCCACTTTTAATTATCTTGCTGACTGATAATAAATTTGTTTTTAATTCCGGTACATACAGAACTTGTCTCACCTGTATTGTCTCCGTGGTGCCATCATTTGTATTTATATGTACAGATACATTTCCACAGCACTCTACTTTTAACACCTTATTATCGGCGATTCTTATGGTCTGTACAGGTGGAGCTGTGACATCGCTGAGCCAGTCCCGGTGCATGGTCATATGCATGGAGGCGCCAGAGTCAACATACCAGTTCCCGGAATCGTTCACTGTTGAAGCTGAAAACGCTGCTACAAAACCTGTATTATCATCTGATTTCTTCGATTTATTTTTCTTGAACCAACAATTTTTACCAAGGTGGCCATATTTATTACAATTATAGCATCTTGGGCCCTTTTTTAACTTTTGCTTGTTATGAGAATTATTATTCAAGTTTGTATAAAGGGCAGTTGTTTCTGATGACTTTATTTCTTGTAGTAGTTTATTTTTTACTAGGTCAGCGCTGATTTTCATGCCTGAGCTTTCTAAGGCCATGATCATAGGCCGGTACATCTCTGGCAAACCAGCCAGCATCAGAGTACCTAGCCATTCGTCATCAACTTCAAATTTTATATTTCGTAATTTATGTGCCGCTGACATTATTTTGTTTATGTAATCTTCCACAGACATACTACTTTCTAGAGTAGTGTTAGTTAGTTCTCTCAACAAACTGACTTTTCTTGTTAGCCCGCTGTCTTCAAAAGATTTTTCCAACTTTTCCCAAACCTGTTTTGCATTTACAGCATCTTGGATGTGGACATATAATATAGGGTCAATCAGTAATATTAATTTTGACTTTGCCTTGATGTCTAATTTCACTGATTTTGCATCAGATGTGTCTGGTTCTTTTTGTATACAGTCATACAAATCTTCATGTTGTAAGTATGCTTTGACAGCGAAACTCCAACTTGCCCAATTATCTCTTCCAGTTAGTTTCTCAATTGACATCATTGAACTGTGATTAGCCATATTTATCGGCAGTATTTACTGAAATAAGCTGAAAATAAGAACCACTCGCGAGTAGAAAGTGAGGTTATACACGCGGCTGATTTTACTTTTAAAATTTCACTGTTAATACTGTTTCTAATAAAGAGATAACACTTTAAGGCAGGCATGGGACGGCCCATAACCTGATGGAATAGAAACAACGAGCGTAACTAATCAATTAATTTAATGAAGATTACAAATTATACAATAGGTGTTTGACACATACGGTACGATAGCAGAGAGAGCGTGTGAGCAAAATTACATCGATATGAGATTGTTGCTGTGATGATTTCGTCAGGCGCATCATTTACGTTCTATTCAACAGTATTCACAAATTATGTATTATACATTACACCCACGCGGTCGCCCACAATTTCAAGTCTAGCTTTTTGTATGTTCGAATTTAGAAAGGTTACCGTTAGAAGCTACTATATAAAAACCAGCCAAGTGCGTGTCGGGCCACGCGCAAAGTATAGGGTTCCGAAGTTGACGATGCCTACAGTACCTTTCTTAGACTTATTTAGCATCTTAGCTAGCCTGTGGTGTACAGTCAGCAGCAGAAGTAGATAAGCTGTCCAGGTGTTCAAAATGACCTACACACGCCCTTAACGTCTTAAGAATAAGATCGTGTGTAGGTCATTTTGAACACCTGGACAGCTTATATACTTCTGCTGCTGATTGTATGACGTGCCCGCTCGACGCCCCTGCCGCTCGAGAAAAATCATTGGTTTTTTAATCATTTCATAAGTCGACTAATTACTCGTAAATTTGTACAGCCTACTTAGCTGTGATAGTTTTCCGAGCAATAGTGCGGACAAACGGACGGACGGACGGACGGACGGACATGGCGAGACTATAACTTCTATATGATTGCTTCTATATGTTATATTTTTACAGTGTGGCTACTTGTAAGTAGCCTCTATTGCACCGCCACAACATTTTCCATTATGTCCAAAGGTTTAAATGGTAGAGAATGCCTTATGGCATTAAGTTCACCTTTTGTATTAGTTTTACTAATGTGCAATAAAGTTTAAATAAATAAATAATAAATATAAGGGTTCCTTGTGGACTTCGGAACCCTAAGAACGTACCTTTTATTTACCTACGTATAACCTGTAACCGAGAACATTTTCTAACCTATTAGAATCTTCCCGCGACTTCGCCCGCGTGGAATTCGGTTTCCGCGTTCCTGAGGAAATTATGCGCTTTACCGAGATAAAAAGTAGCGTTTGTCCTTTCTAGGGACTCAACTATCTCCTTATCCAATTTCATCTAAATAGATCTGTTGAAGCGTGAAGAGGTAACATACAGACAGACAGAGTTAACTTCGCATTTATAATGTCAGTATTGATTAGACCTAGGTTCATCATCATCATTTCAGCCGATAGACGTCCACTGCTGGACATAGGCCTCCCCCAAGGCGCGACACTCAGACCGGTCCTGTGCCACTCGCATCCACCGCGTTCCCGCGACTTTTACAAGGTCGTCACTCCATCTTGTTTTGCTGAATAAATGATTGAATTGAATTGAATTTAAAATTTGTATGTTCTAACCGAAACCAAATTCCACGCGGACGAAGTCGCGGGAAGAAGCTAGTCATTGATATACCTATCTTTTTATTACGTGGAACCATAACAGATTACTATCGGTCATAAAATCCCCCCCCCCCCCTTCGGCAAACACTCATTAACCTCTTAACCGACTACACACCATACATCGTTCATCAAGCGAACTTAAACTCTATCAATATAGTATAGAGTTCATATGAAGTAGTGTAATAATTCGGAAGCGCTCGGCATTAGTCGGAACTATTCGGAAGTGATTTTATTAGATGCCATGTTTCAGTTGAGAACCTAGTTATTACATGTCATACTCTATGTACGTAGAAATAAGTGAGTTATCGGTTCAAATCGCTTATACTACTACTACAGCCTATTATTTGCGCCCCACTGCTGGGCGCAGGCCTCCTCTCATCACGAGAGGGTTAGGGCTATAGTCCCCACGTGGGCCCAGTGCGGACTGGGGACTTCGCACACATCTTTGAATTACTTTGCAGATGCGTGCAGGTTTCTTCACGATGTTTTCCTTCACCGAAAAGCTCAGTGGTAAATTCAAATTGAATTTCTCACTTAAGTAACCTTAGAGGTGCGAGCCGGAATCGAACCGCTTATCGAAATCGCTTATGGTTGGGATTAATCGGTATACAAATCGGTAAAGCATTAATAGGCTCTGCGTCAAAGGCTTAAGACGCTGACTAGAGCTAATGACCTTGAGCAATCGAGGCAGGCAACTGTCTCAGCGGACAATGTCTGTTTGCATTGGAGGGAGCGAGAAGCACGACCGCGGGATGTGGGCGATATACGTAGAAAATCAGAAAAAATAAGATTACTTTAAAAAAAATCCCACATTGCATGAACAATTATAAATTAGCAAATTTTTTGGTATGAGTACGAAGGAAATAGTGTATTGGTAACAAAATAGTAGATTGTTTATTAGTTGTAATAGCATAAAAAATACAGGTTCAAAATATCCACACCATGCTTCGTCATGAATAAAATCACACAGATAATTAATCCACAACATGCTTCGTCATAAATGACCGCACATGAATAAATAATCCACAACACGTTTCGTCAAATAAATACGCTACCCTACCTCATACACAAATCTAGCATCCGTAACAGACTTCGTCAAACATATAAAAGAAATGCAATAAAATATACATAAAAAAACAGGTACAAAACGCTAAACATTCTCACCCACACCCTGGATCGTGCCTGGCTGGAATGTCCCCATTATACCCGCAGCGTTGCCGCGCTGAATGGCTATGGACATTTGCTGAACCAACCACGATCCAGAACGAGGGTCGCAGCCCCTGTCCAGCAGCCGACGCCCTAAGTCCCTAAACAACGATAAGGCCTCAGCGCTCCACGGCCCAGCCGTCTCAACCGCAACCGGAACGAAATCGTACATTGGCTTCAGGGCAGAGTACTTGACGTGTTTAAGTTTGGCTGCGGTTTCCGCTGCTGATCCCGCTTCTTTCACTGTTTGTCTCAAGTGAGACGCCGCAAATGTGCTAACACATGTTGCGTCCCACAAAAGACAACGCCCTCTCCGCCATGGAACCAATGTCAACCCGTCCGGCCTTTTGCCATCAGTACGGCACAGCCCCGGGGGCTCCAAAACACACGGCACATTGGCCGCTACCATGGCCCGACGAATAATTTCGTTTAAGGCGTGATGCCTAGGAAACCGCCCCGCACACCTCTGACAACTGAGGCCGTGGTGACCGTTCTCCTCCACCATGACTCCACAACCACAGCGATGCGCCTCGCACACTTTGCAGCCCAGTCTCAAGGCTTTTAAAGGCAGTCTCAAGGCGTTCAAGGGTTTTATAGTGTATTTGATTATGGAAATCTGCGTTAAAAAAATAAACTTGTACTTAGAACCGTTTAAATATGATTAGAAGATGTAACTTTTTACGAAATAGCAAATTTTCAAGTAATATAGTGAATCTAAATACGAGTATATAAAACTCAAAGGTGACTGACATAGTGATCTATCAACGCACAGCCCAAACCACTGGACGGATCGGGCTGAAATTTGGCATGCAGGTAGATGTTATGACGTAGGCATCTGCTAAGAAAGGATTTTGCAAAATTCCCACGGGAAAAATCGGGATTTTACTTTTGTTCATACGAAGTTGCGGGGAAAAACTAGTATTAACATATACTCGTAATTTTACTCGCCTTACAAAATCTAATAGTTTTCGTTTAAATACTGTTGAAATAAAGTCAATTTAGGTCTTGTCAGCGCCTTAAGAGCTTCGCCGCGCGTCTTCTAAGTTGTGTAAACCTTGCACCTATATCGAATTACTTTATTTTCATTTTATTGACGTTCTATATGTCCGCGCGAGGGTCACCTGAGATTGCTGAGAAGGGTTCTGAGAGAACGGCGTAAAATATACCTCCCTAGGGACTGAGGGCAAAAAACAACAATATCTTTGACTGTTTTATGTTTTTGGCGAGGAAAATTTGCTTAGGTAAACTTTCCAAAACAATGTGGTACAGTCGGAAACATCAATTCATTTTTTTTTTCATAAAACAATATAATAATTTAGTTTGAACTTAAGTTACGTACAATATTAAATTTATCAGTTTAATATCAATAGGAATCATCAATAGAAAAAGAGGCAAACATTCTTCTTCACTCTTCCACCACCACCATCTCAACAACCTATTTACGGCCCACTGCTGCGCACAGGCATCCTCTCATTACGAGAGCCCAAAGGCTATAGTCCCCACGCGGGCCCAGTGCGGATTGGGGACTTCATATACATCTTTGAATAGGGTATACAACTATACACCATTCAAGGAAAAATCGAGAAGTACTGATTTATGATAGATTTTATAAAAATGCTACCCAAAACATCGACTTTTAATCATAAAAATGCATAAATAATTTTATAATCTCTAATATATAAAATTCTCGTGTCACAGTGTTTGTAACCAAACTCCTCCGAAACGGCTCGACCGATTATTATGAAATTTGGAGTGTATGTCCAGTAGGTCTGAGAATAGGACGTAAGAAGCTTCATACAAAAAAAAAAAGATTTTAAGGCGGTACGAAGTCCGTGGGGTCAGCTCGGGGTCAACATTTATAAAATGTTGTTTTTTAATCTGTCCCAAAACGGTAGGCGCCATATTGTTAGCTGCTGTGACGTCACTTCTACTGTAAACAAAGACCTTAGACGACAAGCTGGTCCATGTATGAAAGCACCTATAATAGGGATGACGACAGGGTGAAGAAATCGAAATTCTAATTAGTCCGTCAGTCAAGTAATAAAAAAATATTAGACACGTGTTTTTTGTTTTATCAAATTAACAAAGAATGACTAAGTTAAAACGCATTAAAGTTGGAAAGTGGGGGCTAACTACGTCACCGTTAGGTGTAAATCGTACCTAACCGTTACGTCACGTGACATTTCAACTCAATATATCTCCGTATAAGTTTGATTACGTGAAAAAAGAAAAAATACGTGTCCAATACTTTTCAATAATCTTCCTGATAGACTAAGGAAAAAAAAGTTGTCGTCATTCCTATTACTACAAACTTTGTTTTGTTTGGAGCTAGGTCACAAAATATTTGTCTATTTAAACATCATCAAGTGTGCGCAAACGCAGTCGCGGGCGCCAGCTAGTGTTGCGTAACGTATATCATACGCATTGCAGAATGGAAACGCAGGCGGTACGCAACGCGGCCGCGTCAGCGCCGGCCGTTCATTCATACGCCGCGCGCGTCGTAACTGGACCGTCGAGCGACGGAGACGGCACGACTAAATAAGAGTGTGAAACAAAAAAAAAAGGCAAACACATAACTAAGATTGGATTTATTTTTGTTTTTGGGATAATTAATGGTAATACTTATAAACTGCCATTCACCATTTGGTAACATTAAAAAAATCCATATGGAAAAAAAATACATCTCGCA
Source organism: Aethes cnicana (assembly GCA_963971205.1). Taxonomy (NCBI): domain Eukaryota; kingdom Metazoa; phylum Arthropoda; class Insecta; order Lepidoptera; family Tortricidae; genus Aethes; species Aethes cnicana. The sequence goes on from OZ020284.1 coordinate 725,528, forward strand.
TTTTTGTCTATTCAAACACATACATTTTCTGAGTATGTAAAAAAGAAGAATTACCGGTACATATTTATAAGTACTCTTTATTTTTTATTTCAATGTAGATACATCCTGTGGAGTGCACCTCTTTTATAAATATATCTAGGTACTTATATTTTTCTACCTTTTTGTTTTATACCTAAGTCTGTGTCTGGAAATATACTCGACTGCAGTTTCCTTTTCATTATACTTTATTTTTCTGTATTGTAGTAATCATTTTTAAAATGGTCTAATTATCTTAGTATCGCTGTCTCGCTCGGCTCGCAGTTTATTAGCGGTCGGCGTTCCGAGCGCGCCTGCGCCGTCGTGCGCGCGGTAAAGATCTGCGCGCCGCGCAGGCGGCAGCGGTAGGGCTGGCGCGGGGAAATACTCGACGCGGCATCGAATATGAGGATTAAGAGTGAAGATGGATGGACACTCACTAGACTCGGTAAGAAAGAGTATAGTTTATTCAGTAAATAAAACGTTTTAGAAAGTGAGAAATAAGAGATTTATTTTCTACTAGCGTTATCCGCGATTTGGTATGCAAATTTTTAACCCACTTTTTACCTAAGCGAAAGATTGGAAATTAAAAGATTTTTTTACCGAGGTATTGATTGTTTAAAGGTAAGTAGGCACCTAGGTACCCTCTCGTGATGAAAGGAGGCCTGTGCCCAGCAGTGGGACGCAAATAGGCTGTAGTAGTAGTAGGTAGCTAATTAAACCCATACACAAGAAATTATTGCATATTGAATGGTTTCTTTAAGGCCAAATAAAATGAAATGGTTTAAGTTTTTTTAATCTGAATTATCATTGTTAAGATTATGAACTAATTTAGCAACTTTGTACGAAAATAATTCGCGTAAAACATACAATTAAGCAAACTAAGTATTGATTTATCCCAGTTCAACATTACGAAATCACAAACCATATTTAATTCGAAAAGAAAAAAAGAAAACATCTTTACGTGAAAGAAAAGCGCCAAGAAAACCGTCGCGTCGCATCCCTAGCTCACCGTGGGCGGGGCGGCGGCGGTCGATCGCCAGTCGCGCCCGACCGGAGCCGCCGACGCCCCGCGCCGGCAGGCATGCCTCCCGCCGGCGCCTAGGGCAGGTAACCCAGCGCTGGGACCCCACGCCCACCCTTACACCCCAACGATCCCACAACAAAGACAACCCTATCCCACAAGCGATCTTAAAGTCACCATACCTGAAGGAAACTAACCCTATCCCAAAAACGACCTCATTTGTGAACCCATGAGAAAGTGACCATCCCTTAGTGAAGTGCCATTCTGATTATATCCTAGTCACACAACCTAAACAGTGATAGTTTTGCTTATGATTTACATCCACTGTGCTCCACCAAAGCCATAAACTCTATCCCAAAAGCGACCTCATTTGTGATGCCATGGAAAGTGACCATCCCTTAGTGAAGTGCCATTCTATTCTACGAAACCTAAACAGTGATAATTAAGCTTTAGTTTGACGCCCACTGAGCTCTACCTGAGCCAACCCTATCAAAATACCTACCCAACGACCGTGATGCCTTGAAAGTGACCAAAAAGTGACCAATGATAGCTTCGCTTTATTTTTAAGCACACTACCCTGACATCAAGTGGCCATTTCCCAGAATTGACAAATCTTCTGAAAGTGTCTTAACAGTGATATCTTTAGTTGTACCTGTGTCTATGACAGCGTCGCATCGCATTTTCTCTGTTAATCTTATTAAATGTGCCAAGACCTTAGTGAGCAGTGATAGGGTTAGGTCTGGGTACTCTTGAGTGTTTACGAATCTGTCGTCAAAAACTTTGATGTTTTGTAGAAGACAATTACTTAGTGAGCATCAGTGACAGCTTCTTGGTTGCTTGAGGTTTATCTTATCAATCTGATCGATTTTTTTTCAAATACTTACGTGATGATTTAACTGTTGAAAACATTGATTGCCAGAGCTCACAAATACTTAAAATTACACCCTTCTTTAATAAACCTGAGATACGAGTCTAATAGCAACTAACATTTAAACACTTGAGTGTTCAAAATACTTCATTTTACAGTCAGGGTGTTTGTGAAATTGACTTTTTATATCTCGTCATATACCCAAAAAAATCATTCGGGATCTTTATCACATGGTGCCAATTTAACATACGATGTGAAATCCTATCGTTTTTGTTGATGAGCCTAGTTCCAAATTCTGGTTTCCCAAAACAGTTTTGACTAGATAGTTTTTTTTGAAACGTTCCTGTTTAATTCTTCGTTCTGTTTGGGCTCGTAAGTTGGACGTTACGAGTATATAGCGTGTTCAGTGCAAGTGCGGTACACAGGGGGCTGCATTGATCGGCGCAGAGCGGCCGCGTGGCGCGGCGGATGTCAGGCCGCTGATTGGTTGCCGGACTTCCTTGTTGTGCCCATTGACAGATCTGTTTTGGAAATGAATAATGTTAATTACCTTTCGTATGTCGTGTCACTTAAGGAAGCCTCTTCGCTATTCAGTAGTAAGTCATATTAAAAAGCATGTCAGATTTTTGGCACAGATCTATGACAAGACACATACGAAGAGTTAATTCTTGGTTACGATTTGGTATTAAGGTCGAAGCTTTATCAACTGAGGTTTTTTTAAATATGAAGGGTAAGAGAATCTTTCATATTCAGCTATGGGAGTATTCTTGCAGTGATAAACGTGTTTAACCTTCGATGTTTGAAGAAATGGAGTGTTTTTATTCAGCTATAAAAAAACATCCGATATCCTACAACGAGCTGTGATGGCCGCGCTGATTTTTAGCTGCTTTCAAGTGTTAACCTAATTAAAAATAGCAAGGAAAGAGAAAATCTATCTACTGAAGAAATGTCACTACAATTTAATCAGAAATGAGAAAAAAAACTATACCATAAAAATAGAAGTCAATACTACAACAGCTAAACAAAACAAAGAATGATGACTGTTCAAATGGAAGCGGCTTTAGAATAAGAACATTGGAAATTAACGACTTATGAAAACAGGAAAATATCGAGACAGGAAATTTCAGAGAAAATTCGTACAAACTTTCAGTAACACGTAAGATTGTTTTGTATATTGTTATTGTGAACTTCGTAAATATAACTTCCCTTTTCTGCCCTTAGGGTATGATTCAGCGTTAACATAATACATTATTTTTAATTGCATAAATATTCATTGAAGACTAGACAATATAATTCCTGTAACAAGTCATACTAATAGCAGGGTGACAACAAAGATGATCTCAAGACCATTCATTACCCTAATGCGTTAATCGGTGACAATTGTCATCAGCTTGACAGTATTGCGTGATGGTTTTCTTATTCATTGCAATTAAATATGATAAGCAAGGTCTTGTGTCAACTACATAAACAGAAGGACCCCATTAATACTCATTAACTGACTGGCATAGTAGATATAGAGGCATGATGACATTTGGTACAGAAATGTATGAAGTACTTGCAGTCACATAGCGGATTAAACAAAATCGCTTGTGCTGTACATCGATACAGTCTACATCTGTTCGCATTTGGACAAGACATTCTTATTAGCCCTTCTAAACCATAAGGTGTAGCGACGTCGTCCAATGTGGCTGTATAATATGAAGTCTTAATAAAATGTATGGTATCACTACTGAAAAATCAAATAATTCAAAGCTCTAGGGTACTTAAGTTCTCAAATTCACGCGAGAAATATAGTGCAGGCATTGTTGTCACGAAAGAAGGCTTGTGCTCAGCAGTGGGACGTAATAGGCTTTTGAGTTGTTGATGAAACCGTACAGACATTTTGTGATGTAAAGAGATTTAACATACTTAACAAAAAGGTTCTCAAAAAATGACTGAAATAAACAACGCTGGATAGTCTTGATAAATGTAGGTACTACAGAAGACTATATATATATTTGAACTGTATGAATTTGATAATTGATCGCTAAGACATAGGCAGTGAGGTAAATATCAAACACCGGAAGGATTGCATTGAGACGTTTGCATCTAAATTACATAATGACGAAGCAGCGGATATTAAAAGAAAAAACTTATTAAACAAATTCAATCTCCAGGACTTAGAAATGAGAAATAGAAGTGGGAAGATTCCTAAAATTTACGATAAGTGAAGACAAAAGTCTTGCACGAGCATGTTATCAACAAACTAACGCAGTGCATTAGATATAGTTGGAACTGCACCGTATGAGCTACATTGTATGCTTTAAACACATTATTGTACATCACCGTCAAGAACCTAATGCACCCGGAAGCTGGAAATGATCCATTCCATATCGTCATACATATAGATATCAATAAATCTTGAGGTTAGACGTTTTTTATTGATATTTGCCATAGAAAATTTGAATTTTAAACATACTGACACCGGATGACTCTGTGATTTTGAATTTACTTTTCTTGTACTTGTCTATGGCTGTTCTTTATGTGTGTTATCATTCACCTCAACTCTCGTGGCGATACCTTGTATAAGAAATTTAACATTTGAGATAGAAAATGCAAGACCTTATATCGAAGTATCGAACGTCTAAAAAATTCAAATATCATCCATGCAACGTTACTTATTACCTGTATGATACGTAGATGACATTTTATTTTCCAGTATGACGTGGTACATACAACAAAACGCACGGATACAGGTTTATTTTACAAAATATTACATTTCAAAATACACAAATCAGACCGTTTTTTTTTCATAGCACTAATTTTGTATCTTAGGAACCCATTCATAATATTTCTGTAAATTTAAATGCTATTTGTAGTTTATTTTTTTAACTTATTATTTTCTGAATAAACTAACCGTATAAAAAAAAAGAAGGGTCAAAATAACTTCTTATGTAGCAGTTGTTTGAGGCTCAAAAAATTATAACTACCTATCATAACATAAGGCAATTCGGATACCTAGAATAAAATCAAGGGCCCCCTTCATTTAGGGCCTGTGACCCGCAACATCTGTCCATGTTTAAGATGACTGTAACAAAGATGCTCTGATTAGCACGAATGTGGAGTTTAATTTGTAGATTATTAATTATCGTCAAGGGATTTTGAAACAGACTTTATTTGGTTCTTACAGTCGTCATTATTTAGACCGTCATTTAGATAGTACCCTACTTAGTAGTCTTTAGTTCTTGACTATTCTCACCTAATTACCGTAGTCTTATTTATGTAATTAGGTAAATAAGATCAAAATAATCAATGAATCGATAAAAGGCGCAGTTAGTAAATCGATATACTTTCGATTTATGCATTTTGCTTTTATTTAGTGTCCGTGTCAGGAAAAAAAATGATAAAAATCATTAGTTAATAAGATAGTAGGAATGCCTAAGAATGACCGCTTTAAGAATATTTTCCTTCAAGTACTTTAAACAAATAAGTACTTTACATATATTTGTTGTTGCTTCTGAATATGCAACTGTGTGAAGCACCGTATTAATTTAAACCTACGATACCTTAGGTCATATTTGTCTGCAGATGGAAAACGTCATGAAACTAACCGAATTCTGTCACAGATTTACTAATTCCGGTGGCCCTGAACGCCGTTTAGCGACTATCAGATAAATCATGTAATTCTCACACTTTTACTCGAGCGCTGTAGTTCAAAATCCCGTGACGCGACCCAATTACGGACGACTTTAAAATTAGCTGGCTTTCTGAAAATAGAAACTAAGACTGTTCTCGGTTAGTCACCGGCAATTAATCAAGGGAACCGGTGCATTGTTTTCTTAATTTATGACCTAGTTGGTTTTTATTGGCTTTGTAAGACGGGCAGGTGTAGGGAAAGGCCATGAAGCTATATACGATTATCAAACAGTTTAAATATCTATACCTACCTAATTGATGTTTTATACATGTAATGTCAATTTTGTAAATTTTGAAAAAAGGCCTTCTGCTTGAGTTTCTTGCGGCGCTTCTTCTCAAGCAATGGGTCTAGGAAGCACTGGTAAATTCTTTTTCTGACGTGTAAAAGTGCCGCTATGTGGCCAATTTGCTGAATAAATGATTTAATTGAATTGAATTGATGAAATCCCTATATTGTCTGTATATAAAAAAAATAGTTAACAGCCTGTAAAAACTGTCATTAGTTTTTACTATCAACATAATATGTGCGAAATTTTATATGGGTACGAAACTCGTCCACTCCTTATTTCTTTCTGATGAAGTAGACCTATTAATATCCATATCTGGATTAGGTTTTTTTTTCTTCTGCTCCTTTACATTTATTGTTCATTTATTTGGGAGTAACATTTACTTACTACAACAGCCTATTTACGGCCCACTTCTGAGCACCAGGCCTCCTCTCATCACTGGTTGGGCTATAGTCCCCACTCGGGCCCAGTGTGGATTGGGGACTTCACACACATCCTTGAATAACTTCGCAGATGCGTGCAGGTTTCCTCACGATGATTTCCTTCACCGAAAAGCTCAGTGATAAATTCAAATTGAATTTTGCACATAAATAATTTCAGAGGTGCGAGCCGGATTTGAACCAGCGACCCTCATTTTTTAACATTTACTTAATGTTCTTTTATTAGGGAGTAACACATTACCTATGTCATAACATGCTTCTATTGTTTCAGCCAAATTGATCTTCTACTATTATTTTTATCACTATAGTGACAGCACATAGTGTTCCTATAGGCGGTTTACCATTTAAAAGAAACAACTTAAATCGAGGTGGTCTACGTCCAAGTTTACGTTTGGGTAAGTGAGAGAATCCTCGTGCAAGTGATTCTAGCCCTTAAAGTGGCACACCCATTGGCACATGTGACTCAAAATCCTGTCTCACACCATGAATTTATGTTGTTTACTTCCCGGTGCGTCCACGTTTGCTCTAGCTAGACTGTAGCAAAAGCGAAATAAATCAAGAGACCAATTAGCTTTTCGCACCTTATCATTGGGACATAAGATTTATATTCTAAAAGCCATAAAATTTATATTCGCGTTGATTGCAAAATTAGATCTGACATTGCTTATTGGCGAGATATGTTTATAATTCGCGGAGTGGAAGTGTTCCGTGTATGTTGTACACACGCACCAAGAGTTAGAGATCTTCTACTATCTAAAGTCCCGCGCCTTCACATTTCAAAACGCTTCAATGTATTTAAAAAGCACCACCAACACTCTTAACACAAGTGTGCGTGCTGAGACAGCCATCAACTATGCGTTGAGAGTGTTGGTGGTGCTTTTTAAATAATAATAAAAAAAATGAAGCGTTTTGAAATGTGAAGGCGCGGGACTTTAGATAGTAGAAGATCTCTAGCTTTAGTACAGGCGTACGATGTATGTACGAGGTACATAGGTACGTACACGGTACATTGGAATTTGAAAGAAAGAAAGAAAGTAAAAACATTTATTTACAACGACACGCATAACAATAAAAGAAGACATACACCCTACACATACATACCGAAACAAAACATATAGTCCCTATAAAAAGGCTCCAGCTCAGCATGATCTAGTTTTGAATTTAAAAAATATATCTTTTTCAATTTTGTTTTTGTAAATTCGTAAAAGAACCAAAGGCTTTATGATCTCAGCGCTCTTTAATTCGTCTAACAACACTTCATAAAACATCTGAATAGAGATCTTCTACTATCTAAAGTCCCGCGCCTTCACATTTCAAAACGCTTCAATGTATTTAAAAAGCACCACCAACACTCTTAACACAAGTGTACCTGCTGAGACAGCCATCAACTATGCGTTGAGAGTGTTGGTGGTGCTTTATAAATAAAATAATAATAATGAAGCGTTTTGAAATGTGAAGGCGCGGGACTTTAGATAGTAGAAGATCTCTACAAGATTATTTTCAAGGGATCAATGTAATAAAACACGTAAGTACCTACTTAGCAATATTACGTTTCATTTTGCATTTAAAAATAATACCATACAAATATAACATACCTACATTGAAATATAATTTCAATTTACATAAAATGCCTACTTAAATAAAACATTATTACTTAATAATAAATTTACTAAAAACATGAAACATAGATCTCAATTATGAGACGCCTAGAGTTCCTCAAAGTGAAATCGAAGCGGCTGATACCATTCCATCATAAAAACATACATCTGAGCCCGAAGCTCTCCCACATCAGAGTCGGCCGTGTTTATGAAGACAGCTATTTATACCCGACCCTCACCCACTACCCTGGAAACGCTTCCTGAGTGCAACGTGCACGCTGCAAACGAACTGCAATGTGGTTTTGGCTCTTGGGATAAGCTACGTAACAGAAAAAACTGATAGAGATCACCTTTTTGAGACGATAATTGTTCCTGAGGGAACTAAGAAAAACAACCGTAGATTAGACAAATGCTTTTTTAATATTTGGTAATAGTAAGTGTTGTGCAGTGCATAGTACCTATAGCTGGCATAATCGCCAGTGAGACGCTTAAAATATATGTATTAAAAATGAAACTTTGATGGAGTAACGTTTAATTGAGACCTAAATCGAAAAACACAAACTGATTCGAAAGTTTTTTTTTTACTTTTATTCCACTACAAAAGACCATACAACTGATGAATGGGTTTTTTTTTGGTATATTGAAACTGTGCAATTTGATTGAAATCACAATTAAAACAAAATATTGAAACTGTTTCATTTCAGCAAGATAAATACCTAATACGTACATAAGAATAGATCAGGAAAACTAGTGTAGTTTATTGCACTGTAGCAGCAAAATATTACATTAGATTTAAAAGCATGCGAGTTTTTAAAGGACTAAGCTTTTGCCTGCGACTTTGGCCCGGTTTTTTCCGCTCCCGTGGGGATTTCGGGAAATCCTCTCTTAATGCTGCCCTACACTTCCCAAGGAACCTACATGTTTTTCAGCAGCTACCAGTGGTTATTGTACCCAGTCGACCGTAGTTTCGGCTGTGTTAGTTTAATTCTGTACATTTATTATAACAACAATAAACATTCCTCATTTCTGTGCGTTGTCGTCAGTCAGTCAATCAATCAATCAGTCAGTCAGTAAAGGAAGAGTAATACTGATTGAACACATAAGTACATTTAAATGAGGTGAGTGAGTAAAACGAATCGAAAACCATTATAACCGTTCTTTATTAATGAACGCCGCAAATCCCAACAAATCCCACAGAAGCTGAACATTGTCTTGCGAAAGACAATTTAATTACGGAAAACAGCGAAAAAACGGGACGGAAAGAGAGCTGCACGTCGGAATTAAATTAATAACGGGAGAGAGAGAGATAGCGCGAGCTGATTCACCGGGCAAACAATCAGAAACTGGGTGAATCGATATAATGAGAGAACAGATTCGAGGTAATAAAACCAGTCAACGATTGATGGCAAGCCGCACTAGGCCTTGATACTATAAAGACGCGTATATAGTTTTTGGCACATTCAACAAAATCATTAAATTGTCTTAGGCATTTTAGTAGCTTCCAACAATCGAGGTGTAAACATGGGTCATGGGTATTATGTCTGCGATGTCGTAAACAATTATAGGTAGTAATTTTTAGTATGAATAGCCAAAAAAACGTAACGTAAAATTCATTTTATCGTTAGTTGTCTAAAATTTATTTAGTTTATAGCCCTTTGAAGCTAATTTTAAAAACAGGCCCTGAAAAAGCTTTTTATTTTCTGAATATTTATAGTCATATTTTGAATGTATTTCTCACAGATATCATATACTAGTAACTATATAGAAAATCTAACTAACAGCAAATATTTAAAAAGACGAAGTCGTTTTTCCATCGACCCTCAAACAACATTAGGGCTTATACATTATTCATAGGTCCGAAATACATAACCTACTCCAATCAATACAGCTTAATAATATTTTACCTCTTTAATCATTGTAATATTTGAGTTTTAGGTACTAGAAATTTCGTTAGGTATGTATTAAGTCTGTGCTTTCTCTCTTTCTGTATCTTTTCCATTCCTCGGGAACTGTATTTTTTCTGCACGCAAGGTCCTCACAACGTTGTGTGCGAAATTTCGTGGCGATCGGTTCAGCATTTAAGCCGTAAAATGGGTATCAAACTAATTTGATATTGAAATTTCAAATTATATTGATTTCAATACTGAAATGAAATTTTGAATGAAATTATAAAACCAACAATTTTGATGAAACTGAAGTTTGCAGTCGCCACTCCACATAAGGCCAGCAACAAGATACACCGTAAGTACTGGACGTTAGGAGTGAGGCAGGGTGTCTACAGTGATAGGGAGACCAACAGGGTGGGAAGGGGGGGGGGGGGGGGCAATCGTGTGTCGCCTCGTCTAAGGTAACTCCGGAATCTGAGGGTTTGGTAATGGAAGCAATTTACGCGTTGATGAAGTAACGGTAATGCATAAAAGCTTGTCGCTACGAGTTAGTGTATATGTTCTGGAACGGGAAACATCTATGCTGCATAATATTGGAAGTCCGAAATACACTTCACTTCGCATAACATATTTCGCAGAAATCTGTTTAGCCGAATGATAATTTAGCATAATTATATATTTAGCATACTATTAGTTAGCGTAATATTCATATGGCATAATTTCAAATGGTAGAAAAGTCATGGCGCCAATTTTAAATCCGCAGAATATTATATAGTAAAATGTTAGTTACGCCGAATTAAAGATCGCTGAGATGTCTAAGATTCATATCCAACTCGGGTAGGTTAGGTTAGAAGGCTTTGGCGGGAGCAGAGCTTATTTTTTTATAACAACCCATGTTATTATCTACATATACATATGCGACTTATTATTATGTTAAGTATTTTTCGCCTATTCGGCCACATGATTAATTAGCCTTAACAATTTTATGCCAAAGAGCTATGCCGCCTTATAAAATTATGCGAAATGACAGTATATGCGAAGAAAACAATGCGAAAAGTAATTATGCGAAATGATGTTTCTGCCAACCGTTATTATGCGATATGAAATTATGACAATAGATTTTATGCAAGATAAATGCAATCCATTCCGTAACAGGGGCACGTTTACTTTGGAAATTGAGGTGTACACATGTTTATAAGGGAGAAACTCTAAGAGCGATAAACGATAACGTGAAAGGAATTATCTGGTAGATTTTTCTTGTATAATAATGCCATCATTGCTATTCACGTTCACGATATTTATTTTGTGCTCAATTGATAATTTCAAAATTAAACTCAATATCGCCAAACTAGGCTTACTACTAGACTAGATTACTGAATACACATTAGATTAATGCTGATGCTCATACAATTGTAGCGAGCGAAATACAACATAGTTCACTCAACTATTGGCAATGCTAGGGATTAACCTCTAAATCTATAATGTAGTATGTGTAGGTACTTTAAATCACCAAGCAAAGATTCTACAATTCTACATAATATTACCTATTTCACTCGTAACTCCATTAGTTTATATCACTTGGGTGTAATCCGCCTAAACGCCATCTCGGTGGGCTTATAATCAATAAATGTTTTATTACCGTTGACCTATTTATATCTCAATCAATACTCTGATAACTTCTGTAGGTATCTATGATGTTTCACTGTCTGACAATGTTGTTGAGCATTATTATGTAAAATCTTTTGTTTAGATGTTATCCCGATAAAGGAAAATGTTAATTTCGCACTAAGCGGTGACTTCTAGAAAATAATACCTTTAAGCCTTTGGAATCAGACATTCAAAGGTTCCGGTAATTTTGCTAAAGAAGAAGGTACATTTAATACAGAAAGTGGTCATACTTTCTACATATTATATACCTACAATGGGAAATACTTACCTAAATTCAGGGTTTAGGTTGAAGATGAAGGAGATAAGATAATAATCACTCTAGAAACGACTTCAAATGGCATGTCAGAATATAGAGCAACTTTCAAAATACTTCGTTATTACTTACATTCATGTTCAAAGTGGACGCGGACAACCACAAAAGACGCCCAAGCAGACTAAAAATTTACAACATTTTAAATAAGATTTGCGATGTTAATTACAAACTTTCAAAGCGTTTTCCGGGAGTTTTTAATTGTGAAATGGACTACCTACGGTGTTATAACATTTTTATGAATTACTTTATCAGGTTCCTTGGAAAAGGTATGTTTTAATTAGTTTCTACAAGGCTAGGCTTACATTACATATGTGGTCTATACGTCAATGTTACTCAAATTCAGATGTTCAGTAAAGGTTAAGTTCATAGACGTAAATAATATAGACCCGGTTTAACGTACACGTAATATGTCCCCACTTCCACGGTGTCCAATCCAAAGTTCTGTCACCGAGCGTGCGTGACAATAAGCGTTTTTAAAAAAACTTTTTTCGAAACTGTTTCTCAGTATCGAAAAACTCGTCTCGTTGTTGAAAAAATGTGACCCAGCTTTAGTGTCACGATATAAGTTTAACTTTGGATTGGACACCAATGAAGTGGGGAAACATGACATGTATCTACGTTAGGCCGGGTCCATACGAAGTATTATTTATGTCTATGGTTAAGTTCGTTTGTTGGTCATTTTATTGTTTAGTAACTTACTTAATGGTATTGTTAATATGGATTCATCGTAATCCATTTAAGCTTACCCTCTCATCGTGTTGGTCGTCTTTTAGTTTGTTTTGACATTTCATCTACTTCCAGCGGATTTGTCCCACGTGTTGGAGTAAGAAATTTGGGTCAACGTTCCCTTTCTGATACAGCTTGCTCTTGACATGTTAGTCCTTCTTTAACATCCTTTGTTTTAGAGGTGATAATTACGTTTTGTGAATAAAAATTAAAAAAAACAAGGGTACAGAGGAACTTTAGATACAATCTTAGCATTTCGGCACTTCCGTTTTGGTTTTCACACAAGTTGCTTAAACACGAATAGAGTTTACGTGATAATAATCAACTATGTCCCAAATATCACAACTATAGATTTTTGGGACAAAAGTACCATACTTACCTTAGTAACAACGATGTCCTAAACTAACATCCCTACGAATTAATGGCACTTTCCCGTCCAAAATCCCAAAGATCTTCCTTATTTCAGATATTTATTTCATGCATGGTAGAATGTGGAAGAGAAGCGAGAAAAGAGTGATTCCTTAAATCTGGCTTCACCAGAATGTTATCATATGGTTATCACTCAAGAAGAGTTAGCTTACACATGATGGCCTAACGTGTTCATAAATATTTGGCACGGCCTTACGTTTATCGCAAACAAGAGTCGTGTGAAATAATAGTTTTGAGCGCATTAGACATCTCATAACGGGGGTCACCGCGAATGAATTCGCCGCTGGAGCCGCTTGAGTGCAATATTCCCAATTCAGCACCTTAAGTACAATTTTATACGCTAAATTGGCAACACTGAGGTCTCTGAAACGTCAAACGTCTCAGTGACATTGACGCTGTTGCATACAATAATGTCAAAGACTGTCATCTATTTACTAATAATAAGTCTTTAGAAGAAGTCGCGTCTGTAACAAAAAAAGATTTTTAGGAAAAAAGTGCATGTATGTATGTATGTCCAGATTTAACTTGAAAACTACTGGTTGTGTTGCAACAAAATTTTATATGGGGGTAGTTTATAACACTGGTCAATATATAGGCTACTTTTTACGCTAATTACCGAATTCCACGCGGACGAAGTCGCTGGCAGAAGCTAGTTACATATAATGGCAGTCTTTGGCATTGACAGCTGACAGTTCACGCGATAGAGGCGCCAACGAGTGAGCAGGAATACGTTGTTCCCCATTTTGCAGGCTTCCACTTGCGGTGGGTTAATGAAGTGTGACGTGGTGTTTCAGATGTGCAGCCTGGCAGCGTTGGCGCGCGGCTGCCGGCCCGCCGCCAAGCCGTGCTGCCTGTGCTGGTGCTGCTGCTGCTCCTGCTCCTGGTGAGTGCCGCAGCCACTCACAGGTGGCGCTAGTGAGCGCGCTCTGGACACATGTAGCGGATGAGTTTGGAAGTTAGAAAGAATAGCAATTACAGTCAATGGGCCCTAGTGTCATCTGGAACAAGAACATATTTTAAGGGCCGATTAAGGCCCGGTTCCTATATCCACGAAACGCCTCGTTTTGCTTACGGACGGTTGATTTTTGACATTTGTTCCATAGAGAATCTGTCAAATTTTAACCGTCCGTAGGCAAAACGAGGCGTTACGTGGATATAGGAACCGGCCCTATATCTACTCACCCAAATAGTTAATTCCAGATTGGTATTTTGTCTCAATAGTCATTGAAACATTTTCTTCATAAGGCATTATTCTTTTTTCCTAAAATATTTAAGTACGTAGGTAAAATGTAGAAAATTAACGAACACAGACTTTTTACGTATGTAGACAATTTTAATCTAATGCATTTTTTTTGTTACAGGGCAAAGTGGTAAGTGTTACGAAACGTAACAAAAAATTACACTATTCGCTACCGGAATATCAAGTAAAAAAGTCAGCGGACGATCAAGAAGGACAAAGTATACAAATCATTTATTTAAAACTTACATCATAATCACAGCTAACTTTAGGACTTCATAGAAATTGTATTTGAATATAAAAAATATATAAGCTCTGTAACTGCAATTAAACCGGCCACAACGGCACTAGTAAGAGGGTGCGCGCACTGGTGACTTTTGCCGCCGTGACAAAAAAGTTTCTGTCACTCAAAAGTCACGTGTCCAAAGCGAACTGAAGAAACTGCCGCGGGCGACAAAAGTCACCAGTGCGCGCACCCTCTAAAAGTCGTAGTAGTCTTAGATGTCCGACCGCTTTCAGTCATGGCGACTGATTCAAGACTTACGTCCATGAGCTCGCATGTATCATCCTTGTGAAGATCCTCGCGCATAGCGGGCATGTGAGCTCACGGCTTTTAACTCATCGCGCTTGGTGTCAAGCGCTTAGGCTTAGCCTAAGAGCTAGTTGCATCAACTATAGTCGTCAATGTTAAATATTTCTTCTTGACCAATGAAACGTCATCTTCGTAGTGTTCAATTTAATTAAGCTTTTTGGATTAAAATGACTGCAGTCTCTAACTAGTATAATAGTGTTAATGTTGATATGTAAAGTCGGTCTGTGTGTGTTCCAGCCTGGCAGCGCGTGGGTCAGAGGGCGGGCCCGGCAAGAAGCCCCGCGACCCAGGACCGCAGGACCCGCTGCTGTGTGACGGAGATGCGCCGTGAGTACCTCACATTATGACACACGCAACAGTATATGTTGGAGACAACAATACTATGTCGTAGAAAAAGTAGCTACTATGCTTCACACAACAAGAAGCCCGTTGCTGTGCGACGGAGATGCATCGTAAGTGCCTCATACTATGCCCCACGAAATAGTAGAAATTAAACGCAACAGCACTACCTATGTCGCGGACACAGTCGATACTATGCGTGAAGCCCGTTGCTGTACGACGGAGATGCATCGTAAGTGCCTCATACTATGCCCCACGAAATAGTAGAAATTAAATGCAACAGCACTACCTACGTCGCAGACACAGTCGATACTATGCTTCACACATAGAGAAGCCCGTTGCTGTGCGACGGAGATGCACCGTGAGTACCTCACACTATGCCACAAGAAACAGTAAATGTTAGAGATAACAGTAGTATGTCGCAGACACGGTCGCTACTAAGCTTCACACAACAAGAAGCCCGTTGCTGTGCGATGGAGATGCACCGTGAGTGCCTCATATTATGAAACACGCAACAGTACAATGTCGCGGATACAGTAGATACTATACTTAATTGCATAACGAAAAGATTAACACCATGTGAACTCACCCAGTGCGGATTTATAGGTTTCACACTCACACACGTCTCAGAATTAATTCACAGATACATGCTAAACCTTGTACTACGGTACATATAAGAATAAATATTGCTGAGCATAGTACTATCTATGTCGCATACAACAAATCAAGTAGGTATTTTAAACTATACCTACAACACTACTATGCTTACTGAAAAACAACACAACATCAACAGTAGGGTTAGTCCTAGAAATAGGGCATATCAGGTTAATACTCGTATCATGTAGAAAGAAGAACAAGCGTGTGCAACGAATATACAAAATGTATTGTAGACAAAAAAAAGTTTAGTTATTTTCCTCATTTGCAGGCCGACGCTGGAGGAGATCCAGAACTGGGGGCAGTCGTTTGACAGACTCATGCGCAGCGCAGGTGGGTAACACTCGATGATATTTCCATATACTTACTCGTATTTATACTATTACACACTTATTAACGTCTGATTCTCATGTAACATACACTAACGCCTGTTTACAGAAACCAATATTATCATTATATTACCATTGTTCACCAGACCAATACAACATTCAGAGTTGGATAAACTTCTCTATTATGATACACTGACTGAGGCTTCAGATCTGGGTAAATTACAGGGGTAATTTTGGCCATATCGTCAATGTACGTTTAGTCAGACTATCAAAAATATGTATTGCCGATCACTTTCTAATGAAAAAGCTGAAGATTAACCTAATTGTTGTATCGTAATAGTACATTACTGTCCGTGGTTTGTATAAAGTATTACGTCTTGCCTTGGCCAGGAAGTGAGGTTTTCTCCCCGCTTAGTTAACCCACTTTACGGCCAAGGGTGACGTAATAGTACATTACAGACCTAGGGTGATGAATTCGTAAATGTGCCAGATCGCAGGTTTCTGTGGCCCGAACCGAAGGTGAGGGCCATACATATGCGATCTGGGGCTTTACGAATTACCACCCGTTGTTTGTCAAAAGTTTTACGTCTTGCCTTGGCCAAGAAGTGAGATTTTCTCTCCGAGTAGCGGGCAGAAAATCCCACTTTATGGCCAAGGGTGATGTAAAATATTTTTTACTAGCTTCTGACCGCGCGAACTATCCATTTTTAGGGTTCCGAAGTCCACTAGGAACCCTTATAGTTTCGCCATGTCCGTCCGTCCGTCCGTCCGTCCGTCCGTCCGTCCGTCCGTCTGTCCGCACTATTGCTCGGAGATGCTTAGTTCTAGAAAGCTGTAATTTGGCATGAATATACATATTAGTTACGCTGACAAAGTAGTACAATAAAATTTTGAAATATATTTTTTTATAGGGTACCTCCCCTACTCGTAAAGTGGGGATGTAATTTTTTTTTCTTGCGTACCCCATGGTGCGGCATATCGTTGAATAGGTCTTAAAAAAATATTGTGGGTTTGTTAAAACCATTTTTTGATTAAGTGATGCGTTTGTGAAATATTAAGCTTTAAAGTGCTATTTTTTGTTAGAGTCACGTGTCCCCCCCCCCCCCCTGCCAGCTAAATAGTGGTATTTGGATGGCTGAAAAAAATCACGGTTATGGCATATATAACGTAGTTGAAAGGAAAACTATCACAGCTAAGTAGGCTGTACAAACTTACGAGTCATAGTCGACCAACTTATGAAATGATTAAAAAACCAATGATTTTTCTCGAGCGGCAGGCGCGTCGGGCGGGCACGTCATACCACAGGCTAGCTAGATGCTAGTAAGTCTTAGAAAGGTACTGTGGGCATCGTCAACTTCGGAACCCTATAATTTGCGCGTGGCCCGACACGCACTTGGCCGGTTTTATTTCCGTAATAAAAAGCCTATGTCAAAAGCCTAAGCCTATGTTCTCCGGGTGTCTACATATCGTCATATCTATCATATTTCATCTAAATCCGTCCACCAGGGTTAAACGTGAAGAGTTAACAGAAAGACAGAGACAAACAGAGTTACTTTTACATTTATAATATTAGTACGGAAGTATGGATTAATTAAGACATTGTATTGTATTTTGTCTCGGCAGCCGGGCGCAAGGTGTTCCGCGACTTTCTGCGCCTCGAGTACTCGGAGGAGAACATCATGTTCTGGCTGGCCTGCGAGGAGCTGAAGCGGGAGACGGACCCTGACGCTGTGGAAGAGAAGGCCCGCTTCATCTATGAGGACTACATCTCGATACTCTCGCCCAAAGAGGTCAGTAGGCGCCTGATACACTCAGCAAACTTTGTGGGGAAGACCATTTCTTGACAGACCACAACACTTTTCTTTTGTTCTGTATTACATTTTTGTCTTTTATGTGTGTGTTGTGTAATGTCATGAATAAAATTTTCTTTCTTTCTTTCTTTCATGTTCCCAATCCGCATTGGACTTCATGGGACCTATAGCGTCCTGCGTTCAGTGTTAGTACATAATAGGCAGTTGTCTTCTAGTATGTGTGTAGGTTAAAAATGGAAAATAGAGTGAACTCATATTTAAGTTAGTTCTATGTTAGCACCTACATTACAAGCACTGGATTAGCGTCCTATCCATGGTTAATATAAGTACTTATGCGTTAGATAGATATCTGACTGTCTGGGCGAGATCGCCCCAGATCTGAAGATGTTGTGCTCTATCATCATGTCATAGTGATCGTATTCAATGAGGAGCTTTCAGATAACCAAACCATAATTACACCTGATGAAAAGTAAAGATAGGGTCTAAGGTGGAACACGCTTACCCAGAAGATGCCTATTCACTCTAGACTTGAAACCAAAATCCATATCAGATACAAAGCCTCAGAGACAAAGCACGAAATGACCTGTCATTCAATTACTTCCAGGTATCCCTGGACTCACGGGTCCGGGAGGTGGTGAACCGCAACATGGTGGAGCCCACGCCGCACACCTTTGACGAAGCCCAGCTGCAGATCTACACGCTGATGCACCGGGACTCCTACCCTCGCTTCGTCAACTCGCCGCTGTACAAAACTCTGGCGCGGCTTTCCAATTCCCCTGCCGCGTCGCCGCAGTGATCGCGAACATCCACTGTGGGCGAGTAACGCACTACACTGGTCCTTGAACCAATAGACATCACCAGAAAATAAACCTTCCGTGTGTCGTCTCTTTGTATCTAAGAAGACCAGTGAACTGTCAGAGGGTTAAAAGGACTTGGTAAAGTGTGTCGTTTGCTTTTGACCTCGTTGTCGCTCAAGCATCTGTTCTTCTTAAGTACAAAGGAGGTTTCAGAAGACTAGGGTTGTGAAAGCATGTAGGGGCCATTTAGAGACTATGGTTTTTTTGGAAAGAACGACCAGTAAGTGTCTCTTGTTTAACAAAGAATGGGTCAAACTGTACTTAGTATTATAGTTCAGTAATAAAGCAATTTGTTTAGTTTTAAGACAGACATGTGAAAAATTCAACTTACTTGTGTGTGTCACATGTTCACTGACATCTAAATTATATCATTACAGTTGCAGAATATTCGCAGTGAGTGGTGGACCAATAATGATTTGGGACAAACATTTTAGATCCCAGATTTTTATTTTGTGAACTATCTATGTACATTCCCGCTTTGCAAGTTGACCAATTCGTCGTATACACAAAACGTACCTGGATTATTTCTGAGTGACCCCTTCTTCTAGACACTCCGTCTTTATGGTTCTGACAAACAATCTTTGACAAAACCAATAGGGATTAGGCCTCGTATAATTATATAATATTTAAAACTAGTTACCAGTAAATGCAATGATCTCTATCTAGTCAAGATATTCCTAAATAGGTTCCTATTGTAAGAATGCCGAAACTGCAATGTACCTGAGTGACAAACCATCTCAAGATTGTTCTTCTCATTCTCAGTTGTCTAAAATAGCAAAAACTTAAGGTCTTAAGATGGGTTGGCAAGGATAAGCTGAGTTCATAGGGGCCCCTACTTTGTCGCAATGCGTTACCCGTCCAAGTGGATCCTGCATTGTTGGTGGGTGGTGTGCTGCCGCGTGGTCGACCGACGAGACACGGCTACTGACCGGCAGCCACCGACTTGCGTCGTTTAGCTCGCGTGAGCCGAGCTGATTAATGCCAAGGACTTTTGCTTACTAAAGTAATGACCTTGACTTTCTTGGCTCGAACGTCGTCGAAGCGCTGGGCTGGGTTGAGCACAGGGTCGCCGACCGCTCTACTCAGCACGCTGTGTTATGCTCAGTTTCGGACGAGGCTGTGTTAGACTCAAAGCTCAAGCTCGGATGCACTTAGTAGCGTAACGTACTTTCTGGTCCGTATATCGTTTGTCTACCTTTAATGAGCCAGTTTGACGGTTAAGGTGGTTTTATAAGATTTTTCGATGGATTTTAGATTATTTTTGAATATTTTCGCACAAACGAATACGTGCACAATGTTTAGTAAACCTTTTTAAATGTTGTAATCTTGTACTTTTATAAGTGATGCCATTAATTTGATAAAGACTTATCCGGAGTTACGGCCAATCCTATGTAGGCCTCAGTAGTCTAGCACAAAATAGTAAGATAGGCCTAACATTAATGTAATATGCACTATTTTCAAGACTGTCGTGAGGATTCTATGGAGGTGTCGGCCAGGACACCGTCAGCGATACGTTGCCGTCTCTTACAAAAACTTCTTCCAGTAACTATTCCACATTATTCATGAACACCAAAACAACAAGGAAACTAAAAAAATATGTAGGTTGAATTTTGGCTGCCTATTCGGTATTTCCATCACGTGTTTAAGACTAATTATGTATCGTGATGCGTTCTAGCGTATATTTTAAGAGTGTTGATATTCCTGCCATCATTTAATGTAAGGGATGGTGGAAGACGGTGCGTTTGAAGAGTCTAACACAGCTAAGTTTCAAGTTATGTCGTCCTAATTCTGTTTGAATTAATGCATTTATATTTATCGATATTATATTCACGTTGTAAAAGCGATCGAAGCTTAGATCGCTGGTTCCCTTGAAAGTATATATTGACCATTGTAAGGAAATCTAGTCATGTAAATATTTTCCTGGAGCATTTTTGATAGGCGACTACTTTGTAACCCTGGGCCACAGCAAAAGGTGAAACAGTTGACCGCATGAAGCTGTGTTTCAGCAAGGGCTTTGGCCTCTTGCAATACTGACCCACGTGTCTTCTATCCTGTAAATAGTCTCAGTATATAATTAATTAATTAAACGGGTACTAATTTTGTATATAGTTAGGTTAAGAGTAAGTAGGTGCGCCGTGGCGACTTCACTGGTCCACCGCCGAGGTCACAGAGTCGATTTATAATAGTCAACACATGACTCTATAAACATGATATGATACTGACACTAAAAAAGTCTTTAAACACTAGTTCACACGACATATTATGGTGCAGTGTGATAATGTTCAACATCACTAAACTATGACATTATATAACATAACATTCCCTTTAGAGACATGTCTGCTGATGCGATTTAATACAAATATTGCGTTTTATCAAAGTACGGTTACAAAGTAATCAACGTGCAATATCTGATTATGAAAATCCATTCAAATCCCACATCAACTCTTTTCAGTAATGAAATTCAATGAATTACAATTATTTTCAAAATTATTTAAAAAATACTACTACTGCCATGTCATTCAGCTCTCTAACGCCCAGTTCCTATATCCAAAAAACACCTCGTTTTTATGGACGGTTAAAATTTGACATTTATTCCAAAGATTAATCTGTCAAATTTACACCGCCCGTGGCCAAAACGAGGTGTTATGTGGATACGAACCGCGCCTCAAAGAAAACTTTTCCAAAACACTTGAAGAAAGAAAAAATTGGAGATTTTTTGAGAATAGAATTTGATAAAATACATTATGCACGTATTTTGTCACAGCAAGAATTGAGAAACGAATAAAATAGCCCTACTCTACTTGTGCATTGGAATGGCTTACATTAAGAACTATTTTCGACTAAGGCAAACTTTCTTTAACACCGCTAAGGGCCTTCGCCCACGGCGACTTTTTGTAGCGATGATGCCGCGCTACTCATATCGCTATCCTTTTTAATGTCAAAGAGTAAAAAGGATAGCGATATGAGTAGCGCGGCAGCATTGCTACAAAAAATCGCAGTAGGCGAGGGCCCTTAGCCTGGGTTAGCTTCTAACTAGAGTTAATTTGACATTTTAACTCGTGTTAAAATAATAACGAAGTTGGCCTAACCCGCTAAGTGGGCCTAAGTAGCGACATCTACAAATTTTGCTGTTTTACCGAGAAAGTGCGTCTATTATTCGCATATCGCAACAACACCAAGGACAATGCTATGATGCTGTACACACACGTGTCACAGTGTAGTAACGTGACAAGACTTACTGTTACAATATTAGTGACTCAGTGTTACAGCCCTAGTGGCATAGTAGGGCAACACTGGTGGCATAGTACACAACACTACAGACATAGTGACATATTACACAACAGCACGCCACGCCACGTCACGTCCCAAGTGGCCCCCTCCCGGCGCACCCTCGCGTCTCGAGATAGATAGAAGCAATAAAGGTGGACCAATCAAGTTTGCCGATGGAAGGTCAACGAATAAATCTGTTCATGTACATTGTTGTTTTATTTCACACTTGTCGTTGTTGTTGTTGTTTTTAAAGCCATGACCCCGTCCACGTAGAACGTCACACTTATTCCGCTTTACAGCTACAGAACACAGACATGATTCCATGTTTATTTTTAAAATGTTAATCTGATCCATTAATAATACGAAAGTAAGTGATTACTTAACACCAGGTAACAGGGCTTGAAACCGGTTTTTGCCCCCATACAAATAATCCGGTTTTCTTATCGTTCTTTCGTTTACTATTTCATGTTTAATAAGGCTATAAAATAATACGAAGTAATAACCTAAATACACTATAGAGTTCCACATAAAGAGTATAGAATAATTCAAAATATTTGGCTATTTCGAAATTTTTTTAATTAACCGGTTACAAATGATGAATGGGTTTAATATGAGTGTGTATCGCGAAAGTTTGAGACAATGTAACCGGTTACAAGCCCTGCCAGGTAACCCGCAAGCTCGTTTGTCGGCTTTAGGTATAAAAAAAGACTAAAGTAGGTACCTAATCTTCTTCTTATAAATATAATAACTAACTGAACCCGCGGACTTCGTACCGCCTTAGATTTTTTCTGTATGAAAAATAGCTTACGTCCTATTCTAAGACCTACTGTTCAGTAGGTCTTAGAATACACTCCAAATTTCATAAGAATCGGTTTCGGAGGAGTATGGTTACAAACACTGTGACACGAGACCGTTTCGGAGGAGTTTGTTTACAAACACTGTGACACGAGAATGTTATATATTAGATGAATCGCCGTATGTTAGTTTGGCTAAGGCTCGAGAACTGCTGGACCGATTTGGCTGATTCTTGTTTCGTTCCATTCCCAATGATTCTGGGAAGGTATAGAAAGAAAAAAATTATGGAAAAATCTAAAGGAAAAATAACTTTTGTATGGGAATCCGTGGTGATACGAAGTTCACCAGGCCAACTAGCTAGGTAAGTGTATCTATAATGGATATGGGTTTATGTGCTTTTGGACACCAAGATTCTCTAAGGCGTTCACTTTAACCAACCGTAGCCAAAACGAAGCATTTTGCGGATACAGGAACTTGGTGCTAATCATTCCTTCCCATGGAAGCAGTAACTGATAACTGGAACTATCATTGTGACTAAGTTTGGTGCCAGGTGCGCGTGCTTGAGGGGCGTAAAAGGCTCTCTTTTTATAACCTTATAACGAGAGATAAAGACAAAAGAAGCCTCGGGTAAAATTTTGTTTTTTAATTCACGTCTTCAAGCTCAATTTTTGGTGTACCTACTGAAATTGACACTACTCGCTTCAGATATACACCTTCATGTTCTCTCTTCCGAATCTAACCTATATATTTATGTGTTTACTAATGCACCATCTATCGCCGAATGGCTAAAATAAAGTTAAGCTACTGGTCAATAGATGGCAGCACACCTCTGTGCAGTAAGTAATGAATGATACGAGGTTTGTAGATTTTCTCCCAGATGGCTGTACTGTAAACCCAGCTGTACTGGGAAATATTTTCTGTATCACGATCACGAAATAGCCAACCGGATAGAAACGTACCCTATTCGACTCAAAAAATTATAGCCCACTGTTTCAAGTAATTATTAGTAAGATTGTCGTTACCTTTATTTATTTATTTAGGTATTATTATTAACAAAACCAGAATATGTTATAATAAAATGCATGCTCACTCTAATTTAATTCTTCAGTCAATTACCTAAGATATTCTTAATTTGAATGTTAATGGCTAAGGTACAGCTAAGGTACAATGTCAAAATGTGATATTTTATCTATGGAGTGTGGAATGTGTCTTGTCTTGATCTCACTTTGCAGCTCCACGTTTATATCGCAGCGCAGGTCACAAAACACTTTTTTATATAAATACAGGGAAAATAACATAACATTATGTACTTTGAATAATAGTACATTACTACAGAGGTCGGGAAGGAGGATGTTGCAGGCCGAGTATTATATACGGCGGAACGAAGTGAGGCCGGATAGTTACGAGGCCGACAAGTTCCGTTCCCCGCCGATGTATGTATAGTGCTTTTCTCAAACCTGCAATGAAATAAATAAATAAAATAATATTTTATATATAATATATTTTGTCTTTTTTATATAAATAAAACTGCGCTACCTATGTAGCAAATATGGTTCATGTTTTTTTAAAGCTGTATTGGCAGAATGTCATAGCGAACCATAGAGTAAATATTACTTGTACCTTTTTTAAATGGCGGAATGCCAAGATTCTGTGTCACAAATATATCAAATGCATATTTAAAAAAAGTGAGTTGCCGGCCTAGGCCTGCAACGTTTGTATGAAATTTCATTATAGACCAATTTGTCTAGCCGCGCCTGAAACGTTATACTTCCCAGACTAATAAGAAGAACATAATATCAATATTTCATTGCATGTTTGAGAAAATAAATATAACTTAAAACTAAATAAGTACGACGACACCATTTTTAGTTTGGCTTGACTCTTGACAATGACGGTGATTTTGCTGTTCCGACGATCGCAGCGCCGCCAATCGACGCCATTTCGTGTCCACATTCGGAAGTATAAAGATTGCGCTCCTTTACTTCAACCCTCCATAATTTTATCTTTATATTCTTACATTTAAAAAGTTCCAGAACTTACTTAACTTTAGTTAAAGAAAAGGTAAAATAATGTAGGTAAGGAGGTTCTCTAGCAACATTTATACTTACCTATACCATATGTTTTTCCACGTCCACAAGCGACTGTAGGTACTTAATCAGCTTTCTGACTGGCGCGCGGCCAACTGTAGGGTTGACGAGTTGAGGATTTATGGCAACGCCATTAGCGACCGAGGTAACTAAATCTCCTTAATAAAACTTTGGAAACTGCACGTAAAGCCAACATGGCGTCTATTCTAGTCCAAGAAGTGATTATATAGGGAACGGAAAAGGAGTCTCCCTAAAGCTATTCGAATAAAACTGTTATTCGGGACGTCAATAGTGACTGCTAAGTGAGTCAATAGATCACAAAGTCCAAACGTCGTTCAGCGCATAAAGGTAGCTGACCCCGCCCAGTTAAATCGTGAACGTGCATGAGTGAGACAGATAGAGTGCGCTTTTTGGAACTGTATTAAAAAGACCTTCTGCTGAGTTAGTTGCGGCGCTTCTTCTCAAGCAATGGGTCTAGGAAGCGCTGGTAGATTCATTTCTGACGTGTAAAAGTGCCCCAAAGTGTCCAATTGACTGAATAAATGATTATTCTGATTTGATTTGTATTGTACGAGTAATTCGGTCTTCCGCCAAAATTAGGAGACTATCCTATGTAGGTATGGACTCGAATAAGGGCTCCTGATTGAATACCAGGCACAGCCTTAAATAATACACTTATGAAGTTTTATACTAGGATGATTTATACGATGGTTTATACTGAGATGGTTTGGAAAGTTTTATACTTTTAGAATGTAGGAGAGCACGAAAACGTGTTAAAAGTCCCCTGTTAAGGCCAAACACTGAGTATTTAGCAGATTTTTCTTATTCTTAATCTTATTCATTCTGTAGTATCGTACGACTACGAACAGATTTACGAGAACGAGCAAAATCTTCTTTAGCTGAAACTTGAAAATGTATGTTATTGCAACAGGACACTTCATGACAGTGTTTAGTTATCAGTCACATTTATAAACCCAGAACTTTCTCTTTAAAATCTATCATCCTAGCTTCAGTTACCTACCAACCCTTCCAAATTATTATTAAGAATATCAATTTTGTATACCTTTAACACATAATATTCACTCTCTCTCTCTCTCAGACACACACACACACATACAATCACGCACACACACACACACCCATTTACGCCTAAACACATACATACCAATAGATATCTACTCGTATATAGCTAAATACTTAAATTTACTCTTTAAAATTAGTTTAATTTATACACGGTGGGTCAGAAAATATGGCAAATAATTAACCCACAGTATCGGCTATCGATTCTAAGTATATTGTATAGGTCTTTAATTTTTTTTGAGTTGATAAAAAAAATATTTGTATATGGGATTGGTTGTGTGAGGGCCGCTTGAATCCTATACAAAATATATTTTTTTACCAACTCAAAAAAAAATTAAAAACCTATACAATATCCTTAGAATCGATAGCCGATACTGTGGGTTAATTATTTGCCATATTTTTTGACCCACCGTGTATAAATAAAAATCTTAGTTTATTCTAAAAGTATACTATGGAGCTGGTATGAAGAGCGAGACCTCCTGATACAAGTATATTTTCATGCTTAATAGGAGATCTCAACCTTAACAAACTGTAATATTAACGTGTAAAGTTATGAAATAAACTATTTTCATTTTCAGTTTTTCAACCCTTCCAAATGAAAATCTAGATAAATACGTGACTTGGAAAGGCTTTCTCATTTACAAAGACGTAATTTAAATACCACCGAAAGTACAAAATTCAATCATTTATTCAGCAAATTGGCCACATAGGGGCACTTCAGAAAAAGAATTTACCAGCGCTTCCTAGACCCATTGTTTGAGAAGAAGCGCCGCAACAAACTCAAGCAGAAGGCCTTTTTTCAAAATTTACCAAATTTACATTATATGTATAAAATATACATATAGGTACGTACTAAAATTACATTGAAGGGATGTATAGTCCCTAACTTAAACTTAAATCTAAGATATTAGAGAGGTATGTAGTCTCCAAGGGTCCAGAATTTTTTTTTATGGAGATGGCCTCCATTGTCAAATAAATATAAATTCCATAGATGTCGACAGTCTCAAAATGTCAATAAATAATGAAATACATCATGTATAAAAGAGTTCATTAATACATGTCTATGAGAACATGATGAGGTCTCTCGCTTAAAATGTTTGACTTAGTAATATATTTAAAGCTAATAATCATTTTTAAACGTCCTTGCAAGCATGAACAGACCGGACCCCACAGACAGCACCCGTTCACGAGCGTGACGCGTATCTCAGCCATGTGCAATGGGGACTATCGTTTCTTTGCTCACCAGTTGGCGCCACTGTTGACTAAGGTCCAGAGGTATAGCTGTCAAAGGCGACTTTATAAGATCGGCGCCGAAACAAAGTTTTCAATCTTGAATCTCATTAAGTTTATTAATTATAAATAACTATCATCATATCGAGTAGCTATGCCGCAATGTTGTGCAGTTCCGTTTTGTTTGGAAAAAAGATTTTTTTTTCAAAGCGTTTACATTCATAGCCAAATAATCCATATTTGCGATAATTTCACGAAGGAGATCACATTTCAACAGGTAAATTAAAGAAATTATGATTTATATTACGAAGCCCGCCAAAACCAGTGAAAACTGTATGTTATTGGACCTCACGCGACACTAGCGCTTCTAGTGGCAAATCCACACGCGATAGTCCCCATTGCAATCAAGAGCAGCCTTTGATAGGATTTCGGTCGCAAATTGAAAATTGGCAGCACAAACCGGAGCGGTCGTAGGTGAAGTTCGTTAAGAGCTGGACCAGCTTGGAAGCTGTCTAAATGTTTGCATGCCATTCCAAGTCAGTAGCAGAGTTCATATGTAGTAGAAGGCCCGTGGAAGAATAAATGATTATTAAAAATACTTAACTTAAATTGTCATTACGAGAACTAAGGTCCAATTGTAAAACAGCCTACTCATAAAAGAATTTTACATCACCCTTGGCCGTAAAGTGTGATTTTCTGCCCGCTACGCGGAGTGAAAATCTCACTTTCTGGCCAAGGCAAGACGTAAAACTTTTGACAAACCACGGGCGGTAATTCGTTAAGCCCCAGATCGCATATTTATTACCCTCACCTTCGGTTCGGGTCACAGAAACCTGCGATCTGGGACATTTACGAATTCACCACCCTAGGTCTGTAATGTACAATAATATAAACAACTCATGCTCAGCCTTAGTCTGAAGAATTGCGCTCTAAATTATAAACGTAAAAGCTTTTAATTTTAATTAAATCCCCACATTCTTCGTTAATTACCGTCAGAACAAAGACTAACTACAAAAGGCTCTTTGAATACAAGAAATGATCGATATAAATAAGAAAGGACGACCCAAAATGATCGCGACTTATTGTGAATTCAATGTATTGCTGCTAGCCGTTGCCCGCGACTTCGTCCTGCGTTGATTATAGAATTGAGTAAATTCAAATTGAATTTTGCATATAAGTAAACTCAGAGGTGCAAACCGGACTCGAAATTTCGAACCGCTAACCACTATAGGCTACTATAGCTTACAACGTAAAATTTAAACTAATTGCACCCCTCTTTTTTCAGCAGGAGGTTAAAAACATAGTTATGTGAGTCTGATTTTCTAGCTTTTCTCATAGCTTAATGCCGCCTTTGTCACGGCCACCTAAGCTTATGACGTCACCATCTTCCAGTGGAGTAAAGGCGCAATTTCACCCGCCTCTAGGTTTAAGTAGACCTTATTGTCCTCTACAAAGGCAGTAGGTAATGCTGTTACGGTAAGCGGCTGAGCTTTGACGCCAAATAATAGGATTTCGCGCCTCCGGCTGCCTCTGCTCTGGCAATACTGGCAACTTTGCGATGCCGCCGTAAGATTGTTTAAAAATGGAACGGCTTCTTTTTCAAACTGGCCAGTGTTTGAATTGTTCGTCATTGATCAACGAAGAGGCTATAGTGTGTTCTCGTATAGCAGACGACATACTTAGGGCCAGTTGATTCAAACCGTCGGTTAACTCAGCTAAGATCGTTAAATTTTGACGATGACGTGAGCTGGTTAGAGATCGTTAAATCCAAAGTGTTGCTTCATCGTGTTCGTTACTGTCAAACGAGTTACCACTTTATAAACGAATCCCCTCAATAATTTTTTGAGGGGTTTTTTTTTAATGCGGTAACATTGAAGGTTAAATGTCACGAACTGTAAAAAAAATATCTTCTTGGCGGGAAATTGGAGCCTGCTCTCAATAAAAGAAATAAATTTGTTGAAACTTGAGTGAAAAGTGAAAATGAATAATCCAGCGAAGTGAGTACTTATTTATATAAAAATGTGATACTACCTAATGTAATGCAGGCACAATAAAATGCTGATCTTGTATATTTGTATATTGTATGTAAATATAACTTGCTTTCAGAGATCGAGCAGTGAATTTCTCCAGCGAAGAGAAGTAGAAGTTTGTTGAACTAGCTGTAAAAATTAAAATAAAAACAACTTTGAAACTTACTTTTCGGTGTTTGAGACGATCTCGTCTTGGATCAAATCAAGCAAATACAGGCACACTTCTTTTGAAATTCGGAATCTGTCTATAAATTCCTCATCATCGAATTTCTCAAAATTAAAAATTCTGTCCTTAAATATCTTCGGCTTTCTAGATTGTCCATAATCATGTAACAATGAGGAATGTAGTATGTACTCCATTGCCTTCTTGCAAAACCGTCTCTTTTCCAGCTTTTCTGTAGGTTCAAGTATGGCGGTTGGGTTTGACGATCACTTTAACCAGTGGTCCGGCACCGGTTAACGTCATCGTCATATTTTAACGTTAGTTAAGGTCAAAAATCGATGGAGCAACGCTTTTTCGAGTTAACGTGCGTTAGCGCCATATTTGACGTACACGTAATCGCTAAATGTGCATGAATCAACTCGCCCTTAATATTTGAGGGGATGACTGTTGTTCAAGGTGAATGCTGATGTTTGTATAGCTTCCCCAATTTTAATTGATTTATCTTTTACTAGCCGTTGCCCGCGACTTCGTCAGGCGTAGACTTGGAATTTGGGTAGGTACCCAAATAGTACTTTACATATACACTCAACAGCAATGAAATCGAGTCACTTTGCATAGCAGTTTCCATACAAAGTGCATGCCAAGTTCAATGCTGTTGAGTATATATAGATGGTTATAGTTATAGAAATATCGAAATAAAAAGTATCCTTTGTTATTTCCAGAGTCTCAAACTATCTCCATACCAAATTTCATCCAAATCGGTCCAGTCATTACGACGTGAAGGAAGGAAGGAAACAATCAAACACACTTTCACATTTATATTAGTATGTTAGTTGGCGAACTTCGTTTCACCACGGATTCCAATACATTTTTTTATTTGTGTTCCGGATTCCCCTTTTTTTCTTTTAAACCTTACCTGGATCACAGGGAATAAAACAACAAAAAGAATGAGCTAAATCGGCGCAGCCGTTCTCGAGTTTTAGCGAGACAAACGAACAGCAATTGATTTTTATATATATATTAGCTGACCCCGCGGACTTCCTACCGCCTTGGGTATGAAAAATAGCTTACGTCCTATTCTCAGACCTCCTGAACATACACTTCAAATTTCATAAGAATCGGTCGAGCCGTTTCAGAGGAGTTTGGTTACAAACACTGTGACACGAGAATTTTATATAGTAAGATATAGATTAGTATGGATGGTTACTAAACATTTCTCATTAATATCGCACATCACTGCTCAGCACTGTAGGGCAGACTTGACATTTGCGACTTGTCTTTTTAATATTAGACAAAAGCTATTTATTATTAACAAAAAGAAGACAAGTTTTAAGCGATGGTAGAGTCTTGACTTACATTATAAATCGTGTTTTTTACCCGACTGCGCACCGCAAAGGAGGG
The DNA here is from genome assembly GCA_963971205.1 of Aethes cnicana. Lineage (NCBI taxonomy): Eukaryota > Metazoa > Arthropoda > Insecta > Lepidoptera > Tortricidae > Aethes > Aethes cnicana. The sequence continues at coordinate 756,332 of OZ020284.1, forward strand.
TATGTATGTATGTATGTATGTATGTATGTATGTTTGTTCCTTTGTGGCACACTAGAGATCAAACGCGTGGGTCGATTTTAATGAATCATACGTCAATCGATTCGTCTGAATCGCGCGAGTGTCACTGAAGATATGAAATTAATCAAAATTCAAAATGGCGGCCACCAGACGCCATATTGTACAAAATAAAAAAATAAAAGTCAACCAACTATGGCATGTGAGGTATCGTTGAATAGGTATTTAAAAATCATTATTAGGTTTCTTTGACCATTTTTCAGACAAAAGAACCGTTTATGATTTATAACGATTCAAAGTTCCTTTACTAACTACGTAAAGTAGGTACCTATCCACCCAGTAGTAAATCCGTTCGAATAACCAACACAGGAAATAATCTAGACCAACGAGACTTCAAGCAGGTCATGACGACTATAAAATAATAATAATGTTTTTCATAAATCTCAAACTTCAATCAAGTACGTACTTAATAATCCCCACGATAGCAACTCTCTCCATGAAATGACAAGATTGCGGAATTTACGGTCTTATAATCCCTAACTAAAAATAGTAAAATAAAAAAAAGTTCATTAAAAAAACAAAAAACCCGACTGCGTAAAAAACTAAAAAGAAAAAAACAAGACTACTTAGTTCAGTAGTAGCTAGGATTATGTTAAGTAATATTTACCGTCAATAATTTCATGTTCGACACTAACATAAATCAAATATTGATTGCTATTGAGGAATCTAAAGATGCCTACAGTCGGGACCCATTTACAATCTAGGTTAAAATGTTACAAATAATGGGTCCCGATAGTAGGCATCTTTAGATTCCTCAATAGCAATCAATATTTGATTTATGTTAGTGTCGAACATGAAATTATTGACGGTAAATATTACTTAACATAATCCTAGCTACTACTGAACTAAGTAGTCTTGTTTTTTTCTTTTTAGTTTTTTACGCAGTCGGGTTTTTTGTTTTTTTTAATTAATTTTTTTTATTATTTTGAATGTTGCAGCTCACTGGTTCAGTCATTTTCTATCCACTTTTTCCTACGAGATTTCAAATTGTAACTGTCCGAATAAAACGACGACGGTAGAATGAATACTGCAAACGCATAAATCACATTAACGGTCCATATTGTTTTAGACAGTCCGTCTAACTATTACGAATTCACTTTCGGTTCACTTCACCTAAGTCGGTGACTCCAAGTCTCCAACAAATGTCATATCTAACTGAAACTAGTTATTCATCACCTATTTATGCTAGGACGCTGATACTTCTCATCACGAGAGGGTTGGGGCTGTAGTCCCCATGCGGGCCCAATGCGGATTGGAGACTTCCACCCACGGGACTTCATACACACCCTTGAATCCCTTCTCATTTTCCTTAACACCGAAAAAGTTAGGAGTAAATTCAAATTGAATTTCGCACACAAGTAAAATCAGAGCTAGTGCGAGCCGGGTTTGAATCCTTGACAGCAAATGAGACGCTTTAGATCAAACCACTAATACTCTCACGGCTAACTCGTTATTATACGGAATAATCTCCAGCTTCATTCCCTTTTCGCAGTGCCCTCGAGAACTTTCTGGAGTTCGCTAGAACTCTCTACAAAATGTCAACTAGGGACCTACATTAGCTATCACGCTCCATTGCGACAAACATTATCACCAATTTTACTCATCTAGCCAGCAACATTTTGTACATATAATCCTTGTTTCACATAGACATAAATAATACTTCGTATGGACCCGGCCTAACGTAGATACATGTCATGTTTCCCCACTTCATTGGTGTCCAATCCAAAGTTAAACTTGTATCGTGACACTAAAGCTGGGTCACATTTTTCCAACAACGAGACGAGTTTTTAGACACTGAGTAACAGTTTCGAAAAATGTTTTTTTAAAAACGCTTATTCTCACGCACGCTCGGTGACAACTTTGGATTGGACACCGTGAAAGTGGGGACATATCACGTGTATGTTAGACCGGGTCTATATTATTTACGTCTATGTTGTTTCACCCTCTTTTTTTTTAGTTCATCCAACCGATCATCCGTTATTCAGAACCATTTGGCCAATATTTACCTACACCGATCACTTGTAGCTTTCAAACCTTGACGCTGGATGAATTGTCCACTGGACAGAAGCCATTAAAAAAAAACACCTTTACGATCCCAATTATCGAATGCGTGGAATATGCCGGGACCCTATGGCGCTGGCTCGGGGTCCATTATTAAAAGAATAATAATTAGACATAGCTTCACATCGTACACGGACAAGTTGGTTCATTTGGTCGGAGCTTTGGTTCTCATTTGTCAATGAATTTTACAGTTCTTTCTTATGAAATCTGTGGAATTTTGAATTCCTTGTTTTTCGTTTATTTTAATTAAAACATGTAACAATTATTGTTCAGGCTATTTTTTTCTGAATCCAACTAATTAAGCAAGTTTTAATTTAGTGTAAATACATTTAAAACGAATGTCATACATTTTCTAAAAATATACTTCATCAATTTACCTGATTTTCCATCTGAGAATAGGATGCACAATTCCACTACTATTTAAGGCAGGCATTTACAATAGGATTAGGTTTATTATACGAGAAAGGACGCACTGGAAATAGATAACTCATTTACGAGTATTCGCGCGTTTTATTAACTTTGTACAGTGTCAAGTGTCAATTTAAATGCGCGGAAAAATTTCTATCGCATTATTACTTCTTTTTGTTCACGCAAATGTCATCGATTTAAATACTTAGTGTAAAAAAAAGCGCAAGCTAATTTAAGGCTGGATTTAACTTTAAAATAGGAATATCACTGTTAAATGGTTTTTGTTGTGAATTAAATTTGTTAAAATAACGCCAGCAAAAAAATCAATAAAAACCTGTTGCTGCAGTTTACTCCACAAATAGATCTCGTGAAGGACTTTTGATTTTGCTCACTATACTTTGAATTTATTTTCAAGACATTTTGTAACATAAAAGCGTTTGGGAACTCCTAAACGCCAATCTGGTTTAACGAACCAATGTTTAACTTGCAAAATGTTCATGACTTTAAATTACCACTTCAGAATAGGCGATTAGTGAAAATGTTGAAGTTCCGACGTAAACGTTTACACTTATCTTAATTTCGGGAAAAGTAATTTCTTGCATTTGCGTTTTCTTAGGGTTTGAAGAACATCTCAGCAATTTTAAACAGACATCTGTTTAAAAAATCCACCACAAACGACCACCACCACCAAAACATCTATGTACGAGAGGGTTTTAAATGTATATGTATATACAATACACAATGGGAAAATGCACAGCACAAACAATGAAGGCGTAGCAAAGGAAAGCTGTGTTTTAACTTCATGAATACAGGCCATAAATAAGCGCGGTGCAAGTCAGCAGTTCTAGAAGAAACCGCATCGCGTGGTTGCCATACATCTTGCTCCTGGACGTTTGCATGTTTTAACGGCCGTAGAAGAATATCTGAAAATTTTGAATGTAGCATTTTTTAATTGAGGGGAAATTTCGTCTCAATTAAATAATGCTACTCGTCGACGACGTGCTTTCTGACGACACTTAAAGGTTTTTGCAGTTTTTTTTGCAAATGCTGTCACAGCCTGCAAGAAATGAAGCAAAGTAAAGGAATACCCACCTGATGGAAAATGGTCCCCAACGCCTACTTATTTACATTTGTTACTCCAGCGGCGTCATCAGCGCGCTTCGGTATCGACTGGGTTCCCCTTGAGCTCGGCTACTTAATGGTGGATTGATAAGACGGCGGTGGCACTGGTGGTAACTATCCGAACGGGTACCAGCTGTGGGTTTTTAGTCACCTTTGCGCAGGAGAGAGTATACGGTGTTTCAAATATATTACAAGTATTACAACCCGTCAAATATATTTGCGGTTTTGTGCTAATCGTTTGAACGTGCGAGACTTAAATATGGCTTTCTCGGCTAGAGATCTTCTACTACTAAAGTCCCGCGCCTTCACATTTCAAAACGCTTCAATGTTTTTAAAAAGCACCACCAACACTCTCAACACATGTGTGCGTGCTGAGACAGCCATCAACTATGCGTTGAGAGTGTTGGTGGTGCTTTTTAAATAATAATAAAAAAATTGAAGCGTTTTGAAATGTGAAGGCGCGGGACTTTAGATAGTAGAAGATCTCTACGCTACCTTGACGCCCTCTCTGTGCCTCGAGGCACTTGATAATGCTCTAGGCTTGCTGTAGGCATAAAAGATGACAGTGACTGTTGAACTATTAAGGTCCGATTCCTATATCTACAAAACGTTTCCTTTTGACTATGAATAATTAAATTTTTACTGATTTCTACGGAGCAAATGTATTTTAATCACTTTTAACCATCATGGCAAAAACGACGCGGTTTATGGATTCATGGAACTGGGACTAAGAAATTATCAGTATTGTTTCAGCCAAAAGTCGTCCACTGCTGAACATATTATAATATAGGTCTTCCTTAACGTTCGCTACACATACTACTCTTCAAGTCTTCACGCATCCATATGATTACCGCGACATCCCCCTTTAAAGAAATAAGGCAACTTTATAAAAGTTAAAGCCAAAACTTCAAGCTCATGGTTCCATACTTCGGACCATGCTGGGTAAAAGAAACTCCACCAAGGGCACCAAGTCCTTTTATAAAACAGCTGTTTAAGCCAAACAATGTTTTTCTCAAGTGCCATCATGGAACTTCAAAAAGTGCCACCATTAGAATTGAAGACGATAACAAGTGGTCGCGATAATCTGGTGTGTAATAAAAATAAAACTTGGTCCTCTAACTAAACTGTTGATGGCCGAACCTCCTTCGTCGTAGTCGGGTAAACGGCGGCCCATGTCTCTTTAACGGCACTTGGCGTTATTAATCGACTGTAAAACCCTCGGTGCGGCTGTAAGTTTGTACATCAATCTTACACTTCTGTCGTTAGTCGGTTGCTGATAAAGATTTTGAGGGGATCATAAATAATTTAACGGTCACATTAAGAGTGTTAGATAATGTTACTTACCTACATAGTTTATGTGCCTACCTATTATATTTTCGAAGTTTTTTTTCTAAACATGTGCGTTATTTTTGGGATTCAGTTTTTTATAATCTAATATATAAAATTCTCGTGTCACAATGTTTGTAACCAAACTCCTCCGAAACGGCTCGACCGATTCTCATGAAATTTGGAGTGTATGTTCAGTATGTCTGAGAATAGGACTAAGCTATTTTTCAAACAAAAAAAATCTGAGGCGGTACGAAATCCGCGGGGTCAGCTAGTCTAATATATAAAATTCTCGTGTCACAGTGTTTGTAACCAAACTCGTCCGAAACGGCTCGACCGATTCTTATGAAATTTGGAGTGTATCTTCAGTAGGTCTGAGAATACGACGTAAGCTATTTTTCATACCCAAAAAAAATCAAAGGCGGTACGAAGTCCGCGGGGTCAGCTAGTATATTATAATATAAAGTACATGGCTTAGATTTAGGTATCTGCATATTTTAAACGTTTCCTCCAGTTTAATTCCAGTACGTTGTTTATTGACGTTGGTTGAAAAACGTCCAAGTTCCCGCATGTTTGCACAGCGATCGGCGGACCGACGGAGTGCAGTAATGTCAATATTAATGCTGGACTGTCCTTACATGTTTGTGCAGGTCTTCATTTGGAAACTGAAAAATCACGTCTAAATATATAGTACCTACTTTAGTTTATTGTAAAACGCGTTTAGCATTTGATTTATTCACGAATGACGAACAACTGAGAACGTTTACCTATGGTTTCAATTTAACTGTGGTAGCGTTTTAATGCAAAATAGTATATTTTGGTGCAAGTGCGAAAAGTTTGTCATTTTATCACGAGACCCTAGTTATGTTGGCGCGAGCGAAAGCTCGCTAACATTAGGGACGAGTGAAAATGACAATTTCGCACGTGTATCAAACGATATTTTTTAATACGTTTGCGAAAAAAAAGTATAAAAACATAATAAACAGGATGAAACTCAAAAAACTTTTACGCACCAGTTCGTAAAAAACTACTTTAGGCACGCTCACTAGCTGTCAAAAACAAAAGCACTCGTTCGGAAATGACAAACTTTTGACAAGTTAAACAGGTATCGAAATGTTTACTTTTTGAGCAACTGTATTAAAAAATATATTCCGTTTTTATGTTATGAGTAATTATAATTAGGTAGGCAAACGAACAGGCGCGTTGCCTGATGTTAATGGCCGCCGCCCATCAATTCAAACTGCTTTAATGGATTCATCACCAGTGCATTGCCGACCAGAAAAACCGTGGAAGGGAGATCGAACCTAGGTCAAGTTGAAATTATTTACGAAAAAAAAAGCGAAAATTAACACTGACATCTTTGAGTCGCTTCACTTTCGTCGCCTTGACACGTGATAGAAATAAACTATTACCTATGCGCGGGATCTAAAGGACATTAGGGCGATGTTCAAGCGAGGACGACCGTAGATTCTATTTCGTCGCCGTTCGTTGCAACCCGAGGATATGATAAATGAGGGTTCGCCACAGCCTTGATGGGAATTTATTACGAAACTACCCCAAAAATTGCCAATTTATGGCCGAGTGCGGTTTCAAATATAGAGACTGTTAATAATATTTAATTTAAGTTTTAGAATGATTTGGTATCTTTGTAAATTACGACCTGTAGGTAATATTTACTTTGATTTTTATAGTTCCGAACCTCAAGAGGTAAAAACGGAACCCTTATAGGATCACTCGTGTGTCTGTCCGTCCGTCTGTCACAGTCGATTTTCTCCGAAACTACTGGACCGATTAAGTTGAAATTTGGTACGTATGTATATGTATGTAAGTTTGTGACCCAAAGACGGACGTGTAACGAAAGTAAATGCTATGTAGTAGTTCCATTATGCTATTGATTCTAAATGAGCCATTACGAGTCTGATTTTTGAACTACTCCATTCAGTTCGTGGCACGCGAAGGCACAATTTGGAAAGAATTGGGCGTTCTCGTCGAATAAATAAGCGGGGAAGGTCGGGCTTTGTGTTGGACGCGTGCGTTAGGTAACCTTAATGAATGGTTAAGGTTAAGGTGAGAGAAATATGGGAAAAGGTCTTATTACGAGTAGTTTGTCTAAATATCTGTTCTGTTATGTGCCAGTAGGGGGGTTAAGGCAGTCTGTCTGTTTTAAATTTTTTTGTGTGTGTAGATATGTTCCTCGATTATAATTCGTCAATTGTGAACCGATTTCGATGATCCTTTTTTTAATCGAATGGTGGTCCTCCAGATTGGCCTCATTTTAATTTTGGTCAGTTTTGATGATGGGATCCATGAGAAGATGAGGGAACTCCTCAAAATTTGTTAGCTTATGTATCATTTTGGCATCAGTTTCCAAGACTACAGTGAGACTTACGTCCCGTTGTATTGCATGTTATTTTTTAATAATAACATTTTTAATAATAATGATACTGTCGCTGAAAAAATAACTTCAAACTCCGACAGCCCGCACAGTCGTCAGTGAACCGACCCAAAGCTGATGACAATTTTATAGTGAGCTTGACACCGACTTTTTCTTATTTAAACGTTTTTTTGTTTTCACATCTCCAGGAAAGGCAATGACTCCATTTAACGTCTCGTAGCTCACCAAAGGAAGTAAAACTTAGGGGAAATAATACATGTGTAAGCGAATTTTGGAATAGTTGTAGGTGAAGGTGCCTTAAACAACATACTAAAAGTACTGATGGGTGGGGGCGCCGCTAACGTGTGTGTGTGTGTGGGGGGGGGGGGGGGGTGTCAAAGGTCCCTTTTTTGGTTTTTCGTAAATATCTCGTAAACGATAACGTACAACAAAAAATGTTTTAAGACATAAATAATTTACATAAAATTTTCTACAGAACTATATATATATACATATATATATATATATATATATATGTATATATATATATATACACTTTTGCTAGTGTAAATATTGTAATAGATAATGAAGGGGAAAGTTAACTATAAACGATTTTACGCGTGGGTTCGGGATTTGGTCCGCTGTACCCTAATTCTTTTTAGATAAGGGCTCATACTTGACACAGTTGTACTTTGGATAATTCTGAGTGGATTCATACTGAGGGCCACCGCGGGACACCACTCGGTTGGGGGGGGGGGGGGGGCTGGGAACTTTGCTTCCGCCGCGCTTCAGTTAGACCTATATATTTCCAAAAATTGTAGGAGTTAAGAGATGCTGTTTATTGCGAAATGATCCTTATTAAATGCTTCATCAAATCTAATCCACAATTTTTCACTTTTATTGATGGTTTTTCTTAACTATAGATCGATATTACAAATTTCTAAATTTAACAATTTCTTTTAGTAAGTTTGATATCAAAAATGTATGGTGATGTCCAGTGCCACTTTTTCAAAAGTTGGCGCATGTAATGCAGATTTGAACATGGTATAACAATACTGTCTACTTTAAAGAATAAAGAAAAAATTGAGAATATTAACCGACTACTCTGAATTATCACATTTAAAGAACAAATGTTGAATTAGGGCCGGTTCCTATATCCACGAAACGCCTCGTTTTGCCTACGGACGGTTAAAATTTGACAGATTATCTATGGAACAAATGTCAAAAATCAACCGTCCGTAGGCAAAACGAGGCGTTACGTGGATATAGGAACCGGCCCTTAGTCCACTTGATTAACAGAAAATGCTATTAATCTAGTGTTAGGTTAACTTTCCCCTTCATTATCTATTTCAATATTTACACTAGCAAAAAAGTGTATATATCGTTTTGTAGAAAATTTAATGTAAATTATTTATGTCTTAGAACATTTTTAGTTGTGGGTTATCGTTTACGAGATATTTACGAAGCACATTAGCGGCGCCCCCACCCATCAGTTATATTATAAATTTCGCTTACACATGTATTATTTCCCCTATGGTTTTGAAAAAAGGCCTTGCGGCGCTTCTTCTCAAGCAATGGGTCTAGGAAGCGCTGGTAAATTCTTTTTCTAACGTGTAAAAGTGCCGCTTTGTGGCCAATTTGCTGAATAAATGATTGAATTGAATTGAATGAGAGCAATGGGGACTCTATCGTTTCTTTGCTCACCAGTTGGCGCCACTGTAGACTAAGGTCCAGAGGTATAGCTGTCAAAGGCGACTCTATAAGATCGGCGCCGAAACTAAGTTTTCAATCTTGAATCTCATTAAGTTTATTAATTATAAATAACTATCATCATATCGAGCAGCTATGCCGCAATGTTGTGCAGCTCCGTTTTGTTTGGGAAAAAGATTTTTTTTTCAAAGCGTTTACATTCATAGCCAAATAATCCATATTGGCGGTAATTTCACGAAGGAGATCACTATTCAACAGGTAAATTAAAGAAATTATGATTTATATCACGAAGCCCGCCAAAACCAGTGAAAACTGAATGTTATTGGACCTCACGCGACACTAGCGCCTCTAGTGGCAAATTCACACGCGATAGCCCCCATTAGTGTGTTCCTTTGGTGAGCTATCGTGGTGCAAGGCAGAGTAGAGGTAACCAGGCCACGCGGTAGATCGCCCATGCGATGGACCGACCAAATTGAATCAGCTATCTGTCGGTGGCCCGTTGCATGAGTGCACCAAAATTACCACCAACGCGCTGGAATGCGGTAGATTTATACTTGAATGAAGTTCAAGTGAGAGTGTTTCCATTGAGGGGTAGAAGAACGGAATAGCGTGAACAGGGACCAATTTATAGATCATACATAGCCATCCATACTAATATTATAAATCCATAATTCCATACTATTATAAATGTGAAAGTGTGTTTTATTTGTTTGTTTGTTCTTCCTTCACGTCGCAACAAGTGGACCGATATGGATGAAATTTGTTATAGTTTGAAACCCACGCAACAACATAGGATACTTTTTAACCCGTCATTTCCACGGGACCGGGTTTTCCACGGGTCAAACCAATTTTTCAATGCTTCTATAACTATAACTGTCTATATGTATAGTATCATCGGGTACACAAATTCTAAGTCTTCGCGGGACGAAGTTCGCGGGCATCGGCTAGTAGTCTAATAAGTCTAAGAGGCGGTCGACAAAGCCGTCTTGACAAAAATCATGCGTGGGATGGGGTACGAGAAGAAAGAAGCGCGCGGTACCGAGCTACTAAGTAAGGTGGCGTTTACAGCTCGGTACCGCTTTTCTAACACCGCGGTTGGCATTTTTTCTGAATTCATGGGATTTTTTCCACACTGCATGCATATGTACCTACACAGCGGTGTACATATCCGGTTTACGGCAAGCGCCACTGTGTTAGGCCAATAATTAACGATGCACTTCGCCTCCGCCCAGCTTTAAGTCAGTGGAAACATAGCCTTTCCCAGCGCACCACCTGAGCCAAAACCATAATATACTTAATGGGATTAAATAAAAGCAGAGAGAGTGGAAGTACGTAAAAAATAAAGGCATGGTAAATATCATACAAATCCAGTGTACCTAATGATTATGACACTTCCCCAAGTAAATACTTATACGAGAAACGTTACTCTTTTGCTATAACATAGCTATAATAGTCAGTGTTGGTTGTAACGTGCAACGGCTACAAGAAAATGTGACAAAATGTATTGATAAACACTTTCCCATTCAGTTGCTATCGCACTGCAACACAACTTGTAAAGAATAGTAACGTAGACTGTCCATCATATTAATCGAATGACTTCCAGACTGCTAAACATAGATTTTCAAAGTTAGGCACCTACATATATCCGGTCATTTTCGCATTATTACTAAGCATGCTTTTATTAAGTAAGTGTGGCTGTAACTGTACTCAGGTCAAGTCATTTTGTCCGAAGGTATTTAAACAGAACAGGTTATAAAGGTGTTTGCTTTTTAGAATTGAATCTTTCTAAGAATTTACTGTGCGGATTTCTATGACAAAGGATATAAGGATGTTAAAGTCATGCCGCATGCCGAGCGAGTTGTGGGCCAAAGCAACCACAGTGTGGGAGCCCAGCAACTCCAGACGGAGACGAGGCAGACCGCGAAGACGGTGGCGAGATGAGTTGGACTCCTTTTTGACGAACTGGCCGGGAGCTGCTGACAATCGGGATCAGTGGAAGGGATGGGGGGAGGCCTTTGCTCAGCAGTGGGACAAAAGAGGCTCCTAATAATAATAATAATAAAGTCATTTTGTTGAAGACGCTGATATTGCGTCTCACATCTTCTTTCCTTTTACGATTTGAGAACCTCCTCGATCGCCTATTAGTCGAGCAATATGCAGATTATACTTACTAAACACTTAAAGCCCACCACTAAACCCTAAAGATATGACCCCACGATCACTATCACAAGAGTGTAACGATTAAGAATAAAATAAAACAATTATTTAGGGGACATTTCACACAAATTGACCTAGCCCCAAACTAAGCAAAACTTGTATTATGAGTGCTATATAACGGTAAGTATAAATTATTTAAGTATATACACATACATTTATGTATGTGCTGTTCCTTGAACGTGTGGTCTTCAATAAAGAGTGTATTGTATTTTATACATATACTTACAGTGAAATAAGTACAAACTTCGTGCTCATCACACAAAGTCGAACCCGGGGCCATCCCGTCGTTAAGACATATTAAATACTGTCTAATATTAAAAATAGATATAAACAGCAGTCGGCTTCCATATGTCCCGTCTGTCAGCTTCTATGTAAGTAGGGTAGTTGAAACAATAAATAAAAGCTTAAGGCACTCGTATGAAAGCCGAGCGTGTCCCGGCCGGGCATAAATCCCCATTGTCGGCCTTGGGCACACCTACCCTACCCGCTGTAGGCTGTGCGCCCGCTGCGAAACTGCTCCTTCATTGGATAACAAGTTAATATTGACGCAATGGATACAGTTCTTTTGCACCCACATAATTCGCTGGTGCTGAAAAAAAATCCTGAATTGATTTGCCATTTTAAGATAAACAGAGTCTCTTAAGAGATATAAAAAATAGCTTTTTGCCCACGACTTCGCCCGCGTGGAATTCGGTTATCCCGGTTATTCGGTTCCCGCGAGAACTATGCGTTTTTCCGGGATAAAAAGTAGCCTATGTGCTTTCCTATGTCTCTTGGACGAAATTTGGTATGGAGATAGTTGGAAAACTATCTACATATTTGGTATGGAGATAGTTGGAAAACTATCTACATACCAAATTTCATCCAAATCGGTCCAGCGGTTGAAGCGTGAAGAGGTAACTGACAGACAGACAGAGTTACTTTCGCATTTATAATATTAGTATGGATCCACAAAAGATCGGTCAAGTGAACAGATACAAGCCTTCTTTCAAAGGAACAACGAGAATTTAACAAGAAAGGGAAAATGAAATTGATAGACGTTGCCAAATCGTTTCTCTTATTTCAGATTTATTCAAAATTAAAACCGATTTCCCGGCGAACTCTCGGTCTAAAATTCCACCTGAATGACTGAAGAGCACGCAAAATTATCAGACGCCATTCCCGCATAACATTTACTCAAGTATAAGAAACTTTATTTATTACGACTTTCTTACTTCAAGTGTTAAAAGGAAGGAAAACTACATGAGTCATAGCGTTGATTTTTCTTATCTACACTGAACAGCAATGAAAACTGGTCACTTTGTATGGAAAATCCAGAGTGACCCGTTTTCATTGCTGTTGCGTTTATTACCCTTTTCAGCTTTCACTCGTACGTTAATTTCAAGTGGGATTTCACACCAAACACCGACAATTCAAGTGGCGCGATTTCCGGAATAGAGAATTCCATATATTAATTAATATATTAATAGGCTCTCGAACAATGTCCATAGCGGGATTCATCTAAATCGGTTAAGCGATGTGACTGTGAAATGATAACATACAGACGGCGGGGGAGAGACTTTAGTGATAGCAAATAACAATTATTTTACTAGATGTTTGTGAAAAAAATATTTTCCAACCGATTTATTTATTGGACCTATTATGCACTCAACAACAATGAATTCGGGTCACTTTATATCATTGTCCTATAATAACATATGGACGAACAGTGCCTAACAGAATATGTCAAAATATATGGAGGAAATTGACATTAGAAAATACGTTCCAATATGCAAATAACGCCTCTTTATAATATGTGTCAAGATAAATATTTCATACAAAAGTAAACCTAACACTATAAGACTTTAAGTGTCAAATTTTTCTCCGGCTGATTGTGAATCCTTAATTATAATAGATCAATGTTTAGAAGCCTGTTAAGATTAAGTTCAATTCATAAAATTTAAATATAAAGAAAAATCATATTTTCTTATTCTTTACATTTAAGAAACCAACGAAAAAATATGGGATTATGTATAATAAAATTAATAAATCATTTTATTGGTAAGTTTGTTTTCTCAAGGCCTTAGTAAATCACATCAAAATTGGTTCTCCACTTGGACTTGAAGGAGTAACAAATATTCATTCTTCCACTATATGTCTGACCTTTGTACATCTTTTTGATAAATATGTCAATTGTATACTTTTTATGCGTTATAACTTTATCGCCTCAAAGCTCACGATCCCGCTGGAATTCAGTTTCGGTTCAGGGGTGCTTTGACAAAAAACCCTTTTTTTAAACTGGCATAACTTCCGCTTCAACGTCAGCTAAAGGATTACCTAGGTAGAGACTAGTAGGTAACTCTGTCAAATCACCAATTTTATTAACTGCTGCAATATAATCTATATGCATATTTAAAAAAATAAATATATATATATAAGCCGTGGTGGCCTAGTGGTTTGACCTACCGCCTCTCATGCAGAGGGTCGCGGGTTCAAATCCGGCTCGCACCTCTGAAATTATTTATGTGCAAAATTCAATTTGAATTTACCACTGAGCTTTTCGGTGAAGGAAAACATCGTGAGGAAACCTGCACGCATCTGCGAAGTAGTTCAAAGATGTGTGTGAAGTCCCCAATCCGCACTGGGCCCGCGTGGGGACTGGGGACTATAGCCCAACCCTCTCGTGATGAGAGGAGGCCTGTGCCCAGCAGTGGGCCGTAAATAGGCTGTTGTAGTATATTTTAAAAATATAAGTATATAGCAATAATCACATATTTATGTCTGTAGATACTTACATATTAGTTCATTACTAAAATTAATTATATAACATTCTTGTAAGTTCAAAGAATTTCGTTAACAATCCAGAGAGGTAACGCCGCCAGCGTTATGGGCACCATGCCGCAAAATGAACTTTTGGAAGGGGTGTTTATTCTAGTTTTCTTAAATTTAAATTGTTTACATTTCATAAGTCTTATTATAATTAGTTTATTTATTATAATTATTAATTAATTGTTTTTAAATAGGTAGTTAGTTTTAATTGTATTTGTTATTTTTTAGTTTTACACTGTTTGATTTAATAAACTTGAAATCGCATATTCATTATAAAATAAGATTATATGTATATTTACAATGTAAAATCTCTCATAACAAATATTAAAAGTTTACTATCAAAAAATCAATTTAGGCCTCATTCAAAATTGGATTTTATGTAATTTAATTTAATAATGTCGCTACAAATATAGACTATACAAAGACTTGTAAGTATACAGTATCCACTTTTGAACCTTACTACTACTACTACTACAGCCTATTTGCGTCCCACTGCTGGGCACAGGCCTCCACTCATCACGAGAGGGTTTGGGCTATTATAGTCCCCGCGCGGGCCCAGTGCGGATTGCGGACTTCACACACAGCTTTGAATTGCGCAGATGTGTGCAGGTTTCCTCGCGATGTTCTCCTTCACCGAAAAGCTCAGTGGTAAATTCAAATTGAATTTCGCACATAAGTAAACTTAGAGGTGCGAGCCGGAATCGAACCCCCTTTGCATGAGAGGCGGTAGTTCGAACCACTAGGCCACCACTGCTTAATCTTTTGAATCTTGCTACAAAGGAATAAGATGCAAAAGTACATCTTTTTATTCCCGTGTTCCCCAACTTTTGTGGTTAATCTGTTCGAATTCCACTATTAAACAAAGTAAGAAATCATTAGCACATGCTTGAACAAGTCATGATCGAAATTAACAAATTTGACAGAGTTTTGAACAACCCTTGCTTTGTACAATGCTTCGGGAGAAGATTCTGAAATAACCTTTCTTTTATTTCAATTAATGTTAGAGATCTTCTACTATCTAAAGTCCCGCGCCTTCACATTTCAAAACGCTTCAATTTTTTCATTATTATTTAAAAAGCACCACCAACACTCTTAACGCATAGTTGATGGCTGTCTCAGCACGCACACATGTGTTGAGAGTGTTGGTGGTGCTTTTAAAATACATTGAAGCGTTTTAAAATGTGAAGGCGCGGGACTTTAGATAGTAGAAGATCTCTAGTCTGTAACGATTTTTTTACTAAATTTGACGTACCAGAAAATCACAAAGAGCAAGATATAGTACTTTTAAACCGATCAAAACTTTTGCGGCTTGAAATAAGACAATTCATGCAGAACTCTCAGTCAGCATGCAAACTCCTACTATTTCATAGTCCAATAAATTGCTAGAATCCTTCTGGGGCAGAATCACTTCGCCGCCATATTGCAAATCGGGCTGCGAGACGATCTATTGTGTGTAAAACGCAAAAATCTTCACTATTTTCTCAGAGAGAATTTTTCAAAGATAACAAAAGTTTTACAAGTGAATTTGAAATATATTTTCATTTATTATTGTTGCTTTTTGTTACATTTCGTAGCGTAAGGTTGAAGATGTAGTAATTTACGAAAATACGTGCTTGTGACGTACTGATTCGAGGCATCGCTGCAGGTATATCGCTTTAACGAGTATCAATATACGACGTGTCAAATGCATGATCCTTACTATACTGTTTGAAATCCATACTTATATCCATATAAATGCGAAAGTAACTCTGTCTGTCTGTCTGTCCATCTGTCTGTCTGTCTGTCTGTTACCTCTTCTCGCTTCAACCGCTGGACCGATTTGGATGAAATTTGGTATGGAGATAGTTGGAGTCCCGGAAAAGAACATAATCTACTCTTCATCCCGGAAAAACGCATAGTTCCCGCGGGAACGTGATAACCGAATTCCACGCGGGCGAAGACGCGGGCAGAAGCTAGAACTACTTGTAAAGGTATACATGAATAAATGAGGAACCCTCTCGTGATGAGAGGAGGCCTGTGCCCAGCAGTGAGACGCAAATAGGCTAGTAGTAGTAGAATGAATGAGTGAATTAATGAACTAATCAACTAGAAAACTTTTTAGTTCTTTGTGTGTCAGGATTTTCTTCATATTGTACGTTGACGATTGACTGTGAGAACGGATGACAAATTAATTTTGTTGCAAAACTAGCTTTTGCCCGCGATATAGTGTGCATCATCATCATTTCAGCCAAAAGACGTCCACTGCTGGACATAGGCCTCCCCCAAGGCTCGCTAATCAGACCGGTCCTGTGCTACTTGCTTCCACATATAGTGTGCGCATAAACATAACTCTAAAATTCCGTTCTTTGATTCTAGGTATAAAGTTTTCGTTTTTTAGTACCGTTGTCAGCTCATATCTTTTTTTATATCAATGGTATAGGCAAATGAGCGCACAGCCCACCTGATGGTAAGCGGCCACTGCGGCCTATGGACACCAAAATCCTATGATCCCCCATTAATGCATTCACTGCCACTTCTTTTTACGAACTTTCGCCAGGTGCCATATCCGTCAGTAAGGGAACATTGCAACGCACATTTGCGTTCGGGGCACTGCGGGAAAGTCAGCAAAACGCATATATGCGTTGGTGGCAGTGAATGCCTTAAGAAACCATAAGATATCGTATGCGTTGGGGCCTAAGATAGAATGCCTCTGTGCCAGAAATATCACCGGGGCTGCCTTAACCCCTACCGGAACACAACAGTGCGAGTACTGCTATTTGGCTGCAGGTTAGCGGGGAAAGATGGTGGTACCACCCCGGACGGACCTAGCACTAGGCTCTACCACTACCAAAATATCTCTTGCAGAGGCTCGGGGACTTAGCGCTAACCTTTCCGTGATGAAAGGAAGCCTGTGGCTAGAGTGGGATGAAATATCGTACACAATAACCAGGTGAAGTACCTAGATGTCAAATTAAATTAAGTGATTTTTACGACCAAATAGCTTACGGTAGTGGTCGTATAGTTCAATTTGTAAGCAAATTTATCGGGAAACGCATAAAATACGAGAACTAATAAAAATGCACTTTTACGGGGTAAGCACGTGGAATCGCTTGAGTTTATAGGTCTTTAAAAATATTAAGATGCTGGGATTTGAAAAATTGGTAAGTACAAAAATTCATAAGTACAAAAACATTATTGATTTTTTCTCAAACGGTGTGAAATTTACAAATTTTAATTCACCTTACTACCCTTAACGCCCATTGTGCCGTATCCATTACTATTCTTATAAGGATTTTCCTCGTTCATTGTTTAAAAGCACAACGTCTTTATCTAACGAACAAGTATTCTCGAACCTTTGGAGTGATCAGAAATATGCCCACTGAAGCGTCTAGCTAGATTCACAATCAGCTCAACGATTGCTTGATTTGCGTGATTGCGCAGTAATTATCTGAATACCTATCTGAAGAGTCATTTATCATTTATGAATGATTATTGGCTTAGGGCTTCAATTAAGACCGATTTGTGATTAGTCTTGAGTACTGTCTGCGATTGGTTGAGTGGAATCGATCAGCACTGTCTGATTGCGTTTGAATAATTTTAATTTCGTTGTTAATATCACTGCTGGTCATAGGTCCTGTGCCGCTCGCATTCATCGCAACGTTATTATAATCATAGTGACTATAACTAGCTAAAAACTTGCTTGGTAGGCTCAGCGACCCAAAATGTATCTCGGTCTATGAAACGAGCTTTCGCCACTGTACCCTATTCTGCGCCACCTCCTGCCAGTTACTGACTTCGAGGTTCGCAGGTCTGCCTCCAGCGATATCTAGGTCACCCCAGCCCCACGGACGACGTCAAGTTGGACCAACTCTATACTCTCTTTTCACTCCTCGATTATCTTCGATTCTTTCAGTGAGCTTCAGTTGGCCCTATCATGTTGAGTTGGCGATAAAATTTGAGGCTTTTTGTAGAATCTATTAGAAGTTAAATAGTCTCTTATATATATCTTCTTCTTATATAATAGTATCCTATACTCATTTAAACTCCGGATCCTCTAGTGATTTCGTGAAAGGAGAGGGCTATGCTCGGGGTTTCTTTGCGTGATAGAATCAGAAATGAGGATATCCGCAGTAGAACTGGGGTCACCGACATAGCCCGAAGAATTGCGAACCGTAAGTGGCAGTGGGCGGGGCACATTGCTCGCAGGACTGATGGCCGATGGGGCCAGAAAGTCCTGGAGTGGTGTCCGCGAACCGGTAGACGAGCTGTCGGTAGGCCTCCAACAAGATGGAGTGACGACCTTGTAAAGGTCGCGGGAACACGGTGGATGCGAGTGGCATAGGACCGGTCTGAGTGGCGCGCCTTGGGGGAGGCCTATGTCTAGCAGTGGACGTCTATCGGCTGAAATGATGATGATGATTATTAGGGTGTTAAAGCGTAAATAGACATGCAAACCTAGATTATTATAGTTCTTTGTTTTCAGAGCAATCTCATTCAAGTCAAGGCAAGTTAGTTATATGTTAGGTTCTTATAGGGTATTTCATACATGAAGAGTGTCCTATTCTCTCATACAATTTCGGTTCCCGGTACCATGTCAATACGTGTTATGATATGCTCGAGCGCTCGCCCCGAATGGCGGCAAATGGCTTTCGCAAGAACTGTTGCCTCGAACGTTCGATTCGATGTCATAGGGGTTACATTTTCTGTGTCTATTGTGTTTAGTTTTGGCGAGCTTTTTGTAATGGACATTCTATAGGTATATACGCAATAAATGTTTTCAGCTAAATGCACTTTCAGATACAGCTGTGGCAGCGTAGAGGTTGAGAGTCGGAGGTCAATCCGACTCTCAACTTAGTGTGGTTTAGTGCGAAGTTATTTTTTACTGTGAAGGAAAGTATCACACGCACACACACACATACACAATATTTATATTACAATAGATTGTAGTATACACGTATCTTTAGAATTTTGTACTTTTAATTAAGATAAACTTAATTACGATGATTATACATAGTTATCTAATTATAATGTAAAACCTACTGTAATGGAAGAGCGGGGTCACCTGTCACAGGTGTATCTTTTCTTACTAGGTGATCCCAACCTTTTACTGGGCTAAATGTATTGGATAACTCAATAAACTATTTTCATTAATTTTCATTCATTTTTCATTTCCATTCATTTTTCATTGTGAGGAAACCTCCGAGAGAAAGCTGTACACAAGTGTGTGTGCGAAGTCCCCAATTCCCACTGGGAGTAGGGCGTTCCAGTCGAACGTAACAGGCTGTTGTGGAGCCTCTTTAAACTGACAATGACATGAAACATGAAACTAAAAGTTGATGAACTTCTGGAGGTTCATCTTCAACTACCAAGCTTTATATTTACGCTCCAACTTCAACAAGTTAAACCAAAAAGCGTCAAGAGCAGCGTCGAACGCGTCGCAGCTTGCAACAATGCCTCGATACAAAGTCTGGCATGGCGAGGTAGGTCTGCGCGCATCCCCTTTATCTGGCAGGTAAAGGCAGAGTTTAGCGGCTGTGGAGTTTAGGAGACAACTCACGGGGAAGATGCCTTGACGGCAATGCTGCGCTTAATTCATTCTGAGACCCTTGTCTATTCTTGAACGTTACCTCCTTTCTTCTCCGCTCCTGGACTTGAGCGTTATGTATCTAATCCTCTTGGTACCGTCAGATGTCATCTAGTGTTTGAGCAGGCTGCCAAGGGTGTGGAATTGTGGATACTGTTTCTGCAGCATATCCATTAGAAGCTAGAGAAGTAAATTGAAATTGTGATTTCAATGATCGTAATAGAAAGTTGAGTCAGGTCACACAATCGATGAAGAAACAAACAGCAAATTAATATTACTTAATATGTGATAGACACTGTGAAATAAAGGGCTGACAAACCTTTCTTCTCACTATCAATAACTAAAAGACAAGATGCTTCGCTAGTACCTTACGTGACCAGCATTACAATAGTATAAGCGATGCATGCTCGTATGATAAGAAACCTTATTTTGGGATAATTTCGGCTTGTTAATAACTTAAGCCACACTTAAGTCATTGATAGAGATGATTAGACGTTTGCTTCAATTTACCTTTTCCAACTGAAACGGGACGGGCGGGAACGACTAAACTGTCACGCCGTATGTATCCACTCGTAACTTTGTAGTGTATAGTTTGGTTTACGGTCGTCCATAACTCGTG
This sequence comes from Aethes cnicana, assembly GCA_963971205.1. Classification (NCBI taxonomy): domain Eukaryota; kingdom Metazoa; phylum Arthropoda; class Insecta; order Lepidoptera; family Tortricidae; genus Aethes; species Aethes cnicana. Next base: position 776,615 of record OZ020284.1, read on the forward strand.
CCTTTAATAAAACCCGACAAAGTAATATCGGCGCCGTGTTTTCAGCCCAATTAATATTTTACTGCCGTCTTTCGTACTTGTTAGGGCTGCAGTTCTAGTTCGTGGTTTAACACGTCGTTACTTAGTATTAGTACCTGCTTGTTAGTGCTTTGATGCCATTTTCAGTTGAAACTGTGTTAGGTTCTTAATTGCCTGAAACTTGTTCATACATTGCTTTCGCATACGTTGTCGTTAAGCGTCTGCCCGCGACTTCGTCCGCGTGAAATTCGGAAATAGCGTTCCCGCGGGAACTATGCGTTTACCGGGGATAAAAAATAGCCTTTATGGTGACCAGTGTTATAAACTACCCCCATACCTAATTTTGTTGTAATCCGTCAAGTAGTTTTCGAGTTAAATCCGGACATACATACATACAGATATTTTTTCTAAAAATCGTTATTTTGTGTTCAGTATCGTTAAAGTCGCCTCGACTTGATAGTTTCTTTTAATTTTCAGGTTACATACACGACTTATTTTATTCTTCGGATAGTCCATAAATAATTCGCATTTATTCCGGAACAAAATCTATAAATTATATCTGACGATTGAAAAATCAGCCCTTAGCGTTTCAACTTTGGAACTTCTTTCAAATAGTATCTGCAAGTGTCCGGGGCTTTCTTTTAAGTTTTTAGCTAAATACAAAACCTAGCTCATTCCCAAAGCTGTACGTGATGAAATTCAAATAAAACGTGCCCCTTAACGCCGACACGTGTTTCAAGAGGACAGGTGCGTGTGTTTCATAATAATGTGTGTTTTTGACGGTGAAAAATTTGTACCTTTCTCCATTTAACCTTTTTATTGAATTTTTGCTTTCTCCATTTATGAAACACTTGTGGAGTAATCGGTGTTTTGTTGTTTCACTCATTATAGCCCAAAACGTCCCATAGTTTTGCACAGAGCTTTATATAGTGGAGTCAGAGCTAATATAGTCTCCACTCTGTTTCAGTACATTTGACTGAGGGTCACCACGAATGAATTTCTAGAGGCGCTTTAGTCGCGTGAAGTGCAGTGGTTGCCAATTTAACACATCATGTGCCATATACACTAAATTGGCAACACTGAGGTCTCACGTCAAACGTCGCAGTGAAATTTACACTATTGTATGTAATGAATGACAATCCTTGACATGAACAGTCCCACCTCATACAAAAGTGGCACCAAATGGTGAGCAGGGGCTATATTCAAGTCTTAAATAGGGACAGGGAGATTCCCTATAGGACCGCTCACGCGTCGCGGCGTTGCAACCGAAACTTTAAGTAGCTAGATTTAAAGTTCAACTTGAGCCACACGGAGGACACGGCCTATAAAAGCACGATTTCGAATACAATTCGAATGAAGTGTCAATGTTTGCGTGAGAGGACGTCTGTGTGTGTTTAATTAATATGTGTGTACTACTACGCGGGCCAATGATCCACTCACCATCTCCGGATGAAACAAATGACGGTAAGGCGAGTTGGGCGCAAATTGCGCGCCGGCTAGATTCAGGCGGGCGATTCCGTAGCCATTCTGTACGCAGTACTATTGACTATTCTGTGCTTGAGCGCCGTGAGCGATGATATAGGGCATCAAGACTTCGAATATAGCCCCTGGAATATGGTGGTCCTCATTGCTCCGCAGCTTTCCTCATTTTAGATTCCCTTCACTGGAAAGCGCTGTCCAATTTTGCGACACATTTCTATTAACCCCATAAATACATTCCATTTAATAAATTACAAGCAGTACCAGTACTTTCCACCACCCGACAAACTTGCCGCCAACATTGAAGGTAAACATTTTGCGAGTGAAAATTCGGTCGGTCTCATTTCCGTTTCCCAACATCGGAGCTTTCAGAGCGGAACCTTATTGACGTGGAGTTCTGCCGCGGAATACGCGGGCAAGATGCTGCTTTTGAATCCATATTAATATTATAAATGCGAAAGTAGCTCTGGCTACTACTACTACTACAGCCTATCTGCATCCCACTGCTGGGCACAGGCCTCCTCTCATCACGAGAGGGTTTGAGCTATAGTCCCCACGCACGCACGCACGTAGCTCTGGCTGTCTGTCTGTAATCGGCTGTAGTAGGAGCTGATGCCGCGGACTTCGTACCGCCTTGGTATTTTTTTTTGGGTATGAAAAAAAGGTTACGTCCTATTTCCAACCTACCGAACATACGCTCCGAATTTCATAAGAATCAGTCGAGCCGTTTCGGAGGGGTTGGTTACATACACTGTGATACAAGAATTTTATATATTAGAAGACGCGCCTTCCAACGCCCCACACGTTGCATCGGTCTTACCCTTTAAAGCTATTGAATGATTGAAAGATTTTCGGTTCACATTTTAAAGTGAACATTCTTCGTGGAAGTACGTATTTTCTGGTTCCGCGGTTACGGAGAAACGTACGGAATTAATACCCGCGGTAAATATTCTCGGGAGTGAATGAATGAACGGTGAACGACTGACTGGGATGAATGGCAACACGTTATTGGAGCTGATATTTGACGCTAGTCGATTTTGTTTAAAGACCTAGACATAGACATTGACATTTATTTCTCAATATCAAATTACAGCATATTTTACATGTCAAAATAAGAGAATTTCACATTGAGATCGTCAGAAAGAATACAAAATAAAAATATAATGAAAATCAGGAATAAAATATTTCACCGTTAGGATCGTCTTTTTATACCAAAATAAGAAAGGTATAAGGTCAAAGGTAACATTATCCTTTTTTTAAAGACTAGCTTCTGCCTGCGATTTCGTCCGCGTGGAATTCGGAAATAGCGGTCCCGTGGGAACTATGCGTTTTCCCGGGATAAAAAGTAGCTTATATGTTGACTAGTGTTATAAACTACTCCCATACCAAATTTTGTTTGCAATCCGTCCGTAGTTTCCAAGTTAAATCCGGACATACATACATATTTTTTTTCTAAAAATGGTTATTTTGTGTTCAGTATCGTTTATATAGTGCATTCGACTTGATAGTTTCTTTTAATTACAATACAATACAATATACTTTATTGAACACCACACAATCAAGGAACAGTATAGACATAATGTAATTACACAAAAAGGTATAAGGTAAGGGGTATGGTCAGGTGTAAGGTAATTTTCAAGTTTCAGACGCGAGTTCTTTTACAGACTTATTATTAGTATAGATATAGATGTACCTACATTATATGCTATTACTCAAAACGAAGAAAAAATACACGGCTGATAGATTTTTTCTGTGAAGCATTTTTCATACTACGTTACAAAAGGGTACAATGTATATTTAGAATCACATTGAAAGGTCATGAAACGAATAAATTACGTACACCTACCTATTCCAGGTAATAGTAGAAGCATATAATGAATTTATTATAATAATAGTGATAGAACGGATTTCAAGTTTGAACCTCACCTCACAAAAAGGACCTTTTTAATTACCTTTCACTTTCACTGAATATTAACTATTTTTAAAAACACAAACTCGTAATTTTCAAGTTTGTTAAAGAAGGGCAATTGTCAGCGTACGTACGTGACAATTCAATCTGTTCCATTCAAAGTATAATACGAATCTACAATAACTTCAAAGTTATTGACTTCCAGTAACCGTATTAAAAGTTTGGAGCGTTACATTTTGGACACTTTTCAGTAAAGGTCCAACAATGTAAGCAGATGGAACTTTGTTCCGTCATGAGCTCTGGCAACGATGCACTTCCTGGGTAAAGTGAATCCTCGGGCGGCAGAGTGTAGGTAAAAAGGAATGGTGCATAAAGTTGGTCACAGTTGGTACAGAAATTCATTCTGCGAATCTAAGTTCTTATTTTTACGCGGATGCGATCATAGCATCTTAAAAGCCATTCATATAGTGCGTAAGATAAATTTAAGCCATTAAAAAAAAAAAAAATAATGTTTCGTTGTTTAATTCTCAAACCGTGATATTGAGACCTGGCGGTTTAACCCTCCATAGTGAACGGAGGCCTGTGCCCAACAGTGGGATGTAAATGGGATGTTGTGGTGGTGGTGGTCTTTCGTCTCTCCTCCGAGTTTACTACTACAGCCTATTTTGCACCCCACTGCTGGGCACAGGCCTCCTCTCATCACGAGAGGGTTTGGGCTATAGTCACCACGTTGGCCCAGTGCGGATTGGCCGAGTTTGGTCATGTGTGGGAATTTCAGTATAAATTTACTGAGATTTAAGAATAAGAAATCATTTTTTGTCATGAAAAACAGATAGAGTACCTCTTTGAGGCTTTTCGGCGAAGACACAGGACATGTCATGAGGAAACTTGGACGAATATACGAATTACTTTAAAGAGTGCGAAGTGCGAAGGATCGAATCCGCTCGTTATGAAACATGGCACAGGCCCAGCGGTGGACCGTCAAAAATGATACAGTAATTGGCTGATGGTGTAATCAATCAGCCTTTACTTTTTCCCATGCAACTGCTGTGTGCGTTGGTCTGTCTGTCCGACGAAACAACTAACGAGGTTAGAGCCGCGCCAGCTTAATTACCCGCTCAAAAACGCATTACGACTCCGCCCCGTCCGCGGCCACTAGAGCTCACTCCCTTCACTTTATCTGCGGAATTAAGTTGAAACTACCGCCAATTATTTTATTTATTGGACATTTGATGTAATTACACTAAGTACTTATATATAAAGTACGGAGGTACCGCACCCAAACAGGTTATTTCACACTTCTCGCGGTACACGCGCGTATTTGACAATAATTGTACACCAAAATGGTTTAGTGTGCAGTTTAGGTTCCGTTTGTATGTCTGTGATGTGATCGAGTCTGCATGCCTCCAAGATATTAAAATACCTACCTACTGAATTATTGACAAACAACGCACAGAGTAAACCGTTGGATTTAGAAGACAAAAATACAGTAGATTTGTCCATTTTTTGGCAATAGGTATTCACTTATTATATGTATAGTTAGTATAAAGTACCTAGATGACAACCTGGACGATGAAGAGGATATGGCAACCCTATTTGGACCTTGACTTTGGGACGCCCGCTATTTCCACAGCCTTACTTCCTTATTATATATCCCCAGGAGCGAGTCAAAGGGTACTTAGTTTCCGCGATAATTATTATCACACTTTGACCTTGACCTTAACTACAGGGCGGACACGGCCTATAAAAGCACGATTTCGAACACAATTCGAATGAAGTGTCAATGTTTGCGTGCGAGGACGTCTGTGTGCGTGCGAGGACGTCTGTAGCACAGACTCTGTACACTTGTAATGTTCAAGTTTACAGACGTCCTCGAGTGGCCAATCAATGATCTACTCTCCATCTCCGGATGAAACAAATGACGGTAAGGGCCTTATCACACTTGCGATTCGCGAGCGAGTTTTGTATGGAGGCGAACACGCCGCGAGTGCGCCGCGTACGAGTTTTGTATTGAAAATCGCTTTCAACTCGCAAATCGAAAGTGTGATAAGGCCCTAAGGGCGAGTTGGGCGCGAGTTGCGCGCCGCCGGCTACATTTAGGCGGGTGATTCCGTGGCAATTCTGTATGTAGTACTATTAAATAATCTGTGCCTTAACATAACGTTAAAGCGAAGCAAGTGTCCCTAGTCGGACCTTATTCCCAACGACTATTGGCCCTAGACCTTTAATGTTCAACGTTAAAACCTACGCTCTGTCGTTGGAAATCTTAATTTAATGCAGAATTTTACGTCTTTCAAGCCTCCTTGGAGCCGTTCTGCTTTCTGTTTATTCTTGCTTCCTACGCATCTATGAAAGTTACGGTCATTATAGGATCATAAAGTCCCCAATTTGCAGTGGGCCCGCGTGGGGACTATAGCCCAAACCCTCTCGTGATGAGAGGAGGTCTGTGCCCAGCAGTGGGACGCAAATAGGCTGTAGTAGTAGTAGTAGGATCATATATGTTCGCCTGTTTGTCATTGTAGCCAATTTGCCCCCGATCTATTCTGTTTTGAGGAACGTAGATACTGGGGTTACGTCTGATTGTAGGCCTTTGGCTATGCGAGAGGTGCTAACTTGAAGCTATAAATAGCTTTACTATAGCTATGAATGGAATGGGACTTAAATAATAACTGTATTTATTTGTCTTTTCTTTAAAGAGGGCCTACATACACACGCTCGTGACTAAGGCGAGCTTTAGATTCACTCTTTAACGCATTCACTGCCACTTCTTTTTACGAACTTTCGCCAGGTGCCACATCTGTCATTAAGGGAACATTACAACGCACATGTGCGTTCGAGGCACTGCGGGAAAGTCAGCAAAACGCATATATGCGTTGGTGGCAGTGAATGCCTTAATGACGGAATAGAATTGCTTTCGTTTTTAGGGTTCCGAACCTCAAGAGGTAAAAACGGAACCCTTATAGGATCACTCGTGTATCTGTCCGTCCGTCTGTCACAGTCGATTTTCTCCGAAACTACTGGACCGATTAAGTTGAAATTTGGTACCTACGTATATGTAAGTTTGTGACCCAAAGATGGACGTGTAACGAAAATAAATGAATTTTAAACACTATTTTTAGACCCTATTTTTGGGGGCTAAATTTGAAAAATATGAATGAAGTTTTTCAAACTATATCGTGTGTCATCTCAAATGAAAGTTCTTCTTATGAGGGTCTCAAATATATATTTTTTATTTCTTTTTTGGTCACTACTTTACGAGTTATTTAAGAAAATAGGCGAAAAATTACCACTTTTCTCCGAGACCACTGGACCTAAAATTTTGGAAAAAATACGGAGGATCTATAGATTACGAGAAAATTATTAAGAAGTCCTTGGTATTTGAAATCTATCATATAAAAGAGCTTATCCTGTGAAATTGTTTGAAAATGACGTCATTGAAAAATCAAGGGTCGGAACCCTCTCCACGCGAGTTTAACTCGCTTCTTGCCCGTTTTCTTTTAATTTTTAAATACTTAAAACAGCAATTCTAGAATGTTTTACAAAACTACAGCCCTAATAATACTTCGTATACATTACCTACTCATCCATAATAGTACATTATTGCAGAGGCCGCCAAGTAGCGCATTGCCGGACGAGTCAGTTAGAAGGCTGAGCGAAGCGAAGCCTTCTATTAGTACGAGTCCGGCAATCGCAATTGCGGCCGAGGTATATATAATGCTTTTCTCAAACAGCGAGGAAATACGTAAGGTCAGTCGGGGCAAGTGCGCCAGGATAGGGTAAGTGCGCCTAACATAAATATATCGAAACCTATAAATATTACTCAACTAGTAGTTGGCTGTTTACAAGGCATAGGGGCGAAATAAATTTAGGCGCACTTACCCCACGTCAGTATTTACTACTTCCATGATCGTGGATGATTTGGCCATGGAAGTTGTACTTATTACCTCCATGGATTTGTCAGTTTCGGGGCAAGTGCGCCAGGATGGGGTAAGTGCGCCTAACATAAATATATCGAAACCTATAAATGTTACTCAACTAGTAGTTGGCTGTTTACAAGGCATAGGGGCGAAATAAATTTAGGCGCACTTACCCCACGTCAGTATTTACTACTTCCATGATCGTGGATGATTTGGCCATGGAAGTTGTACTTATTACCTCCATGGATTTGTCAGTTTCGGGGCAAGTGCGCCAGGATGGGGTAAGTGCGCCTAACATAAATTTATCGAAACCTATAAATGTTACTCAACTAGTAGTTGGCTGTTTACAAGGCATAGGGGCGAAATAAATTTAGGCAGGCGCACTTACCCCACATCAGTATTTACTACTTCCATGATCGTGGATGATTTGGCCATGGAAGTTGTACTTATTACCTCCATGGATTTGTCAGTTTCGGGGCAAGTGCGCCAGGATGGGGTAAGTGCGCCTAACATAAATATATCGAAACCTATAAATATTACTCAACTAGTACTTGGCTGTTTACAAGGCATAGGGGCGAAATAAATTTAGGCAGGCGCACTTACCCCACACCAGTATTTACTACTTCCATGATCATGGATGATTTGGAAGTTGTACTTATTACCTCCATGGATTTGTCAGTTTCTCTACGAGGTGTCTCAAATAGCAAGCGAATTTAAAAAAAAACACACACTCGACAATAATGTTTTTGCTGGCCAAGGCCGGCAATGGACAGCCTCGCGTCATCTTTTTTTTAAAGTAACACGAACATTTCCGAGCATGTTTGAGAAAAAGATGTTTTCCTATCTATGTGTCAAGTTGTGCTCCATATTTATTTACGTATGCACTGTAAAATATAAAGGTTCGATTTCATAGCACACCCGATACACCATCGGACAGCATTCCAACTTCTCTCAAAATACAATTTGCGAACGTAATAAAAAGACAATAACCGTCAAGGGCCTCCTTAACGCTTCAATAAAAGTTTGTGAATATAAGGTCGCTTTAACGCCGCTTAGGTTGTCAACGAGATGCTTATCTATACAGAGATTCTATCCAATGAGAAAATCCATCCGTACTAATATTATAAATGCGACAATAACTCTGTTTGTCTGTTTTATGTGTCTATCCGTTATCTTTTCACGCTGAAACCGTTGGACTTATTGGAATCGCAAGAATAGGCATGGAGATAGTTCGAGCCCCTGTAAGGGCTACTTTTTAACACATAGTTCCCGTGGGAACGCAGTAACAATTTAAATATTTTATTTACACAGTTTAAACAATAAAGTTCATTATTATTATTTCCTACACAATATGAATATAAAAAGTAAAATACAAATAATAATACAAAATATAAACACATTATAAAAACCTAACCTAGAGTGCCGCCGGCAGCGAAGCAGGGCTCAAGCTACCGGCGGTGACAGCTACAGAGAGAGGAACCTCCTGACGATGCGCGCCGAGTTCAGGAGTACTATTATTTATTAGTATTATTATTTATTATTATTATCAAATAATACACTATTTCATTGACGCTCAATAAAAATTCCACAATTAATTGATGTTGATTGCTGTAAAATTTCTACCAAGCTATTAAACCTTTCGATATATCATGAACATTATTTAACCAAAATTAGTATTTAATTAAAATAACTCAAAAGCAAATTATCAGATTTTAATTGAAAAGCGTTAATTACAATCCGCCGTAACCTATCGAACGTCGCAAATTTCGATTACGTATCAAACGCCCATGTTTTGTAATCGTATGGGATATTGACTCGATGAGGAGTCGCTGGCATTTGGGCTATTTTATAGGGGTGTCGTTAATTTGTAATGAAATGGTTTACGGCTTTGACAAACGTAAGGGTAACTTGGGGACCCTCGGGATTACAGAGTTATTATTAACCCCGTTTGGACGTCATCATTTCCATCAATAGTCTACGACCACTGTTGCATAATTCTCAGTCAGTGGAGAACCAGTCTTTATAAAATGGACGGCACACGGTATTGTGCATTCTAAAAAATATATTTTTTTTACTTTTTATATTACTAACATATGTAGTTTTTTTTTCTGGACCCTTGGAGACTATACATCTCTAAGATCTTAGATTTAAGTTTAAGTTAGGGACTATACATCCCTTCAATGTAATTGTAGTACGTACCTATATGTCTATTTTATACATGTAATGTAAATGTTATAACTATGTGTAAATTTTGAAAAAAGGCCTTCTGCTTGAGTTTGTTGCGGCGCTTCTTCTCAAGCAATGGGTCTAGGAAGCGCTAGTAAATTCTTTTCTGACGTGTAAAAGTGCCCCTATGTGGCCAATTTGCTGAATAAATGATTGAATTGAATTGAATTGAATTGAAGTAGGTATAAATGACTAGTTTTTCCAGAATAAAAAGTAGCATATGTCCCTCCCCGGGATTTGAACCATATCCATTACTTTCTTCTAATCGGTCCAACGGTTTAAGCGTGAAGAGGTAGTTTTGCATTTATAATATTACCTAGTATGCATTAAATTGTACGAAATGGTATGCCAAAATAGAGGGTACCTATCGTAGGTTTATTATAAAATAACACCCACATACACCTATATGAACAAAAACATTTTGGAAGAAGAGAGTCAAAAAACCCAAAGCTTAGGTAATCCCGTGAATTTTCCTGAAGGAAGGATTCTGAGAAATCGTAAAACCACACGTACAGCGCCATCCTGCGGAACTACATTAGGAAAAACCGACCAAATTTAACTCGCACTTATTTATTTATAGAGTACCAAGAAACGAATAAAAGATGGTTTAGGTACAGTACAAAATTAACACGACAAATAAAACTAAAAAAATAAATATTATCAGGTTGCGGAAATCTATAACGAGCTGACAACGAATTGCTTTTCCGCTACTAATTCAATATCAACTAGCCGCACCAAATGCTGACAGTATAACAATATTGAATATTTTACTGAATCTTCAAACAAAAAACCATACAATAGACAATACAATACAACAGACAACGAAAATTCCCATCACTGGACACGTGTTTCGCCACTCTCCGAGGCATCATCAGTAGCTGTTGTTGTAAATGAAACTAAACTATAATATGCGGACCAATTGTTGAATTTCAGAAATCAGAGAAGTTTTCTAATCGATAAAGTGTGAGCCAATTAATTGGCTGTAAAATTGGCAGAGACAAGCCAAGTTCATAGGATCTGTTTCTCGTTTGTATGATGGCTACGGAACTCTCAGAACTAAATATTTCAGTAAAATACAAGGGATTTACGGCAAAATATTTATAAAAGCCGTGGTGGCATAGTGGTTCGACCTACTGCCTCTCATGCAGAGGGTCGGGGGTTCGATTCCGGCTCGCACCTCTAAGTTTACTTGTGCGAAATTAAATTTGAATTTACCACTGAGCTTTTCGGTGACGGAAATCATCGTGAGGAACCTGCACGCATCTGCGAAGTAATTCAAAGATGTGTGTGAAGTCCCCAATCCGTGCTGGGCCCGCGTGGGGACTATAGCCCAAACCCTCTCGTGGTGAGAGGAGGCCTGTGCCCAGCAGTGGGACGCAAATAGGATGTAGTAGTAAAAGTAGATTTATTAAAGGTCAGGTTAACATAATATCCTTCGCCGTCTCTGCCTGTTTTTTCTCATGTCAGGCTGTTGGCGTTACATCGATTCGATATTATGTTTCAAAATACACTCCACAGCAACGACAACGGATCACTTTGTATAGGATTTTCCATACAAAGTGATCCGTTTTCATTGCTGTGTATGTACAACATAACTTGAACACAGATTTCAAGTGAAATTTTTGTGTAAATATTGGCGTTAAGGTTTTATTTTCAATTAAACTGTTGATGTTACTGAATTTTACTTGCCATTAATTTTGGAAATATTATTGTTAAAGAAAGTACTCTACGTGTGGTGATGATGCATTATCTATTTTTAGAGCGGGAGGCTATTAAGGTTAATTATAGATTTAAACAATAATTCAATCCATACTTACCTACCTAATCTAAAGACACTCATAGTCCAAACTACTGGATAGATCGGAATGAAAATTGGCATACTAATAGTTATTATGGCGTAGACATAAAAAAAGGATTTTTGGAAATTCCTGTCTCAATTTTGCATAATCGAATTACAGGCGAATGAAGTACATACATAAATGTGAAAACTCAAAATACTCTTAAACTAGTACCTATATGTATTGAAAATTTTCTCTATGCTCGCAATTAAACAGTCATAATATACAATACAACCTTCACAAAGAAACACAAACATGTGTGTTTCCATAAAAGCAAGTTTTACTCATAAATAAGCCAACTAAGCAATGGTCAGTCCTGGCACGCACACGTTTCACTCGGCGCGGCGATGATTTGACGAATTTATTGCACGCAGCCGTTTACTGCGGGATCCTGGCCTATTTTATTGTTTTACCAATCGAAATTGATATGGACGCACATATAAATTATATTCCTATTTATTAGGGTAATGAAAATAAAAACTTGTGAGTAAGTAAGTAAAGTTTATTTGCGTAATACTGCGTACAATCATAGTTGACAATTTTATATATAATATAAGTACTAAATATATAAAAAAAATTAAATATATATTTTATATATTTTGCAGTATTTCACTTATGATTACTTAATGGGGATCAAAGGATTTCAGTGTCCATATTTAGTTATCCACACTTGCTTACACCCCTTACCATCAGGTGGGCTGTGCGCTAATTGCCTATACCATCGACATAAAAAAACATATATAGGTACTTAATTTAGGTATTAGTGATTTGTGGTTGCTTGCTTTTCATTGATTTATTTAAAAAAATATATGATTGTTTCTACTAAGTATTAATTAAAAAGCGTACCTTATACGAGTATCTTCTTTTACTATCCTAAATCATTCAATTGGGGGGCACGGCAGTGCCCCCGCCAAGTCGAGCGCTTATAATATTAAACTATATAGCTTTTCCCCGCCACTTCGTATGCGCAGAAATATTAAAATGTTAAATTCTTTTTTTTCCGTTCCCGTGGGAATTTCGGGAAATCCTCTCTTAGTGCTCCCCTACGTTCCCTAAGGAATCTGCATGCCAAATTTCAGCTCCCTACGACCAGTAGATTCGGCTCTGCGTTGATCGATCAGTCAGTCAGTCAGTAAGTCAGTCAGTTTCTTGTTACAAAACCAAGTTTTCATACACATAGGCAGCTGAGCTCAGACAATTTTTTTGAACAAATAGATTTATTTTTATCCGCTACACCCTATTTCACACACACAAAGATTCTTTCTGAAGATCTGAGAAAGTTTTTACTGTCAATAGGTACGCAAATTGAATTGACAGATATAAAAAGCAGGCAGCAAAAAAGTAGGGTAATTTTACCAATATCTTTCCCATGAAAGAGGAAAGTGGGGCGATAGGGACACCATAAATCAAAATCTGCGGGACGCATTGACCTATAATAACATAGGACGAACAGTGCCTAACAGAATATGTCAACATATATGGAGCAAACTGACATCAGAAAATACGTTCCAATATGCTAATAACGTCTCTTTATAATATGTGTCAAGATAAATATTTTATACAATACAAAAGTAAACCTAACACCATAAGATTTCAGTGTCAAATTTCCTGAGCGCCAACCGGGTGCCCGAGTTGTTCGGGCACCCGTTTTGACGGGCCATTTTTCTTCGGCTGATTGTGAATCCTTACTTATCAATGATCAATGGCGGGACGAAGAAGAAATAATTTATTCTGACAGGGTTTTACATCCCGATAGTTATTTATTGTGGTTTAAATCGTACTCTATAGTCTGAGAAATTCTGTCATATTTGGCTTGATTTTTTATGATAGCGCTTGAAGCGTGAAGAGGTAACAGAGACATACAGACAAACAGACAGACATACGGTCCAGTCGTTGCGGCGTGAAGGAAGGACAAACAAACAAACACACTTTCACATTTATAATATTAGTATGGATATGGATTGTTCAAGAAATTAGCCTTTAAGGCATTCACTGCCACCAACGCATGTATGCGTTTTGCTGACTTTCCCGCAGTGCCTCGAACGCACATGTGCGTTGCTATGTTCCCTTAATGACAGAAGTGGCACCTGGCGAAAGTTCGTAAAAAGAAGTGGCAGTGAATGCGTTAAACACTAGGCTTCCTATCCCGTGCTCGCATGGGCAGTCGCACTCTATCTTGTTAATCGCTCGAGATCTAAGAGAACTGAATTAAGCCGGTTAGGAAAAGGTTTAAGTAACGAGTTTCTGCCGAAAGGCTGTATTCTTGTTTTAGATTAGCGTAAATGCAAGATTTTTTTATTACTCCAATATATTGTCGTTTTTTTTTAAACGATAGTGTCTGACAAAGTTTTGAGGGTAGTAAGCATGGAGTGTGGAATGCGTCTTGGTAAGGAGCGCAATCTTATATTATGGCGAAACAGTTGAAAACGTGTCCAGCGGATTTGATAAGCAACAAAGCAAACACACACTCTCCTCACAACCGTTTTCGCTGCGTTTTCGCCTCAGCATCTGAAGGCGCTACTGCAGACTATCCGCCTAGGTGGCTTGACTGGAGTGGCGACCGCAGCACCCCCAGCCTACCCGATTTGGTGTCCACCTTTGGAACTATAAAGATTGCGCTCCTTTACTTCAACCCTCCATAGTAGTAAGATCATCAACATTGGCATGTAGTGACACTTTGTCAAAGGTGGCGTGATGTGACCTTGAAGGTCACTTACGTTCTGCCTACCCCTCAAGGGGACATAGGCGTGACGATATCTATGTATGTATGTATTGGCTGAAAACTTACCAAGCAATTACCATTTACGACCAGTATATTCACAAATCGCCTCGTTTTGCTTTCGGACGGTTCAAAATTAGATTCTCTATTTTTGAACAAACGTCAAATTTAAACCATGCGTAGCCAAAACGAAATGTTTTGTGGATATAGGAAAAGGACCTAATCGTTTCACTAATAATTATGTACCGGTAAGTTCTCATAAAAAACGTAACTATCGAGCTATGTGACATTTTATATTTCAATACTTTCTTTAAAACGGTCTTCATGTTGTCATAGGTTTGAGGTCATGCAGGCGTCTGAAGCTTCATATATTATTCAATGGGCAACATTACAAGCACTTGAAATTTTTTGCGAGGAAATGCGTCCGCTCTCTCCTTACAAGTGGCCATAGCCTTACCTGCCACCGTTAGTAAATTACTACCTTGTTGTTTTCGCGTGTAACTTACAAAAATCGGAGATAATGGGATAATGGCGGCTGAAACGACGCCTGCTCATATGAAAATACGTTTTCACGTTCTTTCTGGAGTTTTCCGTGATTTGAGACTGTATTCTGCAGGGATAGATAAGCAAAACAAAAATTGCAAGATAAATCTTGTCGTTTTGAGAATAGAATTCTCTTGATATTTATTTCAATCGTTAATCTATTTATAAGTAAAGATTCACAACCAGCCGGAGAAAAATGGCCTCGTCAAAAGGGGTGCCCTGTTCACACTCGGGCACCCGTTTGGCCTTCGTTATAAAGAGGCGTTATTAGCATCATCATCATCATCATTTCAGCCAAAAGACGTCCACTGCTGGACATAGGCCTCCCCCAAGGCTCGCCAATCAGACCGGTCCTGTGCTACTGTACTGTACTGTACTGTACCTGTGCTGTGTTATTAGCATATTGGAACGTATTTTCTAATGTCAATTTGCTCCATATATTTTGACAATTCTGTTAGGCACTGTTCGTCCATATGTTATTACTTATTATAATTCAATGTTATAATGGGGGATGTGTCCGTTTTCAAATGACAGACGACACACAGGTGCAAGCACAGCGCAACTACTGACTGATGGTAAAAGATGTAAGGTTCCTTGGGTAGTGAAAGGAAGCACTAAGGGAGGATTTTCCGAAATTCCTTCGTGAACGGAAAAAAATGGGACCTACCCGGGTTATACTTACTGTAATGAGACGCAAAAGAATTTCTAAAATTTCTGTGTAGCCTAACAAGGCCAACGAAAGCGCGGAAACATAAAACTTTTTATTAAAAAACTTACACGTTCGATATTAAAACATGACCACAAAGTCGACGCGTAACGTCAGTCTAGTCGAAGCTCCCAGAGTGCTTTCAGGAAGGTGACGCAAGAGACTTTTGATATTGATCTCGGTAATTGCATTGGAGCCTGAACCTCTGGCATTCTACTAGGAAATGGTAAGCTTCGCGGAATAAGTTTAAAGTTTTTATCTTTGGAATTTGATGGTGAATTTGTGAATGCTTCTTGTGATTTAAGTTGAGTACATAGTAATTTTTCCGATACTAAGTCATTTGTTTACTACTACTACTACTACTTCAGCCTATTTGCGTCCCACTGCTGGGCACAGGCCTCCTCTCATCACGAGAGAGTTTGGGCTATAGTCCCCACGCGAGCCCAGTGCGGGCAGTCATTTGTTTGCAAGAAGCATAAAAAATACACATAGATAAAAGTAAAATACTTTAATCCACACCGTGCTTCATCAAAATTAAGTTAAAATTAACTTTAGTTAAAGCAGATATAATTCATCTTTCAAAATAAAGTCACATCGCATGTTAAAGTGTAATATTTAATACATCCTAGCTAGAGTGACCTAGCCGTCTCTTTGGGTACCTATACCTCGCGTAGCGTAGTCACAGAATATTTGATAGTACTACATACAGAATGGCCATGGAATCACCCACCTGAATCTAGCCGGCGCCGCGCAACTCGCGCCCAACTCGCCCTTACCGTCATTTGTTTCATCCGGAGATTGAGAGTGGATCATTGGCCTGCGTAGTGGTACACACACATTTACAAGTGTACAGACGCCCTCGTACGCACACTGACGTCCTCGCACGCAACTTCATTCGAATTGTGTTCGAAATCTTGCTTTTATAGGCCGTGTCCGCCCTGTAAGTAGGTATAGTCCCTATTTTTTGCTATTGGGCGACCAAACGACAACAACAACAATACAAACACACAACAAACAACACAACAATTAACAATTTCAGATTTTTAATATCAGTACTTAGTTTCGGCTGTGCTTTGTATGTCGAAATAGATTCCTATTTTTTGATTCATCATCATCATCATCATCATCATCAGCATTTCAGCCGATAGACGTCCACTGCTGGACATAGGCCTCCTCCAAGGCGCGCCACTCAGACCGGTCCTGTGCCACTCGCATTTTTTAATTTTATATTTACCTTCCATAATATCGTTATCGTTTCTTTGATGAACGTACGGGATTAGGTATATAATTTCATTCAAGACGTATTAATTGAAAACATATTCGCTAAGTTTCGTTATAATAAGATACGGAAAGGTTAAAGGTTTCCAATTATCGGTGGCAGAAGTAATTGCATAAGGAATGAACATTAGGTAACATTATTCGCGTCCACTTACCGTATTTCTACTGTAATTGTTTGCTGTAACTCAGTGAAACGGCTACTGCCCTCTAGAGAACGTTTCGCAGAACACACCGGAACTAAATAGCTTCTTTTTAAAAAAAAAAGCTGAAAAAAAGCATTTTTTCAAGTCGTTCATGGCGGGTCGAGCTTAACATGTTGAGTCCGACATAAGCAAAACTTTTTATAACTTCAAGTGGCAGATGTTGAAGTCTATACATAAACATACCAAATAACTTTAACCTATTTTGAAGTCCCCAATCCGCACTGGGCCCGCGTGGGGACTATAGCCCAACCTTCTCGTGATGAGAGGAGGCCTGTGCCCAGCAGTGGGCCGTAAATAGGCTGTTGTAGTAGTAGTATTTTGTAATTCTAAGCCACATGCCAGCCAGAGTCAAAGCCCCAACTCAAAGTCAGACCCCGCGAACACAAGTATGTAAGTTTCAAACTGAAATGCCACTTCCTTCTAATACAAAGTTTTCACGAATAAATATTGGCTAGATTTCACCAGCGCAAACAATTTTTTTTTTTTAAAGAAACAAACGGTCTCAAAACAATAATATCTTAAGCAATTTGCCTGTACATCAGTTATAATAGACCTATAGTTTCATAAATGTAGTATTACAACTATACAGAAAAGTGTGTACTATTGGTGAGAACAATTTACATTTACTATTTTGCCACAAAAAGTATTTCTAAGATATTATACAATGATATGATACTTATGGAGTTTACTGTCTTATTAAATTAAAGTGTTTTTATTAAAGACCTAACTTTATTCTTAAAAACTGTCAACGAGATACCAAATAAATCTGCGCTCATAAAGTTATCATTATACAGCTTGCATACACGTCCAAGAAATGAATGTCGCGCATGCTTGGTCTTACACTTAGCAATAATAATAATAATATATATTGGTGAGAAAGGTGTTTAAAATTTCCTAGTGCTCTAGCTGTAACAAATTCTCTGTGCCAGGCCTTGGCCCCGCCTGAGTGCTACATACTAAACGCTTACCAATTACAAGCGCAGGTCCCAACGAATTTCAGGGTCGGCAAATAAAAACGATCCGTCCCCGGGGATGAAATATAGAGTCCGCGGGCAGCGGGCCTTGATATATTATGACGTATAGCTCTGTTATTGCTTTGTTTCACCTGTAATGGAAATGGAGCTGAGAGATTAGAGAGTTTTTATCAATATTGCACTATCGAGCCTGTAATAAGCTGTGTAGATTGAAGTTGTACCTACTTATCGAAATAAATTCAGAATCCCAGCGTATTACAAAATAATTTTAAAGAGTAGAATACGTGGAAACGTTGTCTATTCTGTGCAACATACAACAAAAAGAACTAGCCAGAACTAACATACACCACGTTTTTAATTATATCTGGTAGATTAACAAGTGAAAAAGCTTTTGACTAAAACCGCCATGTTGTTTTTAAGAATAATATGCAGACAGACTAGACTAGACTAAGGAAAAAAAGTTGTCGTCATCCCTATTAAAAACGTTTCAAAGTATTTGGAAAACATTTAAAAAGCACCACCAACACTCTCAACGCATGTTTGACGGTTGTCTCAGCACGCACACATACGTTGAGTGTTGCTGGTGCTTTTTAAGTACTTTCCAAATACATTGAAGCGTTTTAATGTGTGGGGGAGGTACTTCCTATCGTAGATTATCTCTACCCTGTCACCTTTCAGTAGTAATAAAAACCGGCCAAGTGCGTGTCGGGCCACGCGCAAATTATAGGGTTCCGAAGTTGACGAGGCCCACAGCACCTTTCTAAGACTTATTAGCATCTAGCTAGCCTGTGGCATGACGTGCCCGCCCGACGCCCCTGCCGCTCGAGAAAAATCATTGGTATTTTAATCATTTCATAAGTTGGTCGACTATTACTCGTAAGTTTGTACAGCCTACTTAGCTGCGATAGTTTTCCTTTCAACTACGTTATATATGCCACAACCGTGATTTTTTTCAGCTATCCAAATACCACCATTTAGCTGGCAGGGGGGGGGGGGACACGTGACTCTAACAAAAAATAGCACTTTAAAGCTTAATATTTCACAAACGCATCACTTAATCAAAAAATGGTTTTAACAAACCCACTATATTTTTTTAAGACCTATTCAACGATATGCCACACCATGGGGTATGCAAGAAAAAATAATTACATCCCCACTTTACGAGTAGGGGAGGTACCCTATAAAAAAAAATATTTTTTAATTTTTATTGTACCACTTTGTCAGCGTAACTAATATGTATATTCATGCCAAATTACAGCTTTTTAGAACTAAGCATCTCCGAGCAGTAGTGCGGACAGACGGACGGACGGACGGACGGACATGGCGAAACTATAAGGGTTCCTTGAGGACGTCGGAACCCTAAAAAACATCCTTATAGGCTCGCCTTTGTACACTATCTCTTACATTTCGAAAATTTGTGTTTTTGTGCATTAAATTGCTACTTACTAACTTTATTAAGAGTCTGTGGGTCAGGCATATGCAAAAGGCTTATAATGCTCTGCGTGTCCAGTATAATCAAGGGCGGATCCAGCTTTTGACTCAAGGGGGGGTCACGTCATACAACTCTCCACCCCCTTTTTGCGTCAGGGGTTAAAAATAAATGATAGCAAGACCTAGTCCTGCCGAGGGGGGGTCATGACCCCCATGACCCCCCCCCCCTGGATCCGCGCTTGAGTATAATAACGCCTTCAGGGTGCTGCCTGCTGCGACTGCCGCGCTTCTGCAGCGCCTCAGGGATGTTCGTGCAGGGCGCGCCGACACCTTCGACGCCACGTGGTGCAAGAAAACTGCCTCGCTGGTGGACAGAGGGCGCGGCAGCAGCAACAGCATCCTGAAGATCATAGCCGATAGGTGGGACTGTCCTCTGATGTGGGCCCTCACTCAAAGGACAAAATCATTGTTAATTATAAGATACTAACATAGGCTAATAACATACTAAGACAATAGGGATGACGACAACTTTTTTTTCCTTAGTCTATCAGGAAGATTATTGAAAAGTATTGGACACGTATTTTTCTTTTTTCACGTAACCAAACTTATACGGAGATAATATCTTGAGTTGAAATGTCGCGTGACGTCACGGTTAGGTACGATTTATACCTAACGGTGACGTAGTTAGCCCCCACTCTCCAACTTTAATGCGTTTTAACTTAGTCATTCTTTGTTAATTTGATAAAACAAAATATACGTGTCTAATGTTTTTTTATTACCTGACTGACGGACTAATTAGAATTTCGATTTCTTCACCCTGTCGTCATCCCTATTGCGGACCTCATGTTGTCTGAAATTCAATAAATATTATTACTATTATAAGTATTGCAACCCTGGCTTTGCCGTAGTAGGGTAAAAAGTTACTTCAACATAATTTCCACTTTCCTACAAAACTTACTTAGACCGATCTTATGACGGCGCCTGTCAATATTACAATCTATAGACTAAACTACTACTACTAGCTTATTTGCGTCCCACTGCTGGGCACAGGCCTCTTCTCATCGAGAGGGTGTGGGCTATAGTCCCCACGCGGTCCCAGTGCGGATTGGGGACTTCACACACAACTTTGAATTACTTCGCGTGCAGGTTTCCTCACGATGTTTTCCTTCACCGAAAAGCTCAGTGGTAAATTCAAAATGAATTTCGCAGCATCGAACCCCCGACCCTCTGCATGAGATGCGGTAGGTCGAACCACTAGGCCACCTCGGCTTCAGAAACAGACTGCAGGGAGAGAAAACGTTTATCCGATCTTATTTATTTTGTTCTCGAATCCATTTCAGATGTATCCGTAGTTAATCGTTTTATCTCCGAACGGTTTAGAAGCGGTTTTGGACGTAATAGAAAAACTAGCCGGCTCTCGCAGATCAAATTCTACAAAAACTAGTTCATGAAATCCCTGATAGATAATATATCTTCCGGATTCCTTTCAGATAATCTCATTTCCCTTGGGGCCTATTCCGCTGGAAACAGATTCTATTTGAGATGTTTCCCGACAGGCAGGTCAGATTTTATTTGCTTTATTGACCTTTTATCCACTACTAACCGTTGCCCGCTACTTCGTCCCTGGTGGACTTAATTTACGTATCCGGACTTAAATAACTGGTTTGACCCGAAGAAAACCCTTTCCTGTAGAAATATCGGGATAAACAAACAAATACACAAACAACAAACACACTTTCACAATAATAATTAGTATGGATATTGCATCCAAATCGTACGAGCAGGGCCTATATTCGAAGTCTTACATAGGGATCTCGCTTTTCCCTATAGGATATAGCTCACGCGTCGTGTGAACTTTAAGCAGCTAGATTTAAAGTTCAACTTGACGCGTGAGCGATCCTATAGAGAACAGCGAGATCCCTATTTAGAACTTCGAATATAGGCCCAGTTCTGATATGATTTCTGTATAATGCGTCATGCGAGTAAAGTTCCGCAATTGCTCGGGTTGTATAGTGCGTGCGGTCCAGGGCATGAATATGCAACGTCCATCGTCCGCTGGTACGGTGACCCAGGTGATAATGTCACACCCCATTCAATTCTCGCCTGCGAGTCAGGCGCTCATACGTGACCAAATTAAGTGGGTTCATCGTCTCTACACGTAGGTAATGTAGAAGGCGTTGATGCTAGCTCGTGTAGATGCTGTAGGCATGGAGATCAGCAGTAGAAGGTGAAGACACGGAGACTTGCAGATTTGCAGGATAATGGCTAGCTGATAAAGAAAGCTAAAACACGCTGACTGACCCTAACAGTGCCCTATCATATCCCTAATTAATAAATAATAAAACTTTGGTTGAATACATTGCATTGTATTCAGTTTAGAGATCCTAGCTTCACAAGAGTTATCAAAAGACTCAATAAAAACAATCTAGACATTCTACGCTTAAAAATAGCTAAATTCGAAAGAAAATGTGAAAATATAGGTTATGTTACACGGGTAAGGACAAAGACTAATTTATAACCTGGAAAAAAGCATAGACCCACTGTCTTAGCAAATTTCACGCGGATGAATGTACCTAACTAAATACTCGGGTTGTATCTTAAATTATATTTTCATTAAGTTTTCCAAATCTAGACTTAGATTCATTTGTGGGTCGTAAGCACACTACAATACAAATACCATATTTGGGATAACTATAATTCCGAGTGTTAGACATTCAAAATACTGATGGCCTACCATTTATCACTCATAGGACTGGATTATTTTCCTTATTGTGTCTATCGCGATACATTGATTTCTTCGCAAAGTTTTAATCAATGTCTGCTTCGCTCGACCGGCCGTCGCATTAGCAGACTTCGTTGTGTTTTTTCTTTGGCCTGGATCATTATTTTTATAAACCGGATACTATAGCTTTTGCCCACAACTTCGTTCGCGGGAAATGCTGTTAAAACGTCCCCGCGGGATCTTTGCGTTTTTCCAGGATTAAAAGTAACCTTTGTCCTTCGTCGTAGTCTATGATCTATACCAAATTTCATCAATAACGATTCTAGTTATATATTTATCAGTAGGTATTTAATTTATGAAATTTTAAGAGTCTTAGAAAATAATCCAATCTAAGTACTAAATCCATACTAATATTATAAATGCGAAAGTAATTCTGTCTGTTACCTCTTCACGCTTCGGGAGGGTTATGCGCCATAGGGAGGGTTATGTTTTTTTATAATTGTTACTTACTTGGTTAACTGATGACACTCGGTTCCTATTCTATCTTGTATAAACTGTGGTAACCTATAATTCGCCATTTAGCATATTTCATTTAAGAAATCTTTGTAATTAGATAAGGTTGAATACCTACCTAATCTTATAAGAGACACTAGCAGACCCCGCGGACTTCGTACCGCCTTAGAATTTTTTTTTTGCGTATGAAGAATAGTATACGTCCTATTCTCAGACCTACTGAACATACACTCCAAATTTCATAAGAATCGCTCGAGCCGTTTCGGAGGAGTTTGGTTAAAAACTCGACACGAGAATTTTATATATTAGAGAAGATATTTTTTACTCAAATCCCAAGTTGATTAAAGCCGCTGGCAAGTGGCTACGGCAACTATTTGTATAAAATTGTGTCTCTATTTTATATTTAGGTAGGTATGCTAAAAAAACATGAACGCACGAACAGAATTCCTAATTTCATAACAAGGGTGGTATTTCCAACTTTTTCACTTACGAACGTGACTTCGTGTGGATTCGTTCTCTCCCTAATTAATCTGAGAAAAGTGAAGACAGACTAACAACCTGAAAATAGCTCCAGTTTCCTAAGCGGTCAGTGACCTTTGCAGCCGACGAGGGATCGGGAGCGTAATGGTTTCACAATAGGTTTTTTTTTACATTTTGAACCTAGACAACATTTGGACTTGATCCAGGGTCCGTCCAGATGACTACCACCATGTTACTATGCCGCCAAACGGTAGTGCGCGCACAGTAAGGTAAAGATAATCTGCTATAGGAAGTCCCGCCCCTCCAGAATTCAAAACGCTTTAATGTATTTCGAAAGTATTTAAAAAGCGTCACCAACACTCTCAGCGCTTGTGTGCGTGCTGAGACA
Organism: Aethes cnicana; assembly: GCA_963971205.1. Taxonomy (NCBI): domain Eukaryota; kingdom Metazoa; phylum Arthropoda; class Insecta; order Lepidoptera; family Tortricidae; genus Aethes; species Aethes cnicana. The sequence goes on from OZ020284.1 coordinate 799,959, forward strand.
GCCGTCAAACTTACGTTGAGTGTGTTAGTGGTGCTTTTTTTAGGGTTCCGAAGTCCACAAGGAATCCTTATAGTTTCGCCATGTCCGTCCGTCCGTCCGTCTGTCCGCGACAAAGTGGTACAATAACATTTTGAATTTTTTTTATTATTAGGGTACCTCCTCTACTCGTAAAGTGGTTTTTTTTTTCTTGTGTACCCCTTGATGTGGGGTATCGTTGAATAGGTCTTGAAAAAACATTGTGGGTTTGTTAAAACGATTTTTCGATTAAACGATGCGTTTGTGAAATATTAAGCTTTAAAGTGCTATTTTTTGGTAGAGTCAAGTGTCCCCCCCCCCTGCCAGGTAAATGGTGGTTTTGAGATAGCTGAAAAAAAACATGGGGGTGGCATATATCACGTAGTTGAAAGGAAAACTATCACAGCTAAGAAGGCTATACATGTTTCCGGGTCATCGTCAACCAACTGCAAGCAAGCAAAAATGCCGTACGGAACAGTCAAATTCCATTATACATAGGTAGGTACTAGTTACTGAGCGGCAGGGGCGTCGTCGGGCGGGCACATCATACCGCAGCCTATTTTTTTTTTCGAGCTAAGAGGCAGTCTTAGAAAGGTACTAAGGGCATCGTCAGCTTCGGAAACCTATACACTGCGCGTGGCCCGACACGCACTTAGCCGGTTTTATTTTATTTTATACGTGATAACGTCACGTAACTCTACAACGCTACACAATGCTACCTACTATGACGTCATGTATTTTGTGGGTGCAGCCGGAGTTTTTCAATTTACTTATAAGACATTCTGAGTGGCGCGCCTTAGGGGAGGCCTATGTCTGGCAGTGGATGTCTTTCGGCTGAAATGATGATGATGAAGACGTTATCAAGCTGTGTTATCACGTCAAAAAACCTGCATACAAAATTTTGATTAAATATACAGTGTCACTCTCACAATCAAGACGAACCTAACGATTTGGCATACACTCAAACACTCGAAAAACATATCCCTCATTTTGACGCAGTCTCCTTTAAAATTATGAGTGCGTTATTCGTTTGTTAATACCGACTTAATGCATATAATTTCGAAGCTGTGGTGGCCTAGTGGTTCGACCTACCGTCTCTCATGCAGAAGATCGGGGGTTCGATTCCGGCTCGCACCTCCAAGTTTACTTATGTGCGAAATTCAATTTGAATTCACCACTGAGTTTTTCGTTGAAGGATAACACCGTGAGGAAACCTGCACGCATTTGCGAAGTAATTCAAAGATGTGTGTGAAGTCCCCAAACCGCACTGGGCCCGCGTGGTGACTATAGCCCAAACCTCTCGTAATGACAGGAGGCCTGTGCCCAGCAGTGAAACGCATATAATTTCAGTAAACTTTACGTTGAATTTCTGCAGGGCTCATGTCAAAGGCTAACTAAACCTTCCTTCGAAAAAACGTCACGTATCCTCTAAATATCATTACAATTGCAACTTTAACACCGGCTTCATAAAGTATAAAGGAAGACGTTGTTTTTGAGAGTTAAGTCCTTTACTTTGGAGGAGGGTGGATAAAGCGATAAACAAAGGACGAGTATTGTCCAGGAATACTTTGTCCCATACATACAGGATGTTATGAAAAGGGTCGCAGAAAAATAGGGATAGAAAGGAATGGAGGACATATCCGTGTGATCCATATACAATACAATATTTGTAATTATTTATACGAGTATTAATAGGATATTTTACTAGGCGTTTGCCCCCGACTTCGTCCGGCGTAGACTTTTAATTTGCGTACCCGATGATACTATACATAATATAGACAGTTATAGTTATAGAATTATTGAAAAATTGGTTTGACTCGTGGAAAACCCGTTCCCGTGGAAATATCGGGATAAAAAGTTTCATCAAAATCGGTCCACTCGTTGCGACGCGAAGGAAAGATAAACAAACAAATAAACTTTCACATTTATAAAATTAGTATTAGTATGGATATCAATGTTATAATTGCAAAATTCGCTCTGTCTGTGTGTCTCTCACGCTTTCACGTTTAAACCCAAGATAAACCCAAGATAGAAGTTACATTTTGATTAGCTACGATTATAGTTCAGATTATGTGGAGCGGACACAGATTATTTTTAATCTATGGCTTTTGTCTATGAGCAAGACAATTTCGCCAATGTCAAGTAATTGGCCTACAGGCCGAACAGTGTACGGTAATAATGATAAATGTACGGTATAAAAGATAAATCAAGTAGAAATGGGGAAGCTCAACAAATGTTTTTAATCTTTAAAAGACGTCTTATTAAATTACAAAAAATCCAATTCTGCACAACCCCAACCCCAGCATGAGAGGTGGTAGGACAAGCCACTAGGCTATCACAGCTAAGGTATGATTTTTAAAACAATGCAATTTTTTTCATGTCATGATTTAGTTTTCTTAAACACGCTGTATCTTTTCCTTGACAAGGTCCCGGCCATGGCCGCATATTTTCCTTTTGCATATGGAAAACGTGAGAAAAAGCTTTGTAGAATAAATAAAATAAAAATAATTCTGCCAGCAGACCCGGGGTATCGTAACGGCTCTATGATACGATTGTCTATCACGGAGACCTTATACTCTGTTCTTTTAACCCCTGAACCAAAGCTAAACCAGCTTTTAACCGCGACTTACAATAAATTACGTACCCAAATTTCCACCCTATTTTAATATCCTTGATGATTTCCTCAATAAGAATATTATTTTACCAATACAAATTGCTTTTATACCATTCTGCGGTTTAACGCATTCACTGCCACCGACGCATATGTGCGTTTTGCTGACCTTCCCGCAGTGCCTTGAACGCACATGTGCGTTACAATGTTCCCTTAATGACAGATGTGGCACCTGGCGAAAGTTCGTAAAACAGAAGTGGCAGTGAATGCCTTAAGCTTCAAATAGTAAGAGACAGACGGGGTTATTTTTACATTTAATTACTATAATCATCATAAGTTAAAAGACCTCCACTGCCGGACACAGGCTTTCTCCTAAGCTTGCCACTCAGACCGGTCCTGTGCTACTCGCTTCCACCGGTTTCCTGCGACCTTCACGAGGTCGTCGACTCGTCGGTCTATCTTGTTGGAGGCCTACCAACAGCTCGTCTCCCGGTTCACGGAAATCACTCGAAAACTTTCCGGCACAAATTTACATATACCTATATCTTATCTTACTAATAACATAATAAAGCTGAAAGTTCATTTTGGATGTTTGTTACTCAATCACACTAAAACGGCCCGACCAATTTGCTTGAAAATAGCAAACAGGTAGTTTGTAACCTGGAATAACACAAAGGCTACTTTTTATTGTGATATTTAGTATTTATAAGCAATTAATTTATATTTTATCGTGATTTGGCGGTATAGATGGCGCCACGGTATCGCAGTCTGTTGATCTGTCAACCTGAGTGACCATTAAACCTTTACGCTTTTTTAGCTTTTAATCATTGACCTAAAATAAGTAAAAACCATAGACGTAAATAATATAGACCCGGTCTAACGTACACGTAATATGTCCCCACTTCCACGGTGTCCAATCGAAAATTCTGTCACCGAGTGTGCGTGACAATAAGCGTTTTTAAAAAAACTTTTTTCGAAACTGTTTCTCAGTATCTAAAAACACGTCTCGTTGTTGAAAAAATGTGACCCAGCTTTAGTGTCACGATATAAGTTTAACTTTGGATTGGACACCAATGAAGTGGGGAAACATGACATGTATCTACGTTAGGCCGGGTCCATACGAAGTATTATTTATGTCTATGGTAAAAACATATGGACGAACAGTGCCTAACAGAACATGTCAAAATATATGGAGCAAACAGACATTAGAAAATACGTTCCAATTTGCTAATAACGCTTCTTTATAACGAAGGCCAAACGGGAGCCCGAGCTGTTCGGGCATCCGTTTTGACGGGGCCTTTTTTCTCCGGCTGATAGTGAATGCCTTTTAATGTACTAACTTTTGAGAGTATGACAGCGTGTAGGTACACATTTTGGTCTAATTTCGAGTGTAAGTCTAGTACGAAAGTCTCTGCAAGTCGCGGGTAAAAGCTAGTTTTATATATATTTACCTACTCTATAATAGGGATGACGACAGGGTGAAGAAATCGAAATTATAATTATTCCGTCAGCCAGGTAATAAAAAAATAATAGACACCTATTTTTTGTTTTATCAAATTAACAAAGAATGACTAAGTTAAAACGCATTAAAGTTGGAGAGTGGGGGCTAACTACGTCATCGTTAGGTATAAATCGTACCTAACCGTGACGTCACGCGACATTTCTACTCAATATATCTCCGTATAAGTTTGATTACGTAAAAAAAGAAAAAAATACGTGTCCAATACTTTTCAATAATCTTCCTAATAGACTAAGGAAAAAAAAGTTGTCGTCATCCCTATTATAAGAGAGACGTTATACTAATCTATCACGATTGTAAAAATGGCCCTCTTTTGACATATATATAGCTAGTATTCTCTTCACTAGCACGAGACTAAAAAAGCAATTGTGTAATATTGTGGGGCACTGATTATGCAGGCCCACGATCCCACTTAACCCCCGTCTTCCTTAATTGTAGTTCGAGACGTGAATGCTTACACCACATACATGTTTCCGAGATATTTATATTACTAGCTTCTGCCCGCGACTTCGCCCGCGTGGAATAGGGACGACGACAACTTTTTTTTTCTTTGTCTATCAGGAAGATTATTGAAAAGTATTGGACACGTATTTTTTCTTTTTTCACGTAATCAAACTTATACGGAGATATATTGAGTTGAAATATCGCGTGACGTCACAGTTAGGTAGGTACGATTTATACCTAACGAGTACGTAGTTAGCCCCCACTCTCCAACTTTAATGCGTTTTAACTTAGTCATTCTTTGTTAATTTGATGAAACAAAAAATACGTGTCTAATATTTTTTTATTACCTGACTGACGGACTAATTAGAATTTCGATTTCTCCCGCGGGAACTATGCGATTTTCCGGGATAAAAAGTAGCCTATGTCCTTTCTTAGGACCCTAACTATCTCCATGCCAAATTTCATCTCAATCGGTTCAGCGGTAGAAGCGTGAAGAGGTAACAGACAGACAGACAGAGTTACTTTCGCATTTATAATATATGGATATGGATACCATTAGGTATTCATTCATTCGGTAGCTCCAGAAATCCTCAATTCCAATCATATTTAATTTCATGACTATACAATACACGGATAAACCAGCTTTCGGACCACTTGATAGAAAGTGACTACCGGATCGTATAGACATTTCCGACAAGCTCACACCAAATTATTCGGGTATCGAAAGTTCCTAAGATATTTAACGGGACATTTTATTACAAAAACTAACTAACGCTACTGAGCTTTTTGGTTGAAAAAAAAAAATACATGTCGTGTATGGAGTATTGTAGTTACCTCTGGGATGGCTCTGCAAAGTATCAGCTGGATGCTTTGGACTCGGTTGACCATCGCGCTAAAAGGATGATTGGTGACGATATGCTCGTTGGAACCAAGCTTCAAAGCTTGGAGCATCGGCGAAGGGTTGCCTGTCTGTCGGTTTTTTATAAGGTGTATCCACCATCTACTTTTATCATCGGACTACTAGACGACGGGAGGGTTTCCATCCTCATGTGGTTGAGTTCCCTATGTTTCGAACAAAGCCATGCGCTAAATCTTTTCTTGTTCGCACTGCTAAACTTTGGAATGCCCTCCCTGCGTTTGTGTTTCCCAGTTCCTATAATCTTGGTGTATTGAAGTCTAGAGTGAATAGGCATCTTCTGGGTAAGCGTGTTCCACCTAAGACCCTATCATTACTTTCCATTAGGTGTGATTAGAGTAAAACGCAAGCCAATTCGTAATAAATAAAAAGAACCTAGTTCAAGGATGTGTGTGCCCGCTTGAGGCTATATATAGCACAAATCCGGGACGAAAACAGGCTATAGTGGTAACGGTGGTTGGTGGATGCACTTATATCTTTTACATCACCGTAAAGTGGGATTTTCTGCCCGCTACGCGGAAAGAAAATCTCACTTCTTGGCCAAGGCAAGACGTAAAACTTTTGACAAACCACGGGCGGTAATTCGTAAAGCCCCAGATCGCATATTTATGGTCACAGAAACTTGCGATCTGGGACATTTACGAATTCACCACTCTAGGTCTGTAATGTACTATTATGTCACACCAGGCCGAAAAGCGGGATTTACCGCCCTTGGGCGCTACGAAAAAACCCTCTTCACGGCCAGGTGGTGACGTAAAATCGTATACTCACCACGGGCGGTCGTAAAGAAAGCCTCAGACCGCTCGATTATAGCCCTCGCCTCCAGCTCGGGCCCCAAATACCCGCGATCTGAGACTTTCCTTACTTTACCGCCCTAGGTGTGTAATGTACTATTGTTTGTTTCATGAGTGACAAAGTAGACGATAGCTATAGCTTCCTCGCATTTGGTGGAACTAGTTACCAACTCACGGGCCGTTGCCCGCAACTAACCGTTGTTAGTTCACACTATTTTTCCTATTATTATGTAAATCCGGAAGCCGTGAAGCCGAAACGGTCTAGTGGTTCGACATACCGCCTCTCATGCGGAGGGTCGTGGGTTGGATTCCGGCTCGCACCTCTAAGTTTACTTATGTGCGAAATTCAATTTGAATTTTTACCACTGAGCTTTTCGGTGAAGGAAAACATCTTGAGGAAACCTGCACGTATCTGCGAAGTAATTCAAAGATGTGTCAAGTCCCTAATCCGCGCTGGGCCCGCGCCTCTCGCGATGAGAGTAGGCCTGTGCCCAGCAGTGGGACGCTAATAGGCTGTAGTAGTAGTTGTAGTATGTAAGTCCGGGCAATGTCCCCTCCCTGTGTTCCTTTTCCTTTTGTCATGTCCTTCCCCGCCCATTATATCGTGGCTGACATCCAAATCGTTCTGCCATCTCGTAAATTTCGTAATCTTCCATCATTATTCTAAATCACTTTGACGACGCAAATGGCCGAACCGAATAAATAACTAGATGTACGTGTATTGCAAAAGAAGAATACGAATCCCAGCTTTTGAAAACAGATAAATAATGGGTAGTTCAAAAAAAAAACCTTTTGCGTGCCCTCGACCTCCATCGTTAGACCAGCTCTGTGGTACTATATAATTTCATTCTCATCCAATAATAATAATATTATTTGTCAATTTTCATCATGATATGCACGATGAGTAGAAGTGGGTATTTTGCTTGCGAGATTTGTTTACATAATTTGATCACCTATTAGTCTAGACTTAGAAAAGTATGACTTCAGTAATAACGCCGACATTTTAATATTTTTCTCGTCTTAAGACGGCGCAAGATATGTTTTTTACAAAACGCCTAGGTTGTCACTATCTCAAAGAAGCAGCTTGCAGTGAAAAAGTAAATTCACGACTTTAATATTCTTAATTAGTTCGTTAGTGCTCGGCTCAACTCTATTTATCTGAATTGTTTTTCAAGTAGGAACAGAACAGGCATCGCCGTTTTGTGAAAATTCGTGATATTAAATTTTATCAAAATCAAAAACCGCCGCTAGGTGTCCTTGCTGTCCTGCCCGGTGCAATGTTGCCAATTAAGCACATTATAATAAATAAATAAAAAATAAAATAATAAAAATAATTTAAAATAATTTTAGGAACCTTGCCGAGCGACACTGATCTGTGCCAAATTTTTTATTTATAAGTTATTTTTAGTTCTAGTTTTTATTTTTATTTTTATTGTAAGTATTTCAGTTTGTGTCGGAATAAACTATTGTATGAAATGACAAAATTTTGACATTGACAGCCACCACCTTGCAGATAGTGGCCCCGCAGCAGGAATACGGTGGCCCTCATTTTAAAAGCACGTGAACAAAATTGTGGGTAACAGCTAGTAATTAATAATAACATCAAAGTCCACAGCTGTCAATTTAACACGATGACTGGAGTTTTACTTCGACGCCCTCCTTACCCTCCCACAGCCCCCCAAAAAAGAGCACAGAGTGTAGCACAGATACGAAAGAAACACGACAAGAGCATCTACTCCAACGTTTCCCGCTGAATAGCACAGTTCGCGCGCGGCGATCTCTCGAAGTTTCACGACTTCAGAGATTTATTAAACTTTTTATTGAAGGGGTGACGCCACAGCCTACGTTTTTGGCACGAAAGTTTTACAGGTGTAGAGCACGAGTTTTTTAGGATGTTTTAAAATGATTTAGCTGTATAAATGGTGTAAGGCATTTAGTGTGAGGCAGGAAATCAATGCTTGTCTATAGACAATTGGTCACCGTAGCCTATAGGCTTAGGTGCCTATAGGCAACGGTGACCAATTTCAAACAGCTGAGCCGTTTTCCTATTCGTCGGTATTTGCAATATGTACCGGACAGGAGCAAGTCGGACTCGCTTATACCAAGGGTTCCGTAGCTACCTACCGAACTTAGTCCAAAATTATCCCATAGCTCTTTTTCAAAACAATATTCGTTTGAATTGTTTGTTAAATTCTAGTTTTCAATCATTTTACAATTTTCTACTCCATAGTTAAAAAATGAGGAAGATAAACCTTTTATCACTTTAGAAGCGAATAATTCATAAAATATTGGTATAATAAAAAACTTTCGAATCTCCATATCATTCTTAAAGACCTATAATATCCAATGATAAATTACACGGCTCTTGCCCTCTTAAATATTTTTTTCATCCCCCAGTTACAGTTGAGTGTCACACTTTTGTTGCGGCGCTTCTTCTCAAGCAATAGGTCCAGGAAGCGCTGGTAAATTATTTTTCTGTCGCGTAAAAGTGCCCCTATGTGGCCAATTTGCTGAATAAATTATTGAATTTGAATCATAATATTTCTTGTTTTCTAAATCTTACTGCATCATATTCAACCATGCAGTACCCACCAGTCACCGAGTAAAATAGCTGTGACGAAAGGACGGACGGTCGGATAGACAAACGGACATGACGAAATTATAAGGGTTTCCTCTTTTTTGCCATTTGGCTGCTGAACCCTAAAATCATGGTCTCAAGAAACTTGTCAAAAACGAAATAAAACACACATAAAACACATAAGTTTTACCGAGTTCAATCGACACCGCTCTGTGGTTTTCCTCTAGCGCACGTTTGAAAGTATTTTTCTTGCAATATACTTTCTTCCGAACTTCTGAGGCACCCTTAAGGTGTTCGCTCAGTAAATCATGTGTCTCGCACAGCGTTTATGCTCTTATACAAGAAAATCGGGAATAGGTAACAGACAGACAGACAGGCAGACAGAAAGAGTTACTTTCGCATTTATAATAATAGTATGGATATTATCATAATGTAATCCATACTTATCATCATCATCATTTCAGCCGAAAGACGTCCACTGCTGGATATAGGCCTCCCCCAAGGCTCGCCACTCAGACCGGTCCTGTGCTATTTGCTTCCACCGGTTTCCCGCGACCCTCACGAGGTCGTCGCTCCATCTTGTTGGAGGCCTACCGACAGCTCGTCTCCCGGTTCGCGGGCGCCACTCGAGAACTTTCCGGCCCCATCGGCCATCAGTCCTGCGAGCAATGTGACCTGCGAGCACAGCATTGATGGTCTTATATATTTAAATATAGGTCAGAGACAATCGGGAATTGGTAACAGACAGACAGACAGGCAGACAGAAAGAGTTACTTTCGCATTTATAATAATAGTATGGATATTATCATAATGTAATCCATACCTACATTATGTACCAATTTAATAATCTATTATTGTAATGTAACCCCTATAATAGGAGAGGCTAAATACAAGTCGAGGAATACCTATAATAGCAAAGCTCCTTTGAGCTCGACATCTGCAGCCGCTCGCCGACCGCAGCCTGCTTCCCGAGCTGAGATAATTGTGATCCTAAAATACGTTCGCACGCGAATATTAATAGAAATTAATCATTTGAATACATGTAGGTACATTTGTTATTGGTGATAAGGATTATTAATAAACCTGAGAGAGTTGGTTAATTATTAGGTATTTAGAACTGAATAAATTAAAGCTTAACGGTGCTAAGCGTAGTGGTTTCACCTACCTACCAAGGATGGCTGAGATACGCGTCACGCTCGTGAACGGGTGCTGTCTGTGGGGTCCGGTCTGTTCATGCTTGCAAGGACGTTTAAAAATAATCATTAGCTTTAAATATATTACTAAGTCAAACATTTTAAGCGAGAGACCTCATCATGTTCTTATTGACATGTATTAATAAACTCTTTTATACATGATGTATTTCATTATTTATTGACATTTTGAGACTGTCGACATCTATGGAATTTATATTTATTTGACAATGGAGGCCATCTCCATATTTTTTTTTTCTGGACCCTTGGAGACTATACATCTCTAAGATCTTAGATTTAAGTTTAAGTTAGGGACTATACATCCCTTCAATGTAATTGTAGTACCTACGTACCTATATGTATATTTTATACATGTAATGTAAATGTTATAACTATGTGTAAATTTTGAAAAAAGGCCTTCTGCTTGAGTTTGTTGCGACGCTTCTTCTCAAGCAATGGGTCTAGGAAGCGCTAGTAAATTATTTTCTGACGTGTAAAAGTGCCCCTATGTGGCCAATTTGCTGAATAAATGATTGAATTGAATTGAATTGAATACCGCCTCTCATGCAGAGGGTCGGGGGCTTCGAGGCTCGCACCTCTGAAATTATTATTATTTATGTGCGAAATTCAATTTGAATTTACCATTGCGTTTTTCGGTGAAGGAAAACATCGTGAGGAAACCTGTACACATTTGCGAAGTAATTCAAGGATGTGTGTGTGTAGTCCCCAATCCGCACTGGGCCCGCATGGAGACTATAGCCCAAGCCCTCTCGTGGTGAGAGGAGGCCTGTGCCCAGCAGTGGGTCGTAAATGGGCCGCTGTTGTTGTGGCGGTGTATTCGTTAGTGTGTATCACACTACATTCGGTGGTGTGTATTACACCGCTAACACCACGGTAGGGGTGTAATAGTACATTACAAACCTAGGGCGGTGAATTCGTTAATGTCACACATCGCAGGTGAGGGCAATAAATATGCGATCTGGGGCTTTACCAATTACCGCCCGTGGTTTGTTTAAAGTTTTACATCTGGCTTTGGCCAGGAATTGTCATGTTCTCCCGTAGCGGACAGAAAATCCCACTTTACGGCCAAGGGTGACGTAAAGTTAATTTAACTTATTCTAATTTATACGTAAAAGCTTATGTCATGTGGTCTTACAATAAATCAGTGCTATATTTTTCGCAAGGCTATGAAAAACACGACGAAAGAGTGATTAGGTACGGGTTTACACAAATTAGAAGGCGTGTGAATTAAGCAATAATAGGGTTTGTGTCAAACGGCTTAAGTGCGTCTATACACGGTGGGTCAGAAAATATGGCAAATAATTAACCCACAGTATCGGCTATCGATTCTAAGTATATTGTATAGGTCTTTTATTTTTTCGAGTTGGTAAAAAAAAAAATTATATATGGGATTGGTTGTGTGAGCGACGCCTGAATCCTATACAAAATATTTTTTTTTACCAACTCAAAAAAAAATAAAGACCTAGGTATACAATATACTTAGAATCGATAGCCGATACTGTGGGTTAATTATTTGCCATATTTTCTGACCCACCATGTATAAGTATACCTACTAACATTTTGATCTACTTATAGTACTAGAATAATAACATATTTGGCCGCTAAACCGCCATTAATAGAACCATTTTTTATATTAATGGTATAGGCAAACGAGCGCATGGCCCACCTGATGGTAAGTGGACACTGTGGCCCATATTGGACATCGACATCCTATGATCCTTCCGTGGTTTCTCGGTATTTCTAAACGATGACTGAAATGAGATTATAAAATGACACAGATTCATCAAAGAATAAGTAAAAGAAACCATTAGCGGCAGTAAAAAAAATGCAAATCGCAATAAATCACAATTCGTCGTTTGAAAGAAAAAATCTTGAAATAAGAGAAACGCGGGGTTTCAATGATTTCCCCGCTATCATTAATTATGTGCTATTAATCATTTTTGGCTAGGCGCAGCGTACTTCTACGAAGAGCAGATGTTTTCATTTTAATGGTATTTGGTACGATTGTGGTTAAGGCTTCGAGGGAGGCTACTTTTTATCCCGGAGAAATGATTGGTACCTGCGGGAACGCTTTAATGAAATTTTCGCGGCGCTGGAAGATTAGTCGAAGGTAGTTTTTTGTAAAACAAACCTAGCTATTGCCCACGACTTCGTCTGCTTCGAATTTTTTACTAATCCTCTCCATTTATATATGAAAACCATAATCGATCCACCGGTATTAAGAGTGAAGAGAAGAGTGCAGTGAACTGAAAAACAGAGTTCGATGCGGCAAGTAATTTGAGATTTCGATGCGTTTTCCATAAATAACGTAAATTAATCTTAAAAGGGGGGAAATGGAGAGTTAAACACATTCTCCGCTTTTAGGTAATGTCGAGTACTTAAATATATAATAAGAATAATGTGAAATGTCCATTAGGTTATGATCATGTCAGCCAAAAGACGACCACTGTTGGACATAGGCCTCCTCCAAGGCTCGCCACTTAGACCGGTCCTGTGCTACTTGCTTCCACCGATTTCCCGCGCCCTTTACGAGGTCGTCGCTCCATCTTGTTGGGGGCCTATCGACAGCTCGTCTCCCGGTTCGCGGACGCCACTCGAGAATTTTCCGGCCCCACCATAAGCCGTGAATGCCATTAGGTTAAGGGGATTTTAAATTATGATGGAGTGGATTGGCCAGATGTTCATGCGCCATAGTTCATTTTTCATGCCAAAGAAAATGTAAGAAAAGAACTGAATTTCTTAATAAGAATTAACTACTTGAGTTACTACGAGTAGAAGTGCGTCCTGGTGTTACCAGCGGAATTAACGATCTCCTACAAATAATAATAAAAAAAAAGTGTCTTAAATACATTCAACGCAATGAAATCGTGTAAGTTTGTATCGAATATCCTGTACAAAGTACCTAACCCGATCTCATTGCGATTGGTGTATTGTTCCCATACTTACTTAGTTTTTACCCATAACCATAAGGGGTGTATTACACCCAAATGACGATATTTTAGGCCGAGATGTGTGCTGTTTTTCTGAATCCGACGGTGTAGGTTACTTAATTATTTTTCATTGCTCGGTATTAACCAAGTTATAAAAGAAAAAAAAAATGATGACGGTGTACCATTGGTCTATTATAAGTAAGGATTCATACTCAGCCGGAGAAAAATGGCCCCGTCAAAACGGGTGCCCGAACAGCTCTGCTCGGGCACCCGTTTGGCCTTCGTTATAAAAAGGCGTTATTAGCATATTGGAACGTATTTTCTAATGTCACTTTGCTCCATATATTTTGACATATTCGTCCATATGTTATTATTTATTAAAGGTCAATGCGGTGTACAAATTTCAGTTCAGTAGCTATTGAGTCACAAAGGAACAAACCTAGCCAAACTTTTTATTGTTCTACGCATTCTACGGTACAAACAAATATTTAGGAAAACATTGACAATTTTAAGAGCTCCCTCGTACCCCTTGATATGGAAATGTCATCAAATATCACTTACTAAAACCTTTGCGAACTCTATCGGTCACGTCTGAATTTACAATTAAAATCCGAAATCCATCTGAATTGCTAAAGTTGAGTGTTTCGTGTAACAAGCCCTGGGCCTAATGACACCACTTACGGGATTAATCGGATTCGACCCGATATTCAAATTATTATTTTACAACTACAGATTCAGGAACATGCTTAAAAATATTAAAAATAAATCACTGAATGAACGTTGGAAGCCACCACCACCACCACCACAACAGCCTACTTACGGCCCGGTAGATGCCACCACCACTACCACCACCACCACAACAGCCTACTTACGGCCCACTGCTGGGCACATGCCTCCTATAATCACAAGAGGGTTTGGGCTATAGTCCCCACGCGGGCCCAGTGCGGGGACTTCACACACATCCTTAAACTACTTCGCAGACGCGTGCAGGTTTCCTCATGATGTTTTCCTTCGCCGAACAGCTCAGTGGTAAAATTCAAATGGAATTTCGCACATAAATATTTTTTAAGAGATGCGAGCCGGATTCGATCCCCGACCCTCTGCATGAGAGGCGATTGGCGATTTCCTTGAGTCATCATCATCATCATTTCAGCCAAAAGACGTCTACTTGCTGATAGATCTCACTCACTCACTCAGATCGGTTCAGTGCCACACGCATCCAACGTAGAAAGCCGCGGTGGCCTAGTGGTTCGACCTACCGCCTCTCATGCAGAGGGTCGGGGGTTCGAATCCGGCTCGCATCTCTTAAAAAATATTTATGTGCGTAATTCCATTTGAATTTTACCACTGAGCTTTTCGGCGCTTAAACATTTCTCAGTAAAATACTATTACTAGTTTACTGAGAAATGTTTAAACAAACACGAATTTCTCGACATTCAGAAAATAAAAAGTTCCTGACTTTTTTTTTAGTTTAATTTACAAGTTTTATTTTACTTATTTGTATTTTTTTGTGTTATCTGGACTTGAAAAATTATTGCAACTCTTGAAAATGGTCAAAAGAATTGTGTTTGAAGTCGTGGCTCGGGGGCTATTTGATAAAAAGAAACAAGATGAGTGAGTTTAAGTATGTTTTCACCTCACTGGCTCGAAAGTGGTCGTTTTGCAGCTTGATATCCGAGCGCAAAAGTTGTTTTTATCCGCTAGCGTGGAAAGTGTTTTTGAAATTCGAACGACGCATGACGCCACTGTCACAATAAAAAAACAACGATACGTTCTGAAACGCAATTCGTCGTGAGAGTTTTATTAAAATAAAGGTTCAATTTACTTAATATCATCATTAATAAAATTATATTACCTAATAATACACCGTTTCAGGTGTATTTCATTATTTCACTATGTTTTATCACAAAAATACTTAAATATGTGTATATTTTAACTGTATTCAATGAATAATTTAATCTTAAAGTACGAGTAAGAGTGATTTGGAACGCAACCTCCGGAAAAAAAAAACATTTAAAAAATTAAATAAAAAAAAGTTTTAGATTGCTGGTTTTGTAATTTAGAATACCTATACGAAGTAATAAAGAAAATATGAGCGATTCTAGCGATGACGATACGAATTTAACTCCTCCAGAGTTAGCACAAACTGTACGTGACGCCGAACTAAGTCTTCTTCCCGAAAAATCGCGCGTGAGGTGAAAAATTTTGTGTTGCGCTCAGCAGCAAAGTCGTTTGCTGTCTCGTGCCTTGAAACCCTCGTTACACTCAGGATTCTATATTTGAACCACTCGCTTCGCTCGTGGTTCAACCCTAGAATCCTTCGTTCACTCGGGTCTCAATCACGCACTCACAGCAAACAACAACTTTGCAGCCTTGCATAACAAATAACTATTATTTCATGTAAGTATATTCGTTCTTTGCTAGTGTCTAAGTATATTCAATAATTTTTTTTGGCACCGCCCCTATCCATTTTCTGCTTTGCCTAAAGGTTGACTGGTAGAGAATGCCTCAAGGCATTAAGTCCGCCTTTTGTACACTAAATTTTCTTTATGTGCAATAAAGTTTAAATAAATAAATAAATAAATAAGATGAATGCAGTCGCAAACAAACAAACATGCATGCAAACGAGGATGCATGTAAACTTTTTTTACCGCATTCACTGCCATTTTTGTTTTTCGAAATTTCGCCAGGTGCCACATCTGTCATTAAGGTAACATTGCAATGCAAATGTGCGTTCAAGGCTCTGCGGGAAAGTCAGTAAAATGCAATATGCGTAGGTGGCAGTCAATGTATGTAGCTCCGATAGCAGACTTCGACGTAGACGTCCACTTAGAAAGGATCCTTGAAAACCGGTAAAAAGGGGGTTGGAAATTTTACCGTATTCCACGCGTAAGTCAGTCGCGGAAAGAAGCTAGTCATATCTTATGTCTACCGATGCACCGGGTCCTGGAAGGATTCCCAGGTCGAGGCGGCAGTCGCGCGCCCGCCCTCCGCCGAGTAACCCGCGCCGCCGCCCGCCCTAGGCGCGACTTTCGTGAACCAGTGCACAAGTGTACGTAACGTGACCGTGACTTTATGAGCAGGTAGGCTAGATTTGAAGTCTTTTTAAACTTATAAAAATAGAAATTATTGTGTACAAAAAGGCAAGATTAAGGTCTTTGTGATATTCCTTGTGTTAGATAGTAGTCAAACTTTAGACAAAGGGAGAATTGGTAAAAGGTTCTAAAAATATTTTTTTTGTGTTTTAAGTGTTTTGCTAAGCTTATGATAAGATATTAAGGTAGAAAATAAAAGTTGAAAACATTGCATACCGTACCTGCTACCATTTATTGCATTTGTTGTGTTTGTGTGTTGTTTGACGGAGACAAATGGATTTTCCCAAATCAGTGAATGATTTATTGACGTGTAGGGTCTGATTGAAATCATACTAAATGGTAATTTATTTAATGGCTATTCATTTTTATGTAGGTAGGTGTACCGTTCAACTTTTTAGTTTGAACTTTACAATATAATAAAACTATTTATTGTTAACCAAAAAAATACAACAAATATACCTACAACAACAAAGAAGAAGTGTGACAGTAGGCGGTCTTATTGCTAAAGAGTGATCTCTTTCAGACAACCTTTGGATAGCGGAACTTTATGTCTAGTTGAAGTAACTATATCAGCGTGATTGATACGGACAATAGGTTTCCAAAACCAGGTGAGCGCTGAGTGGGGATTTTGGAAATTAAAAACTACATTATACACGGTGGGTCAGAAAATATGGCAAATAATTAACCCACAGTATCGGCTATCGATTCTAAACATATTGTATAGGTCTTTTATTTTTTTCGAGTTAGTAAAAAAAAAAAATCATATAAGGGATTGGTTGTGTGAGCAACGCCTGAATCCTATACAATTTTTTTTTTACCGACTCAAAAAAAATTAAAGACCTATAGAATATACTTAGAATCGATAGCCGATAGGTACTGTGGGTTAATTATTTGCCATATTTTCTGACCCACCATGTATATGTATTATATGGATGGAACCTAGTAGGTAAGTTACAAAAGGAACCCATACTAAAAAAACTTTTTTAAATATAAACTTTGTTTTAATAATAAAGGAAATCTATATATGAAAAAAAGGAAATCTAATACTTACGTGAGGTGATCGAGCTACGTTAGGAGGTATTGTTCAAATAGAAATTTAATGTCCAAATCGCTTTAATAAATTATGAAGGTACATTATGATGAGGCAAATATGATAATAAAGAACAATTAAACCAATAACTTGACGTCAGTTAAAAAAAACGTTCAGAGCTGTGTATAACATCTCATAACATATTTTTACGTGTGCCTCGTAAAACATTTTATTTCTGGGGATTCAATGCCACTCCAGTCTTCACGGGGAAAAATCAGCAACAAATTTAATTCAGAAAATAAAATAAAAAATCTCATTTATTTTCATCGAAATAAAATTTACTGGTATATTTCCAGCAGTAACGATGCTTCAAGTAAACATTGTGCTTCGATGCTTTTGTATAATAAGTTTTAAGACCTTTAAGCTCTTTGATGAACGCCGCGTAGGCAGAGGTAAGTGACTACTACTACAGCCTATTTGCGTCCCACTGCTGAGCACAGAACTCCTCTCATCACGAGAGGGTTGGGCTATAGTCCTCACGCGGGCCCAGTGCGGATTGGGGACTTCACACACATACTTGAATTACTTCGCAGATGCATGCAGGTTTCCTCACGATGTTTTCCTTCACCGAAAAGCTCAGTGGGAAATTCAAATTGAATTTCGCACATAAGTAAACTAAGAGGTGCGAGCCGGAATCGAACCCCCGGCCCTCTGCATGAGAGGCGGTAGGTCGAACCACTAGGCCACCACGGCTTAAGAGGTAAGTGACTACTCATTAGTAAGTAGGTACAGTAAGCTTGTGGACTTCGTGCAGATTACTTTATAGGGTTCCGTACCCAAAGGGAAAAACGGGACCCTATTACTAAGACTTCGTCGTCCTTCTGTCCGTCTGTCACCAGGCTGTATATCTCATGAATCGTGATAGTTAGACAGTTGAAATCTTCACAGATGATGTATTTCTGTTGCCGCTATAACAACAAATAATAAAAAAATTGCATAAAATAAATATTTAAGGGGCTCTCATACAACAGGCTTGATTTTTTTGCCATTTTTATAGTTAATAGCACGGGACTCTACGTGCGCGAGTCCGACTCGCATTTGGCAGGTTTTTATACATCAAAACTAGCTTTAGACCGTGACTACAAAATGTTACAGCTAGGCGTACCTACCAAGGTAGGACTAGCTACGCCGTAGCCTCTTGCAGACAGGAGGGCTACCACCCCAGATCACTTTACACCAGGTGGGCTGCTTGTTAGGTCCACAACCTTTCCAGCTTACTACGATAACTTAGCTCTAGCAATATAACACATACTTGTATTCAGTTATGATCACAAGTTTAAATAAAGTGTCTCTTTAAAATATGACTGACTAAAAATTTGTATGTACATTTTCAACGATGAAAACTAAACTCTCTCGTACCTAATATAAATTCAAAATTTGAAAACCCCTACTGAGAAATGTCGTCAACAAAAACCCACTGAACCCTTTTTGTTTCAAACATAACTAAGAACATTCTCGATTAACTCGTCTATCAAAAAAAAAAACGATTCATCGGTTGCATTCATCTATTAATCAAGAGCAATTAAAATGGGTCACTTAGTATAGAAATTCCTGTACCAAGTTACCCCATTTCATTGCTCTTGAGCATATTTTTTTTATACGGGACACCAACAGTTACATAATAGAAAGTTACCATAGAGTCCACACACAAATCCAAACATAATTTTTGCGTTGGGGTTAAAATGCCATCCATCAACTCGATTATTGTTAGCAACATGTCTTCGTACATCCCCTCATGTATCCAGTAACCTTTAATTAATAAAACGTTCAATAGAAGCCCCTATCGGCGTCCCATCCATCACGATTTGTTTGCGGAAAGGGGGTCGCAGAGAAATAATAAAAACAAGTTGGCAAACGGGAGCTTTACAAATTGGGCTCCTGGATTGGATTACATGATGAAGATAATGTAGGTAGATAAATCGTGTAGTTATTTGCCTGTTACTGTTGCACTTAAATCCATATTATAGAGGGATGACGACAACGTTTTTTTCCTTAGTCTATCAGGAAGTTTATTGAATCAGGAAGGAACTATCAGGAAGTATTGGACACGTATTTTTTTCTTTTGTCACGTAATCAAACTTATACGGAGATATATTGAGTGTAAATGTCGCGTGACGTCACGGTTAGGTACGATTTATACCTAACGGAGACGTAGGCCCCCACTCTCCAACTTTAATGCGTTTTAACTTAGTCATTCTTTGTTAATTTGATAAAACAAAGAATACGACGTGACGGCTTGAAACCGGTTTTTGCCCCCATACAAATAAACCGGTTTTCTTATCGTTCTTTCGTTTACTATTTCATGTTTAATAAGGCTATAAAATAATACGAAGTAATAACCTAAATACACTATGGAGTTCCACATAAAGAGTATAAAATAATTCTAAATATTTGGCTATTTCGGGGTTTTTTAAATTAACCGGTTACAAGCCCTGTGTCGTTATCCCTATTATTACTAATAATAAGTCTGTAGGAGCAGTCGCCTTGCCTCTGAAGCTTGAAAATTAAAATAAACTATCAAGTCGAGTGGACTATATAAACGATACTTAAGACAAAATAACGATTTTTAGAAAAAATGTCTGTATGTTATGTATGTCCGGATTTAACTAGAAAACTACTGGACGGATTGCAATAAAATTTGGTATGGGGGTAGTTTATAACACTGGTCAACATATAAGCTACTTATTACTACTTATTGTTAAAGCTTTTTTGTATCGACTTTTGCCGATTCCGCGTCGATAGATCTTTGGAGACCCTAAACCGCTGGACCGATTTAGATGAAATTTGGCATGAAGGTAGTTGGAGTCCCAGGGAAGGACATAGGTTACTTTTTATCCCGGAAAAACACATAGTGGGAAAACGCTGTTGACATAACTGTTGCGGACAGAAGAAACAAAATGAAAAATTAAAGTTTTCGATTTAAAAACGATGGACAGAAATATACGGTATATATTGAAAAATGACGTGTAGAAAGTTCAGATGTTGCCAATTGTTAATCTGGAATCCGTCCCATGATTATTTTAAAGGCTCTTTTCACAGCTCCACGGATCTCTAAACACGGAAAATATCCAATACATACACGCAGCCTGCTAGCGAGGCTTAGGTATTTCTTTTTTTGTCACTATTGTACGTTGTTTGCTTCAGCTCCATTGATCGTATAAATACCATTCAGATCGGATACTTGAAAGCGGATCGGATCTGGCGATCCCGTTGTGTTACGTCGGCAGCCATTCTTACACAAATCTGTACGTTTATTTTTTATATTGGGGCCTCATTCGAGTTCTTAAATAGGGAAATGGTCCTCCCATGTCCCAAAATAACGCTACACTATCTCCCTAATTTCACTCCTCCCGATTTTAAACGAACATTTTAAGAAAATGATTAAATATATAAAACTCAAAGGTGACTGACTGACATAGTGATCTATCAACGCACAGCCCAAACCACTGGACGGTTCGGGCTGAAATTTGGCATGCAGGTAGATGTTATGACGTAGGCATACGCTAAGAAAGGATTTTGCGAAATTCCCACGGGAACGGGAAAAAAACGGGATTTTTCATTTTAATATTTCTGCGCATACCAAGTTGCGGGGAAAAGCTAGTGATGTATACTCGTATTATTATATAGATAGATACCTTCATCCATGAGTCCCGTAACCCGCGGGTGTAATTTTGGCCATATAGTAAACATTTTATTTAAATTAACCAGAATTATTATGAACTAGCTTCTGCCCGCGACTTCGTCCGCGTGGAATTCGGTTATAGCTTTCCCGCGGGAATCGAGTGTTAAACTATAATAAATTATATACTTAAACCTTCCTCTTGAATCACTCTATCTATTAAAAAAAACCGCTTCAAAATCCGTTGCGTAGTTTTAAAGATCTAAGCATACAGTAACAAGCGACTTTGTTTTATACTATGTAGTGATGAATTATTATTGTCGGGCCATTATTAATATAATAACCCGGTGTAATAAATCCCGGCGAGTTAATGAATATGTAATCAGGCGTGGTTAATGCACTCAGAGATTTGAGCGGGCAATTAAAACCTTGTCACAGTAAGCCGTGGCGGCCTAGTGGTTCGACCTACCGCCTCTCATGCAAAGTGTTGGGGGTTCGATTCCGGCTCGCACCTCTAAGTTTACTTATGTGCGAAATTCACTTTGAATTTACCACTGAGCTTTTCGGTGAAGGAAAACATCGTGAGGAAACCTGCACGCATCTGCGAAGTAATTCAAAGATGTTTGTGAAATCCCCACTGGGCCCGCGTGGGGACTATAGCCCAAACCCTCTCGTGATGAGAGGAGGCCTGTGTCCAGCAGTATATTCCGTTCTGAAATACATTGCGCTGTTTCAGACACGGATAAAAACGTTTCGTTTCGCGCCAATTGACAGATACAGAACATGCAGGCTTGGCTGTTTGGGAATTCCTTCGCGTATTTATCAGTTTAAAAAAAAGTACCTGTACGATAATGAAATTTCATACAACATTCCCTGCGCTTATACCTGCCGCGGAAGTATAATTTCATACAAATTTCCGGGGCATGTAATTGAGTCTTTTTTTTTAAATTTTGACTGATCGTCAATGACGCACTTCGCGGTCTGATAGAAAGCAGACAATGACGAGTTTCCCCGCGATTTTTGAGAAAAAATTATTAAATTCTATTTTTTAGGTAAATGTTGTTTGGGGGGCAGTTAAAGGATTGTGAACCTTTTGCTAATTCCAAAAAACTCTGCTAGCAGCACACTATGAACCATAAAAAAAACTGCCTTATTACGGGACCTTTTTCCCTTCTTCGTTAATTCTTATAAACTATGCGTATTTCGACAAAATTCTTCAGAAAGAAGAATGGAAGCCGTTTAAGGCAGTTGCTGGTCTTGCCATTGTGGTATATCTGTGATCCGACATCAAAAGGAACTGTTTTAAAATGCACCGATGCAGCGCAAACTAGAATATAGTGTCAGAAGTCTACTTCAGCCCATTTGCGTCCCACTGCAGGCCTCCTCTCGTCACGAGAGGGTTTGAGCTATAGTCCCCACGCTGGCCCAGTGCGGATTGGGGACTTCACACACATTTTTGAATTATTTCGCAGATGCGTGCAGGTTTCCTCACGATGTTTTCCTTCACCGAAAAGCTCAGTGGTAGATTCAGATTGAATCCCACCTCCTCTATCTCAAATAAAATTGAAGTTTTATAAGATAAAGATTTTTATAATAGAGTTAGGTGCATTTAAAAGTCCCTGTTTTGTACGACTCCCTCTTGACCGTTTCATATCTCCTCCATTACTTGGGAGGGGGGAGTATTACTCCGGCGGCAAATGTACGGAATCTGGAATATTCGCACATTTGTACGAGTAGATGGCCGAGGTTTTTGCAGGCTTTCCTTACAGTGACTATTGAATATTTGCCAGCCGAGTTTGATATATCTGTAGCCGTGGTGACCTAGTGGTTTGACATAGCGCCTCTCATGCAGAAGGTCGGGATTTCGAATCCGGTTCTTACCTCTTTAGTTTACTGATGCGCGACATTCGATTTGATTTTAATTTCATGGTTGAAAAATAAACAACATTTTTTTTCCAAAAGATAGTTCCATAACATCCAAAAGTATATAGGTTATTTTATAGCTTTAACTTTTCTTATTTCTGTAAATTTAAATGCTATTTGTAGTTTATTTTTAATATTTTAACTTGTTCTTTTCTGAATAAACAAATATACATTGAAAAAAAAAGTATATAAGTTAATTAACTAAGAACTCATCCATTGTGATAAGTAATTTAGGACAAACCGCGATCACGCACGTCTCAAGGTCAAACAAGTGGGCCATTTACAAATCGTAATTTGGCTGTAAACCAAGGCTGTAATAAAACTCATTTACAGCACTCAGTGACTTACCGTACCTAAGGCCCGAAATCGCGTCCATTTGGGACGATCGCGACCATCATCATCATCATGTCAGCCAATAGATGTCCACTGCTGGACGACCGGTTTGTGCCGCTCGTTTCCACCGAGTACCCGAGACCGCTCTCTTACGCGGATATCATTCGAAAACTTTCCGGCCTCATCAAATATCAGTTCAGCGAGCAATGCTATGACCAATATTTTGCTAGTGGTATGGCCTGGTCCTGGGTCCGTCCGGAGTGGTACCACCGTCTTTCCCCGCAAACCTGCCGCCAAATAGCAGTGCTGTATAATAGCACTGTTGTGTTCCGGTAGGGGGTTAAGGCAGCCGGTGAAATTTCTGGCACAGAGGCATTCCATCTTAGGCCTCAGGGTAGGCAACGCATTCGAGATCTTATGGTTACTTAATGTGGGGGTCATAAGCAGGGCTTGTAACCGGTTAATTAAAAAAACCCCGAAATAGCCAAATATTTAGAATTATTTTATACTCTATATGTGGAACTCCATAGTGTATTTAGGTTATTACTTCGTATTATTTTATAGCCTTATTAAACATGAAATAGTAAACGAAAGAACGATAAGAAAACCGGTTTATTTGTATGGGGGCAAAAACCGGTTTCAAGCCCTTCATAAGATTTCGGTGTCCATGGGCCGCAGTGATCACTTACCATCAGGTGGGCCGCGCTCGGTTGTCTATACCAATGACATAAAAAAGGACAGGTGTTAGTTGGAACCATTATAACAATTTAGTTTTGGGAAAATAAAGAGCGTTTGAGCTACATATTTAGCTCACCGGTTCAGCTAGCTACCTTCCTGCTCAGAAATTAGCAATTTAGTATAACACGAGGTTCTTTAACAACTGGCCATGTACTTGTTTACGACCATCCGCTAAAATGAAATAAAAATGTACAAAAACAGCCCCTCCAAATATCTCCAAATCGAGTTACTCGGATTCCGTGTCAACTTTATTAAATCAATGAATTTGGAATTCGCTTGGATTCGGTTCACTTGACACCAACTGTAAAGGATAGAAGGGAGAGCAGTGAAAAGGCAAAGGAAGCTGACTTGTGAACAGTATAATGACAAGAGTAAAACAAAATGTAAAAAAAGACAATAAAGTATAAAAACCATAAACCAGGGTAGGAACCATACAGTTCGTAGCATCGTCCCCCCGTGTAAGAAGCTACACAATATGATCCTGCATGGTTAAGAAGAGCCAGTTTCCTCACAAGCCTTCAACGTGCCCCCCTTGCACGCCATGGCGGCTGGCGATTGGCTCCAATGAAACGAATGACGTACCATTCGGATATGATCTTTCGAGGAATGCCTCTCCGTGCCATGAAGCAATGGAGACAGTATTTCGCAGAGTGCGATAAGAGGCTGCTCACAATCTCTAAATGGACAGCTCGTTTTGATAAACAGGTAATGATAGTTTTGATAAAGCTACCCAACGGTTTTCTGTGCGCCAGCCAATTGTCACCTCTACACTACAGGTCCGAAATAATCCAGGCCCACGTTAGTGAAAGGGCGGATGTGGCACCCCGGCGTACATCTGGAAGGTAGCCCACAGGCGGAATCTTCGGAATAGCTCTACGCTTTGCGCAATACATGCATTGCCGTGCGATGGAACGTACGTAAGTTATTTTCATATTAAAAACGTTTCGTTTACCACGAAAATAAGAAAATGATATCAATCAGCACTTACGCATAAATATTGCAGAATACGTGAAAAGGATATCAATAAAGATATTAACTTCAGCCCGTAACAATCAAATTACTTGGCGAACGTAAGAAAGCTCACAGACTAAATGTTATTATTCTTATCTTTGCCTGTATGTATATGTATACCTACAGTTTACGAATTCACCGCTTTTATTCTATCATCCGGAAAACACAATATACCGCGAAGGAATAAACGACAGTTGGGGAGGGAAATGATTCGTGTCCCCGTCATTTTGTCTTTTTTCGAAGCGCCTGAGATTTTTACATTTAGAGATAAAAACGAAGATATTATTACTATGTTTATGTAAGATGAACCACATTTGTAAAATATTGACAATCCGAAAATAGTAAAATCCACACTAGAGCCGCCTGGTATTTACCGAGACGATGGCAAGATGCCAGACGGCATGTCTTTGAATCCATGGAAAATGGGACGTGTGCTGGTGTGGGATGCCACCTGTGTTGACACACTGGCTCCGTCTCATCCCGTGGAACAATACGGCGCGGCTTCTGAAAAAGCTAAATTTAATAAGTACAGGGGTCTCGGCGCCGAGTATCATTTTGTGGTGTTCGGTGTCGAGACTTTGGGTCCATCTGTGGGGTCCAGGCGCGCATAACCTCTTCAAATAGGTGAAACAGGTCAGGGAGAGGTAAGAGGCTGGTCGACACAATCGACGAATTTTATTTTTCAAGTTTATGAAGTTTAGTTAATAGGTATAGTATAGTATCTGGTTTAATAAGTTTTTTTTTTTAAGTTTTATTTTATTTTATTTATTCTGTTCGCGAATTCAATTACATACTTATTTATAAGATTAAAATACCTAATATTATAAATGCGAAAGTCTGTCTGTATGTCTGTTACCTCTTCACGCTTCAACCGATGGACCGAGTTAGATGAAATTTTGTATGGAGAATTGGAGATAGTCTGAGTCCCGGAAAAACGGTTACCTAGTTTCCGCGGGAACGCGATAAGCAAATTTCAGAATTCCGCGAAGTCTTGGACTTGGGCAGAAGCTAGTTAGCTATAAATCTAGATCCATACTAGCTGACCCTTTTTTTGGGTATGAAATTCTCAGACCTACTGAACATACACTCCAAATTTCATAAGAATCGGTCGAGCCGTTTCGGGGGAGTTTGGTTACAAACACTGTGACACGAGAATTTTATATATTAGAGATAATATACTTATATTATAAATGAATTGCTATGTGTTAGTCTGGCTAAGGCTCGAGAACTGCAGGACCAATTTGGCTGATTCTTATTTTTCATTCCCTCTGATATAGGGAAGGTCACAAAAGAAAAATAATTGTATAGGTAAAATCTTAAGGAATGGCTTTAAAAAACTTTGTATAGCTATCCGTGGTGATTTAAAGTTCACTGGGCCCATTAAGTACATAGTTAGTAGAGATCTTCTACTTTAGTAGAAGATCTCTACTAACTATCCCGCGCACAGAGATCTATAGAGTACGGTTGTTCGTTCATTTGTATGGGAACCAAGCGTGTAACATTTTGCGTCGCTACGATGACGTCACGAGAGTAATTTAGTGATGGGCAACAAAAAATTCGCGACTCCGATTTAACAGCATCGGTTGTCAAGCGGCTAAACGATTTAAGATCTTTAGCATTTTTAATCGATTTACATATCGATAAAAAACGACGGAAAAATGATAATTCGTTTCCACAGCATAATGCGAAATAGTTTTAAAATGTTTTCACGCTTACACTTATTATTAAAACGAGTCTTTTTAAATTAAAGTACAAATTAAAGTAGAATGCGAGATCCGCCTAGGGGCCGTGTAGAAGCGCGCGTCTATGTGTGCGTTCGTTTTGATCGTTTTGTTCTTAGTTTCCTTACTGCTTTAGCTTATATATATACTCTGTGCACTCGTAATTAAACAATATAAATTAAATAAAACTTAAAAAAACAAGCTTTTATTAAAGTACTCATAAAGGCGGATCAAACGAGTCCAAACTCGATGGAGTTATGTCGTTTAACTACAGAGTTCCTGTGGCCACCTTCTGGTTACATAATCAGTTCAGCTCTTTGTCATAATAATTTAGCATTGGCATCCGATTTACACATTCATGCAAAATTTCAGCTGAATCGGTAACGGGGAAGTGGATCAAATTCAACTTGCAAGATTTGATTACAGACAGACAAACAAACTAATCAAACAAACATCGGGACATGTGAAACTAAATAAAAGCTTGTAATAACAATAGATAAATGAAATACTGATCGTGTAACTCCATTCATAGTAGTAGGTATATTCAAGTATTTCTGATAATACTAGCTGTTCACTTATTACCACGTTTTATAGCTACATTATAATATGCATTTTTATTATCATTTTTCTGTCTGATTTTAATCGATTATGAAATCGGCATTGAAAATAGCAGGTGCACATCACTATTGACAGAATAATGAGAAATCGGCCTGGAACGCGGTTGGTCGACGCCTCGAGAGTTTGGCTTGACTACTTTTACATTGCTGGTTTTCAATATGCGCAAGTTTGGCGCAACAGATTAAAGCCGCAATGGAAAACGAGCATTGGACACAAGGCATTCGCTACTAATTTGGTAAAACTAATAAAGAGCTACAAAATAAATCGTTTTCACAAAAATAACAGATATTTCAAGACAGAAAGTACTAACCGATGATAGGTAACACCCTGATGACCAACTCCACCAACGCTGGTGTAGTTTGTACAGTTAATTACGGCACACTTAGCCATTTTATTTTTTTGATGCGACGTTGCTCGCGGAAGGCGGTCGGAAGCGAACTGACGTTGGAAGCGAGCAAAGTTGTAATAATTACTACTTTTTTCCACGCGCGGTAGGTAAACTTCAGCATTCTATCTCGATCTGTGTTCTGTGGTCCCGCGCCTTCACATTTCAAAACGCTTCAATGTATTTAAAAAACACCACCAACACTCTCAACACATGTGTGCGTGCTGAGACAGCCATCAACTATGCGTTGAGAGTGTTGGTGGTGCTTTTTAAATAATGAAAAAAAAAACTGAAGCGTTTTGAAATGTGAAGGCGCGGGACTTTAGATAGTAGAAGATCTCTAATTTTACACTTTTTACATTTGTTTTCTTTGTGTCATTGAACTCTGTTTAAAATCAAAATCCGCTTAAGTTTTAGTGCAAGCCAAGCGTTAATAAATACCTTTGACGCCTTATTTTTAGCGTTCGCCAAATTTAAAGCCCTTTCAGTGTGCAATTCCATTTTATCGCTAAGTGTTTGCGATTACAATGTCGAGATTGAAATAAACTCACAATAAAACACGCGATAAACCCACTGAACTGAACCCCTGAAGTGTGATTAGATTTGTTTACTGTATTATGACCGTATTAAAATGAGGGCCACTATATTCCTTACTGTTACTACTACTGAACTCTTTTATACATGATGTATTTCATTATTTATTCACATTTTGAGACTGTCGACATCTATGGAATTTATATTTAAGTATGGAGGCCATCTCCATATATATATTTTTTTGAAACAAGGCCTTCTGCTTGAGTTTGTTTCAGCACTTCTTCTCAAGCAATAATATGGGTCTAGGAAGCGCTGGTAAATTCTTTTTCCGGCGTGTAAAAGTGCCCCTATATGGCCAATTTGCTGAATAAATGATTGAATTGAATTGAAGTGAACTATTTACGGAGTCAAGCAAAACGTTTTGTGACGATATTTTACCCACAGAATCAGCTACCGATCTAAGCATGTTTTGTAGGTTTTTTTTGAGTTGGTAAAAAAATAGTATGGGATACAGGTATCGCTCACACCATCAATCCTAACTGGGCCTTAATATTTTTTTTTAGGAGAGGGGATTTTTGCGCATGTTTACGACTGAAGGACCAATAAGCGTGCCATGCGCGTACAACAATACGACAAAGCGCCAAATGCTTCTCGCGCCCCTCTGCCGATGAGACCTTATTTTCAACTCCTGCGCATCGAAGTCCACCGTTCAAGTTCCGTGCTAATGCCCGTTATTCTGTACTTCTTCTTCTTCTCTTTAAATAATGGCTTCCGTCTATATGCAAGACAATTTCGCCAATGTCAAGTAAAAGGCCTACAGGCCGAACAGTGTACGGTAATCATGATAAATGTACGGTATACAAGATAAATCAAGTAAAAATGGGGAAACGTCAATCAAAAAATCAACACCTTATTCTGTAATTTCATTAAAAACAAATTTGACAGACAGTGGCATTTACAATGTTATAGCTGCTGATCCTGATTATAGAAAAATCAAGGTGAACCTACAATGACAACCTTCATACAAATCAGCGTAGAGATAATCTACAATATAGGAATTCCCAATCCCAATTTTGAATTGTGGAGGGGCGAGACTTCCTGTCGTAGATTATCTATAGGCCCGAAATAAGTGTAAAATGCTATAACAGATGTATCTTACCACGCTGTCTATGTATCCTGTATGTAAAATTGAAGCGCAACTTTGTATTTCTCACATACAGAGCTTTCGATGTACGCCGCTATTTGAGAAGATTGTCAGTCTATATAATTACCTTGCCTCGGTCCTGATTCACGTGGCACGCTGGAGACCGATCCGTCTCTGACTGGACTAAGTTCGCCAACGTATCGGTGGTTATGAATTGGTGGGCTGGGACCATTGCGTCGGTTGACTCAGTCTGACCTACGAAACTTAGGGACGACGAAACTTAGAAATAAGTTAGGGATAAATTTCGAAAACAGTTTTAGGTACATTACAATTGTTGACACATGTCAACAATTGTAACTGTATGTTAGTCGTATTTATTTGAAAAGTATCTTATCTACTGTAAAAAAGAGTGCGATTGATGGTGTAAGCGATACTTGAATCACATCCATACGAATATTATAAATGCGAAAGTAACTCTGTCTGTCTGTCTGTCTGCCTGTTACCTTTTCACGCTTCAACCGCTGGACCGATTGAGATGAAATTTGGCATGGAGATAGTAGGGGTCCCGGGAAAGGACATAGGCTACTTTTTATTCCGGAAAAACGCGAAGTTCCCGCGGGAAGGTGATAACCGAATTCCACGCGGGCGAAGTCGCGGGCAGAAGCTAGTAGAGATCTTCTACTTTCTAAAGTCCCGCGTCTTCACATTTCAAAACGCTTCAATTGTTTTATTATTATTTAAAAAGCACTACCAACACTCTCAACGCATAGTTGATGGCTGTCTCAGCACATGTTAGTGCTTTTTAAATACATTGAAGCGTTTTGAATTTTGGAGGGGCGGGACTTTAGATAGTAGAAGATCTATACTTTATATTTACCAACTGAAAATTTCCCCATAGGTACAGAAATAAAAATTGAAAAACATGCTTAGAATCTATAGCTTATACTGTGGGTATAATATCATCACAACGTCTTGACCCTATAAGTATACCTATATAAAGCTTCAGAACACTATGACAGATCCCAAGATTTTTCATGAATTTTTTCATCGAATTTTCATATATACATGGTGGGTCAGAAAATATGGCAAATAATTAACCCACTGTATCGGCTATCAATTCTATAGTACATTACAGACCTAGGGTGGTGAATTCGTAAATGTCCCAAATCGCAGGTTTCTGTGGCCCGAACCGAAGGTGAGGGCCATAAATATGTGATCTGGGGCTTTACGAATTACCGTCCGTGGTTTGTCAAAAGTTTTACGTCTTGCCTTGGCCAAGAAGTGAGATTTTCTTTCCGCGTAGCGGGTAGAAAATCCCACTTTATGGCCAAGGGTGATGTAATAGTACATTACAGACCTAGGGTGGTGAATTCGTAAATGTCCCAGATCGCAGGTTTCTGTGGCCCGAACCGAAGGTGAGGGCCATAAATATGCGATCTGGGGCTTTACGAATTACCGCCCGTGGTTTGTCAAAAGTTTTACGTCTTGCCTTGGCCAAGAAGTGAGATTTTCTCTCCGCGTAGCGGGCAGAAAATCCCACTTTACGGCCAAGGGTGATGTAAAGTATATTGTATAGGTCTTGATTTTTTTTTGATTTGGTAAAAAAAAATGTGTATGGTTGTGTGAGCGACGCCTGAATCCAATACAATTTTTTTTTTTACCAACTCAAAAAAAAAATAAGACCTATACAATATACTTAGAATCGATAGCCGATACTGTGGGTTAATTATTTGCCATATTTTCTGACCCACCATGTATAAATGACGGCCGGATTGGTCCAGTTGGTAGTGACCCTGCCTTCTGTTCCGATGGTCGCGGGTTCGAGTCCCGCTCGGGGCAAACTTTGTGTGATGAACACGAATGTTTGTACTCGAGTCATGGATGTTTAGTATTTATATATGTATGTATTTCTCTATATAAGTATTTATATCGTTGTCTAGCACCCATAGTACAAGCTTTGCTTAGTTTGGGGCTAGGTCAATATGTGTGAAATGTCCCAAGATATTTATAAAAAAAAAAATGCCTACTCGTAGAACCAAAGCCTACCAAAGTTTTCTTGCACACAAAGTCTTTGAAATCTATTGAAATTTACATTCATATACGAGCATAAATCTAAATTAATGTCTGACACGTTTCATCATTCTAGCGGTGCTTCAATTATAGAAGTTTAAAGGTTACCAAGTTAACAATACCTACGTTATTCAAAAGTTAACATTAACTAGAACCTACATCTATCCATCTAAAACTAATTTGAAACTTAGTCACTCTTTCAATGGGGGCTATCGCGTGTGAATTTGCCACTAGAGGCGCTAGTTTCGCGTGAGGTCAAATAACATTCACTTTTCACTGGTTTTGACGGGCTTCGTGACATAAATTATAATTTCTTAAATTTACCTGTGATCTCCTTCGTGAAATTATCGCAAATATGGATTATTTGGCGATGAATGTGAACGCTTTGAAATAAAATTAAAAAAATCCGAACAAAACGGAACTGCATAACATTGCGGCATAGCTACTCGATATGATGATAGTTATTTTACTTTTCACTTTTTTTTAACCGGTGAGCAAAGAAACGATAGTCCCCATTATCACAGCCACACTGTTGATGAATTTCTGAAATTACCTATTTGAATATATTTCAACTTTGACTTCAACGATTTAGATCTTCATTAGCATCTCGTAAAAATTCAGTCATAAATTAACTACGAGTGATGATTTGCTGATCCTATTTTACATAATTTTGTAATATTTTGTTACACGCTTATCTTATTGATGTTTTCCTTCACCGAAAAGCGCAGTGGTCAATTCAAATAGAATTTCGCACATAAGTAAACTTAGCATGCATGAGAGGCGGTAGGTCGAACCACTAGGCCACCACGGCTACAAACCAGCACGCCTCTGCGAAGTAATTCAAAGATGTGTGTGAAGTCCCCGATCCGCACTGAGCCCGCGTGGGGACTATATATAGCCCAGTGGGACGCAAATAGGCTGTAGTAGTAGTAGTAGTAGTAGTAGTAGTAGTAGTTATCTTATTGACTTGAGAATCGTTAGAAATATTCGAAATAGATATATTTTGTGGTTAATAAATGTATGGATTTTCTAGGTTTAAATTTCTATTACCTGAGGACCGAAAAACCTCTTCAAATATTAATATTGACTTTGCTTCAATCTCGATTCTGACTGTTAATTCAGAGTAAATAAAGACCTCTTTTATAAACATTTGTAGAGATACTTTGTAATTACGAAGGCGTTATTGTTTAGTCTGTGACTTTGGCTGTATTCCGAATCGCGCTCAGAGAGCTCACATTATCTTGCATCCTTTTTCCTCTTGAAAGTTGATTCCTAAGAGGAAAAGGGATAGGTGCTGTGAACGTACTGAGCGCGATTGGGAACGCAGCCTTTTATTTATGTTATACCTACGAGTACGTAGAGATCTTCTACTATCTAAAGTCCCGCGCCTTCACATTTCAAAACGCTTCAATTTTTTAATATTATTTAAAAAGCACCACCAACACTCTCAATGCGTAGTTGCTGGCTGTCTCAGCACGCACACATGTGTTGAGAGTGGTGCTTTTTAAATACATTGAAGCGTTTTGAAATGTGAAGGCGCGGGACTTTAGATAGTAGAAGATCTCTATAACTGCTGCCCACGAATTCATTCGCGGAATTCGGTAAGGTATAGCGTTCCCGCGGGAACTAAGCGTTTTACCGTGATACCGGGATACAAATAGACATTCAAAAGTGATCATGTTTAATGAGTTTGACGTGATAATTAGGTACTAATTTTATAAACTTAGCCTGTGCCCGCTACTTGATCCGCGTGGTATTTGGTTTAAATAGAGTTCAGACAGACAGACATTTCTGTTCCTTTCGCATTTATAGTACCTATTTGGACGGAAGTTTAAAAGTAACGCTGCTGTCTGTCTGTAACCTCTACACGCTTAAAGTGCTGGACCGATTTCTATGTTTGGCAAGTAGGTAAATACTACCACCACCACTAGATACAGCCTATTTTGCGTCCCACTGCTGGGCACAGGCCTCCTCTCATCGCGAGAGAGTTTGGGCTATATTCCCCACGTGGGCCCAGTGCGGATTGGGGACTTCACACACATCTTCGAATTACCTATTTTGCAGATGCGTGCAGGTTTCCTCACGATGTTTTCCTTCACCGAAAAGCTAAGTGGTAAATTCAAATTGAAAGTAAATACACTCAACAGCAATGAAAGCGGGCCACTTTGTCTAGGAATTTCCATACAAAGTGATCCGTTTTCATTGCTGATGAGTGTATTTCGAGCCCCGAGGTAAGACATCGGATACTTTTTATATCGAAAGAACGCGTACCTATAGTTCCCGCTGGAAGCTATAACAGACTTCCACGCAGACGAAGTCGCGGGCAGAAACTAGTACTATCTTCTGCTCGCTTAATTCCAAAGAGAAGCCTTTATGGAAGACCAGCACTAGTTTTAATGCCAGCATTACGCTGAGTTAAGACCATTTCGTGACCAACCATATACTCGTTTATTTTATGTTATTGTTATTTACTTTCATGTTGTGTGTTATTTATTATATATATTTTTTCTGGACCCTTGCAGACTGTACATGTCTAAGATCTTAGATTTAAGTTTAAGTTAGGGACTATACATCCCTTCAATGCAATTTTAGTACGTACCTATATGTATATTTTATACATGTTATGCAAATGTAAATTTTGTAACTATGTGGAAATTTTGAAAAAAGGCCTTTTGCTTGAGTTTGTTGCGGCGCTTCTTCTCAAGTAATGGGTCTAGGAAGCGCTGGTAAATTCTTTTTCTGACGTGTAAAAGTGGCCCTATGTAACCAATTTGCTGAATAAATGATTGAATTTTGAATTGTCACGAATAAATGTTTCTCTTCTTCTTCTTCTTCATCAAAGTTTCTAAAAAAGAAACTAGAGATAACGTTCCTTTGTCAAGTCAGGCCTGGTAAAAAATACCAGTGACATCCGCTCTAAGCTCAGGTTTTCTTCGCACATGCCTACGGAACTCGAGAAAGTTCTATACAGCGGCAAACAAGTGCACCCTTCGCATAAATCTCTCACGAATCGTGAGTCTGAATGTAGCGCGGACGAAAAATGG
This sequence comes from Aethes cnicana, assembly GCA_963971205.1. NCBI lineage: Eukaryota > Metazoa > Arthropoda > Insecta > Lepidoptera > Tortricidae > Aethes > Aethes cnicana. The sequence goes on from OZ020284.1 coordinate 834,302, forward strand.
GCGCCGCGAGGAAAATCACGGGAAACTGACTGTATTTACTTGTCTAAGATACACTGACACTGTTTCAGAAGGGAGTGACGGTAGCTAGGGAATGTGGGCTTGCACATTTAGGCCTACTAGCCGTTTGCTCGCGACTTCGTCCCGCGTAGACTTTGAATTTGCGTACCCGATGATACTATACATATAGACAGTTATAGTTATTTCTATAAAATTATAGTATTCAAAAATTGGTTTGACCCGTGGGAAACCCGCTCCCGCGGAAATATCGGGACAATCCTATGTTATTGCCCGGGTCTCAAACTATCTCCATACCAAATTTCATCCAAATCGGTCCACTCGTTGCGACGAAGGAAGGAGAAAGAAACAAACACACTTTCACATTTATAATATTAGAATGGACTAGTGTGAGTGCTGAGTGCATCCAGAAATTGCAGACTGTTTAGTACAATAGTATCAGAGACAAAGGTAATTAATTATATAATCGTATAGACTGACAATCTCCTTATATTGAGGCCTTGAGGCATGCATCATGGAAAAGCTCTAAATGCGAGCAATTATCCAGGGTCCGAGTCAGATTTTCATACAGGCTACAGGTAGCCTTAGGCCGTATCTCCTACTATAACAAAAACTTGCTCCACAAAAGGCTAACGCAAGAATGAAGTTTCCAAATTCCCATGATTAATTCGTTCCCGCTTTATCTAACCTTTCGTTGGACGAGTCATTTAAAAAGGGCTCAGAACAAAGATTAAATCTAAGACGGTAATTAATTAGCCAACCACAAAAGAAGCGGTAAAAGTAACTTTATCGTTAAAATGGTGTAAAAAAGGCTCTTTATCAACCTGAATTGAACCTTATCCAGAAGGATACGAGACTTAATGTGAGCTTCGTAGAGCACGACGTGAGGTGAATGCATGGTTGGTTGAGAAAGATTTTAACACGTAATGTAAATTTTGAAAAAAGGCCTAATGCTTGAGTTTGTTGCAGCGCTTCTTCTCAAGCAATGGGTCTAGGAACCGCTGGTAAATTCTTTTTCTGACGTGTAAAAGTGCCCCTATGTGGCCAAACTGCTGAATAAATGATTGAATTTTGTTTTTTTTTTAATTCTTAAGCAGAAGAGATGGACAATACTTCAAGGCTTAGCAGGTGCTGTTCTGACCACCGCCAACAATAGCCTCTTTACGGCCCACTGCTGAGCACAGGCCTCCTCAACACGAGAGCGTTTAGGCCGTAGTCCCCACGCACGAAGGCCCATTGCGGATTGGGGACTTCACACACCTTGAATTACTTCACAGATGCCTGCAGGTTTCTTTATGTACTTTAGTCTTGGAGATGAGATGAGATAACAACGTAAACTAATAAAAATAGTAAGTACAGCTAATCAAATTGAAGTTCATCAATCAATTCAATCCATTATCATGTCAGCCGAAAGACGTCCACTGCGGGACATAGGCCTCCCCCAAGGCTCGCCACTCAGACCGATCTTGTGCTACTTGTTTCCACCGGATTCCCGCGTCCTGCACGAGGTCGTCGCTCCATCTTGTTGGAGGCCTACCGACAGCTCGCTTCCCGGTTCGCGGACGCCACTCGAGAACTTTCTGGCCCCACCGGCCATCAGTCCTGCGAGCAATGTGCCCCGCCAACTTCCACTTGAGATTCGCAATTCTTCGGGCTATGTCGGTGACTCCAGTTTTACTGCGGCTCCCGCGGGAACGCTTTAACCGAATTCTATGCAGCCGAAGTCGCGGGCAGATGGTAGTTGTATCTATTCATGTTCGTTTAAGTAGGTAATTACACGATGATGTGGCTTGAATTCGGCAAAGTAGAGATCTTCTACTATCTAAAGTCCCGCGCCTTCACATTTCAAAACGCTTAATTTTTTTATTATTATTTAAAAAGTACCACCAACACTCTCGACGCATAGTTGATGGCTGTCTCAGCACGCACACATGTGTTGAGAGTGTTGGTGGTGCTTTTTAAATACATTGAAGCGTTTTGAAATGCGAAGGCGCGGGGCTTTAGATAGTAGAAGATCTCTACCTACATAAGTAAAGTAACGTTCTTCCAATTTACTCTGCACCCGTATCTTTGCCAGCGTGCGAGTTTCCCACGGGATTTCCTTCGGGAAACAACTTAATGTTTCCCGTATGATAACACAAACAAATGTCTTGTTTACGTTTTGCCTTAACATAACGTTATTGACGTTCGCTAAATGCTTTTGGCTGTGAGTGATTTTGTTTCGTATTTCTTTGATATTTGACGAAAGCATGGCATTTCCCTGCCTCTGTAATTTAGGTTGATTAATTTAATTTGGGTTAATTACTTAATTGAGTGTATTTTTAAATTGTCAAGAGCGTATCGATTGAGAAGAATTTAAGAATTTTATATTGTTACTAGCTTTTCCCCGCAACTTCGTATGCGCAGAAATATTAAATGTAAAATCCCGTTCTTTTCCCGTTCCCGTAAGAATTTCGCAAAATCCTCTCTTAGCGTATGCATACGTCATAACATCTACCTGTATGCCAAATTTCAGCCCGATCCGTCCAGTGGTTTGGGCTGTGCGTTGATAGATCACTATGTCAGTCAGTCAGTCACCTTTGAGTTTTATATATTTAGATAGATAGATAGAAGTACACAAACACAGCTAAGCATAGGTACTACTACTACTACTACAGCCTATTTGCGTCCCACTGCTGGGCACAGGCCTCCTCTCATCATGAGAGGGTTTGGGCTATAGTCCTTACGCGGGCCCAGTGCAGATTGGGGACTTCACACATATCTTTGAATTACTTCGCAGATGCGTGCAGGTTTCCTTACGATGTTTTCCTTCACCGAAAAGCTCAGTGGTAAATTCAAATTGAATTTCACACATAAGTAAACGTAGAGGTGCGAACGGGAATCGTACCCCCGACCCTCTGCATGAGAGGCGGTAGGTCGATCCACTAGGCCACCACGGCAGCTAAGCATAGGTACGAATAATTGTAATAAGTATCCACCGCTAAGCATACGAATAATTGTATCAGCACTCCATCGCTGTTGTTGAAAAACCGATTATATATTTTTTCTCAAAAATGGCGGGGAAACTCGTCATTGTCTGCTTTCTATCAGACCGCAAAGTGCGTCATTGACAATGTAATATAAATTTCTTTACAATAAATTTTAAATCAGGTTCCTACTGCCCTCTAACGGCATCTCATCGTACTAATACATTTTAATCCGTCATAATGGGGTTCTGACTGCCATCTAGCGGAATCTCATGGTACTTCTATCTTCAGTGTTGTTGTTTGCATCATCATTTTATATCATTGCTTTTCAAAATTTCGTTTCAGGAATTCTTTTCAGTAAAAAACAGTCTTTCTAGTTCGTTTTTAATAAATACTTTTTCATTAAAATCAATAATCTACTTGAACCATTCAATATATAGATAATTTATCTCTATGGCCAGCGAGAGGAGACCATAGACTCGTTCTCGTTTGACATTTCTTATTTCACTTTTCTTGCCCGCTGGAGGCCTATTATTTCCTATAAGATATTATATTCCAAATCTGTAAGTATCCAACGATTTATGTCGAAAATTCTTCATCTTCAATTTATTAATTATTTAATAGCCGTTAAATCGTTCTAATTCGAACCGAACCGAAATTATTTAAATACCACGCCGTCGTCGTTTACCAAATTTAACACCAATATAGGTACAGGAGGCTCTAAAGCCTATCTCAAGTAAGTAATCCACATAATTACAACTGTCCGTGTTACATTAATTCGATGTTTAAACCATTGTCTTCTAAAATTTTCAGCCGAGACGTTACCGGCGCAATATCTCTGGAGTTGACATCTACTATTAACGCATCCAGGCAAAGCAGTTTTCCTCCGACAGGTAATTTAATTATAATTTCCTATAGACCTTTCCTATCGTAAAACAATTTCTCACAAATTGTCAAAATAATACCATATTATGACTTTGAGGTTATGCCACCTCATCTGCTATCTTACTTTACACTTTTCTCACACCTAAAACGTTTCATAACATCCAACCTAACCTATTTCTACTATTTGTCTTACTTCCAAATCCCTATAACTATTATTTCTTTCTGAAGTGATCGCTTACACGGTGCTTTGTCACGGCTGTTTCGCACTAGCCGTTTTGCACGGGCCTATCTTGCCGCCCGCCTCATACCTGCTGTTCTGCTGGTCTACTGCACCCTGCTTGGTTCCGGCTTCCCGGTGGCTCCGAGCTCTTACTGCCTCGGAGGGCCATACTTCACAGCTGAGTCCATTCCATTTACCAACCCTTTCGATTACCAACCTTATAATAATTATTTTAAAAAGAGCGTTATCGATCAAATCTTGCCAAGGAACCCACCTATTTATTTAATTTTAACCGGCTCGTTACCGCACGTAGCCACTGGCACCGGCCAGTACTACTAATTCCCTTGGATGCTAATACAAACATTTTCAAATCATATCTTCTGTTTATTGTAAGTAGAAAAGGACTTTTTATAACATTAAACTTGTATGGAAATTTGTTACTTTTATTTCTAACCTCAAACTTACTCCAAATTCTCTAGATTACCATAGCTACAAATTTTAACATATTACATGGCGCCCGAAATTTGAGTCTTGGCAGGATTTGATTAGTTTTATGCTATTTACAGTGCTTAAAAATAAATTGATCGATAACGCTTTGTTTACTTATTGCAAATTTACTATGTGTAATATTCTTTTAAGTCATATTACATAAGGACTTATTTTACTTAATACAGCACGGTTGTTTTAAGTGTTGTTTCTATGACAAGTATTATTGCTATTTATTAATTTAATATTGAAAAAGTTGAAAAAAAAAACACTAAAATTAAATTTGAAATTTCATACTGCTGTATGTAAACTTATCTTACTTTACTAGTTACTACTTACTAAACTTAAATCTAATACAGTTGGTTACAACTGTTTGTTACATAACTTACATACCAAAAAAAATTTACTTACTACTGTGTTGACTGCTTGAGATTTGCCTAAACCTTTTACATTTTTATTTTAATTTTAATAATACAACTTTTACAAGGTTACTTATACAATTCTACCTATATACTATTTGTAATTGATCGATAACGTTTTCAATAACTACTACTTATTACTACATTTAGGTTGAACCTTGTTAACCTAAAATACTACCTAGGTACCAACCTAGCTACCTACCTAAACCTACCTGATTTATACCTACCCACATATACCTATCTACCTATACCTACAAGCGGCTTTGCTTTGCATTGATTGGACTTTGCGGATTTTTTTTTCTAATTTTCACACTTTGATTGGGTCGGCCTTTGAATATTTTTTCTTGCACTTTTCTGCTTTGACAATATGGAGGAACGTCCAATAGCGTTCAACCTGTTACAAAAGGACGAGCTCGAGCATGAGGTCAGGATTAGGTCTGGTACTCCTGCGTCTACAGTGGCTGACCTGCGTGCTCAAGTCCGGAAGCTGTCCAAGGACCTACCTACTGACGAGATAGCCTCATACGAAGGAGACGTGCCTGAGGAACTCGCAACTATAAAAAATAAACTTGTGAGTCTAGCGGAACTATCGCAATCAACTGAGAAACGTAAGTCGTTAAACATTCTGAACCGTGTCCAAGCCGTAGCCCATCATCTATATCACAGACTAACCCGCATATCTCCGTCCGAGTCAGAAGCCGAGCTGCATACTCAATTGTTTGATGAGCTTGATAAGCTCTTAGTCAAAATTGACAATGTACTAACTATATTCCGTAGTTCATTTTTTAACTGCGGATACTCAGATTAATACTACTGCCCAAGTTGCCACACCTCAACCGAATACTTCGATTAAATGTACCGCAGATAATTACAATGCTGTAGCCAAATTAAACCTGAAATTTGACGGAAAGACTTGTGTCAAAACTTTTTTGAGAAGACTCGACCTGCTCAGAGTATCTCGGGAGATCTCTGAGAGTAGGCTGTTTGGATCCGCCAGTGAATTATTCACCGGCGACGCTTTATTATGGTTTGAGGGGATTGTTCATGACGTACATTCCTGGGCCGAGTTAAAAGCTTTACTTATCCGTGATTTCCTACCTATAGACTACAATGAACGCCTACTCAACGAGATTCGATCGAGAACGCAGGGTGTTGATGAAAATATAGTTATTTACATCAGCATCATGTTGTGTTACTTCTCGCGATTAGAACGTCCCTTGCCGGAGGAGGAGCAACTTGGTATACTTTTACATAACATACGGCCATTTTACTCTAAACAATTGGCACTTACTACAATAAATAGTATTGATGACTTGAGGTCTTGTTGTCGACAGCTGGAGGCTGCCAGCCAACGCGCTAAGCTGTTTGTCGAGCCTAGTAAAGATGTTAGTAAATCTTTGGCCTCGGACCTTGTATTCAAGGGTAACCAGGGTAAACTCGTGTCAGTAGTACAGACTAATAATACTCCCGATTTTTGTGTACGCTGCCGCGTTAATGGTCATAAGCTGAGCACGTGCAATGCTCCTCGTATTATTATTTGTTACCGTTGCGGTGAGAACAATGTCACCGCCCGGACATGCCCAAAGTGTAACCCTACAAAAAACTAACTTACTCGGATCGGAGTATGGCCGATTCGACTACTACTAATAATAATACTCTAATACCTACATTGCCAACTACCTACTCTTCGAATTTAAAAACCCATACAATACCGGATGTGACTTCTAATAATACCACTACTAACCAAACTACCAAAGCTTTACCCGCATATACCCTTCCTGCATATTACCCCGCTTACCCTATATATCCCGCTTACCCCCACATCCCCACTAACTACTATAACATGTCTTACCCACCTAACACTGCATACCCTACTAACGCTTACGCTTTGTACCCTGCTTCCGCTACTAATACTACGTACCCCAATACCTGGCATTTACCCCGGACAAATGTTGCTACCCAACATTTTCCGGTTACATACCCAAATGCTGCTACCCGGCATTTACCCCGGACAAATGTTGCTACCCAACATTTTCCGGCTACTTACTCAAATGCTGCTACCCAGCATTTACCCCAGACAAATGTTGTTACCCAACATTTCTCTGGTATTTACCCAAATGCTGCTACCCAGCATCTACCTAAAACGAATGTTGCTACCCAACATTCCCCTATGAGTAACTCAAATGCTGCTACCCAGCATTTACCCAAAACAAATGTTGTTACCCAACATTTACCTAACAACAATGTGGCTACAAGCTCGAATGTTGTTACCCAACACTCTGGCCACTCACATTTAGATACCCAACATTTACCTAATACTTACACTAACATAACTACTAGAAATTCACCAAAATCTGGCGTAAATGTTGTTCCCCAGCATTTACCCACTGTTGCCCCGCACCTACCCCGTAAAAATATGTACACAAAGTCGTCTAATAAAAAATATAAAACAAAAGTATACTACAATTCTCAACTACCGAACCCTAACTCACCCGAACCTTTATTCAAACGGCCTACTACTACTAAGGTAAACGTTTGCACTACTACTGACCCGGGATTACCGACCGGTAACACCAATATTAAGGATTGGCAATCGTGGCTGTCGACAATTGGCGAAACGTTTCAATCAAATCCTGCGTCAAAACTGGTTGGTGTTTTTGAAGGTAAAGACCTACGACCATACCTGTCAGTAACCATTTACGGGTTGCAGTACAACGGCCTTCTTGATTCAGGATCGGAGATATCAATCATCGGTAGTGACACTGGTAAATATTTTACGGACTTGGCGACGGTTCATAAGTCACATGATCTTGATCATGTGGTGACGGCTAACGGTTCTTCTTCACCCGTTACCGGTTATGTCTTCCTACCAGTAACGGTACAGGACAAGACATCAATTGTTAAATTTTATATTATACCTGGGGTATCTACAAAATTATTATTTGGAATTAATTTCTGGCGTGAATTTAACATTGCTCCAGATATACTTGCTTTGTTGGGTAACGCTTGCTCTTTATCTAATGAGGATCAAATTGCTACAGTATCCTCTAATATCCACTTTTTACAAGGTCTAGATTCCTTGTCCTGCGAGGAACGGTCACAAGCAGAAGAGATTCTGAAGGAATTCGAGTCCATTTCTTCTGAACAAAAAGGTCTAGGGCGTACACATCTCATAACCCACAAGATTGACACGGGGGACGCAAAACCCATTAAACAACGCTACTACATGCTCTCTCCATTCAAACTCCAAGAGCTGAATACGCAGCTGGATGAGATGCTGGAACTCGACGTAGTAGAGCCCAGTTCTAGTCCGTGGAACAATCCTGTCACGATGGCTCCCAAGTCCGACGGTACCCTTCGCTTCTGCTTGGACAGTAGGAAACTTAACGAAATATCTAAACATGACGCTTACCCTCTTCCTTACATTAACCAGATTCTTAATCAACTTGGTAACGCCAAATACTTGTCGTCGTTGGATCTAAAGTCCGCTTTTTGGCAAATTGGACTGAGCTCACAGGAATGTAAGGAAAAGACAGCGTTTACTGTTCCTCAGCGTGGTTTATTCCACTTTAAAGTAATGTGTTTTGGCCTTACTTCTGCGCCAGCAACGCAGCAACGTCTAATGGACATACTTTTCGGCCCCGAGTATAACGGGCGCATATTTATCTACCTGGACGATATTATCGTAGTGTCGGAGACGTTTTCCGAGCACATTCTCCTTTTACGTACCGTTTTGAATCGCCTCCGGTATGCGAACTTAACGATTAACCTCTCTAAATGTAATTTCTTCAGAAAACAGTTAAAATACCTAGGCTTCCTCGTTGACGAATATGGTTTACGTACCGACCCCGACAAGGTGAAAGCCATAATTGATTTCCCTGTACCCGCATCGCGTAAAGATGTCAAACGTTTTCTTGGCACAGCGTCATACTACCGACGTTTTATCAAAAACTTCAGCAACATTGCTGGACCCCTCAATCAGCTCACTTCATCTCGTAAGGGCGCTCCCCCTTTCAATTGGTCTCCAGAAGCCGACCACGCCTTCAACGAGCTCAAAAAGGCAATGACCTCAGCTCCAGTTCTCGCGTGTCCGGACTTTTCCAAGCCATTCGCTGTTCATTGCGACGCTTCAGACTTTGGAATCGGAGGAACCTTGACCCAAGACTTTGAAGGAGAGGAGCATCCCATCGCGTATTACAGTCGTTCACTGACGCCACCTGAGAGAAATTACTCAGCGACTGAGCGAGAGGCGCTAGCGGTGGTTAACGTTGTTGAGCATTTCAGACCCTATTTGGAGGGAAATAATCAATTTAAAATTATTACCGATCATTCTAGCCTAAAATGGTTTCTAAATTTGAAAAATCCTACAGGACGCCTCGAAAGGTGGGGTTGTCGTCTGTCTCCTTACAATTTCATTATTGAGCATCGGAAGGGCTCGGAAAACATAGTCCCAGACGCTCTGTCGAGGTCTGTGCCTATTTCAATAATAGATCTAAATAAAATCACAGATACTTGGTACTTAGATATACGCAAGAAGTGCGAGGATAACCCCACTTCTTGCCCTAATTTTCAAATTGTTAACGGACGTCTATACCGTTATACAAAGGGTAGAAACCAACTAACCAACGACTTCGAGTGGAAGGAGGTCATACCTGCGGATTATCGGGAAGACATCCTCCAACAAAATCATTCCGTCCCAACTGCTGCTCATCTGGGTACAGCCAAAACCTATCGAAGGCTTAAATTGCGTTACTTCTGGCCGAAAATGTACTCAGATGTGGTACGGTATGTCGCAGAATGTGCCACATGCGCAGCATACAAACACAGCCAGCAACCTACTCCCGGCTTTATGGGAAGCGCCAAAGATTGTTCTCGTCCGTTCCAGTGCCTCAGCCTTGACCTCGTTGGGCCCCTGCCACAGTCGAGACAACTAAACACCTACTTGCTAGTGGTTGTGTGTTGTTTCAGCAAGTATTGCATGCTGTTCCCGATGCGCCGTGCGACAGGGAAAGTGATTTCTCAGCGTTTGGAGAACCACGTCTTCATGGTGCATGGTATTCCCCAAACGATAATTGCAGACAATGCCACCTACTTCACTGGCGGTGATGTGCAACAGCTGTTCGCTAGGTACAACATTCCGCAACTTCATTACACCCCAGTGTACTGCCCACAAGTAAACACAGTGGAGCGGTACAATAAAACGATCGTGACTGCGATTTCCAGTTTCGTTGAGTCCGATCATAGAACCTGGGATGTAAATCTGTCTCGAATCCAGTTCGCCTTGAATACCTCCGTGAACGAATCCACTTCGTTCACCCCGTTCATGTTGGTTCACGGCCGCGAAGCCGTGCCTGATGGGACGATCTACAATGACTCCGAGATGGTGGATGAAATCGTCTTCTCTTCGAGGCGCGACTATTACAATAAACTAGTCGTCCTCAAAGACATATACCCCACCGTCAAGGAGTTGTTGCAAAAAGCTCATGATCGAAACATTAAGCACTATAATGACAAGCGCCGTGATATCGAATTCAACGTGGGTGACGAAGTTTGGAAGAGGACATTCAAACAAAGCAACGCTGGCAAATATTTCGCTGCGAAACTCGCCCCGAAATACGAAAAATGCAGGGTGCTACGAAAGGTGTCACGCTTAGTCTACGAACTGGAGGACGAGAAAGGGAAGAAGTTAGGAAAATGGCACATCAAAGATTGTAAACCAGTTTCAATAAACGCTAAATAAAAAACAAATATAGTATGACAATAAATAACTACATGGTACATTTTAGGAACCCCGGACTGTAGAGAGATATTTGGTTCGTTAACAACTGTCCTGGGAGATGGCTTTAACCTGGTATGTTTTCTGAAAGATAGGATAAGAACAGAACCCCGGACTGTAGAGAGTTTTATTTGGTTTGATAACAACTGTCCTGGGAGAAGGTTTTAACATGGTGTGATTTCTGAAAGATGGCGTAAAAAAAAAAACTTAGGTTAAATCTTAGTTTTAATTTACTACATCCTCAACTTGCTGTTGGTCAGGCTGGTTGATGGATACTTTTGCATGCTACTCTGTAAGTTATAAACTGTCGAATGTATGCAGATAATAACTATTACCTATATACAAATTCAGTATACATATATATTGTCCATACAATACAATAGACCTACATTGAATTTAAATTCTACTAAATCCAAATATTATATAAAATAAATATACACATAAATTAAATTAAATATACATAAAACAATATGCTTACAAATTATAAATTCAACTAAAGTAAACCTACCGTTACAAAATACTTATCTAAATTAACTAAATTTTCAATATTATTCCTCTACCACCTTTTATCTCTACGATTAGGTTTGTGATCCAACCAAAGCTAAAAATAAGCCTATAAACCGGTGCGGATCGTGACACCTTAAGGAAGCCGACACTTTCCTCACTCCAGAGCGGTTGGTGACTCTGTTACAGCTGCGACGTGGTGACCTCCTTTTCATCTACTAATAGATACTTCTGTATTCATTATTTTGAGTTAAAGGCTTAAATTACACCCGCAACTTTCTATAAGATACAGATACCAATTTAATATTGATAATTAATAATTATACACTTTCGGCCATTTCTTTTTTTTAAATGTTGATAAACTTTTGAACAAATATTATAAACCCTTATATACATATGAATATATGACCTCACCTGCATACATCTCGACAAGTTAAAATTGTATAACAAATAAATATATTAGGATAGATAGACTTACTACTTATACTTATAATACTACGTAACTACTCGATGCTCACATCATAATTATACTACTAGTACTTACCCTACTGTAGTGAGAGACACATAGTCCTCCCTAGTGCATAAGAATACGTTTTTTTTTCCATACATTATACTATAAAGGGTCACGAATACCCTTAATGTTCTTTAAATTTAGTGGTTTATCCCGACTACTGACACGTCGTTAAATTGTGCCTTCACGACCTCGACCGTCGTAAAAGGGAATCGAATAGACCTGATCATGTCTTAAAACTGCATTCAAGTCAATGGTCGGCTACCCCTTCCATTGTTAAATACTACCTACCTTTACCCGTATTATCTACGTACCCTACCTATTAAGAGTCGTAAGCGTTACCCACAACTACAGCACTTTAAATTAATTCCAACTCATTTTGGTAATTCAATTTCGTGGTTTATCCCGACTACTGACACGTCGTTAAATTGTGCCTCCACGACCTCGACCGTCGTAAAAGGGAATCGAATAGACCTGATCATGTCTTAAAACTGCATTCAAGTCAGTGGTCGGCTACCCCTTCCATTGTTAACTCTTACCTACCTTTACTATTACCTCTACCATTATTTACTAATACCGTACCCTACCCAATACCATTTGTAGTGTTACCCACTGCTACCTACTCTTAAAATTTCGTGGTTTATCCCGACTACTGACACGTCGTTAAATTGTGCCTCCACGACCTCGACCGTCGTAAAAGGGAATCGAATAGACCTGATCATGTCTCAAAACTGCATTCAAGTCAGTGGTCGGCTACCCCTTCCATTGTTAACCCTACCTCTACACCTACTACTTACCATACCTACTCTACGTTACTCGTCTCATTTACCGCATTCCCTGTTGTTTAGCTACTGTACTTCTGATTCATATTATAATAGTTATTCTTTTCTTTTCGTTTTGGAACTTTTGTTTTTACTTGATTTTCAGCTCGAGGGCGAGCTGGAATTTTACTCTTTCAGTTGCTTCTATCGTAAAATTCTCCTGGTTAAGGGGGTATGTAATATAAATTTCTTTACAATAAATTTTAAATCAGGTTCCTACTGCCCTCTAACGGCATCTCATCGTACTAATACATTTTAATCCGTCATAATGGGGTTCTGACTGCCATCTAGCGGAATCTCATGGTACTTCTATCTTCAGTGTTGTTGTTTGCATCATCATTTTATATCATTGCTTTTCAAAATTTCGTTTCAGGAATTCTTTTCAGTAAAAAACAGTCTTTCTAGTTCGTTTTTAATAAATACTTTTTCATTAAAATCAATAATCTACTTGAACCATTCAATATATAGATAATTTATCTCTATGGCCAGCGAGAGGAGACCATAGACTCGTTCTCGTTTGACATTTCTTATTTCACTTTTCTTGCCCGCTGGAGGCCTATTATTTCCTATAAGATATTATATTCCAAATCTGTAAGTATCCAACGATTTATGTCGAAAATTCTTCATCTTCAATTTATTAATTATTTAATAGCCGTTAAATCGTTCTAATTCGATATTTATTTTCAGCAAGCAGTCGAACCGAAATTATTTAAATACCACGCCGTCGTCGTTTACCAAATTTAACACCAATATAGGTACAGGAGGCTCTAAAGCCTATCTCAAGTAAGTAATCCACATAATTACAACTGTCCGTGTTACATTAATTCGATGTTTAAACCATTGTCTTCTAAAATTTTCAGCCGAGACGTTACCGGCGCAATATCTCTGGAGTTGACATCTACTATTAACGCATCCAGGCAAAGCAGTTTTCCTCCGACAGGTAATTTAATTATAATTTCCTATAGACCTTTCCTATCGTAAAGCAATTTCTCACAAATTGTCAAAATAATACCATATTATGACTTTGAGGTTATGCCACCTCATCTGCTATCTTACTTTACACTTTTCTCACACCTAAAACGTTTCATAACATCCAACCTAACCTATTTCTACTATTTGTCTTACTTCCAAATCCCTATAACTATTATTTCTTTCTGAAGTGATCGCTTACACGGTGCTTTGTCACGGCTGTTTCGCACTAGCCGTTTTGCACGGGCCTATCTTGCCGCCCGCCTCATACCTGCTGTTCTGCTGGTCTACTGCACCCTGCTTGGTTCCGGCTTCCCGGTGGCTCCGAGCTCTTACTGCCTCGGAGGGCCATACTTCACAGCTGAGTCCATTCCATTTACCAACCCTTTCGATTACCAACCTTATAATAATTATTTTAAAAAGAGCGTTATCGATCAAATCTTGCCAAGGAACCCACCTATTTATTTAATTTTAACCGGCTCGTTACCGCACGTAGCCACTGGCACCGGCCAGTACTACTAATTCCCTTGGATGCTAATACAAACATTTTCAAATCATATCTTCTGTTTATTGTAAGTAGAAAAGGACTTTTTATAACATTAAACTTGTATGGAAATTTGTTACTTTTATTTCTAACCTCAAACTTACTCCAAATTCTCTAGATTACCATAGCTACAAATTTTAACATATTACAACAATCAGTCAGAAAAAAAAAAAAAAAAACTCAACTGCATGCCCCGGAAATTTGTATGAATTTACTTCCGCGGCATGTATAAGCGCAGGGAATGTTGTATGAAATTTCATTATCGTACAGGTACTTTTTTTTTTTAACTGATAAATACCCGAAGGAATTCCCAAACAGCCAAGTCTGCATGTTCTGTATCTGTCAATTGACGCGAAACCAAACGTTTTTATCCGTGTCTGAAACAGCGCAATGTATTTCAGAACGGAATTTAAAAAAAGAACGGTCCATAAAGAGCGGGAGTTCTTGTCTTGTATCAGATTTATTTAGCTAAATTTCATGAAAATAGTTTACTAGTTTGGTTTAAAAATTAATAAAAGGTCTTAATTTTTATAAAAAACGAGAAATCTACATGCGAGTTTTTAACTTGCCGTGTTAGTGTGTCTGTTAAAGTCAAATATCGGTGTATACGAAATAAGACTGGCGTTCCATTGGATTTGTTGTAAGTACTTGACTACCTTTGCGTGCGTGTCAATGCTGTATTATGAATACCTTATATCAAGGTTTTTTTTCATTTTTGAGAAAAGCACTATATAAGCCTCGGCACGTGAAAGGCTTTGCAGGCTTCGTACATATTAAAGGGCCTCGGCGAAGCCTCGGCCCTTTAAACCAGTAGGTACTCAGCCTGCAAAGACCTACTTTCCCGGCCACGGCAATAATGTACTATTACTGAACCTAACTTTTTAAACGTAATTGTAAAATATCACAGAAGGTCTCATTTAGGGACCGAAGTCATCATCATCATCATCATTTCAGCCGACAGACGTCCACTGCTGGACATAGGCCTCCCCCAAGGCGCGCCACTCAGACCGGTCCTGTGCCACTCGCATCCACCGCGTTCCCGCGACCTTTACAAGGTCGTCACTCCATCTTGTTGGAGGCCTACCGACAGCTCGTCTACCGGTTCGCGGACGCCACTCCAGGACTTTCTTGCCCCATCGGCCATCAGTCCTGCGAGCAATGTGCCCCGCCCACTGCCACTTAAGGTTCGCAATTCTTCGGGCTATGTCGGTGACCCTAGTTCTACTGCGGATATCCTCATTTCTGATTCTATCACGCAGAGAAACCCCGAGCATAGCCCTCTCCATTGCCCTCTGGGTGACCTTGAGCCTTCTTATGAGGCCCATCGTAAGCGCCCACGTCTCGGAACCATAAGTCATCACTGGCAACACACACTGGTCGAAGACTTTCGACTTAAGACACTGCGGTAATTTGGACGAAAAGACACTGCGAAGCTTCCCGAACGCTGCCCAGCCGAGTCGGATTCGACGATTGATCTCTTTCTCGAAGTTGGACCTACCTAACTGGACTGTTTGTCCCAGGTATACATAATGGTCAACAACTTCGAGCGCAGAGCCTCCGATTATTACTGGAGTTGGCACAACATGGACATTGGACATGATCTTCGTCTTGTCCATGTTCATTTTCAGACCAACTCGATCGGAAACTCTGCTGAGGTCAACGAGCATAGCACTGAGGTCTTCCATGGTCTCAGCCATAACTACTATATCGTCGGCAAATCGAAGGTGAGTGATGTACTCGCCATTTACATTGATGCCTCGTCCTTTCCAGTCCAGCACCTTGAAGGCATCCTCCAATGCAGGGACCGAAGTAAACATGACAAAAACTAAACATAAATAGCACGTCTCGCGCGAGTTCTCTCCATATTTATATGTATATGTATGTATTTCTCTATATAAGTATTTATATCGTTGTCTAGCATCCATAGTACAAGCTTTGCTTAGTTTGGGGCTAGGTCAATATGTGTGAAATGTCACAAGATATTTATTTATTAAAAATATATATATATAATTTACGGTGTTTGTCGCACCGCCCAACGCTTTGCGCATCGCGTCGCTAATCCCTGAACTAAGCCTAAGAATCCTACTGGGCGTCAATTCGAAGTCATGAAGTGATCCTATAGAGAAGGGAATGGGAATCTCCCTTTCACTTCTCGGAAAAGCCTGTTATTCGAGACGTGAAAAGTGACTGCTAAGTGAGTCTAGATCCCAAAGCCCAAACGTCGCTCGGCGCGAAAAGTGAAATAGCTGACCCCGCGCAGTCCAATCGCGAACGTATACCTACACGAGACGCAAGGATGGGTGAAGTGCGCTTTTTGGAATTGTATTGTATAAGTAATTTGCTCCCTCGAAAAAATTGGGAGACTATCTTTCCTTATTTGGGATATGGGAAATGCTATATCTCTATGTATGGACTCGAATAAAGCCCCTGGTCCTCAACGACTCACAAACAAACTCGACCCACGATCCAGTCACGTAGCTCTTACAGGTTGCAAGCCGTTAAAAGTTCCACGTCTCGCACAGGGCCCTTAACTACGATTTACGAGGCTAATGAGCCCTTAAAACCGGTACAGGTTTACACAACTTAGAAGGCGCGTGGGTTAAGTAATAATAGACTCTGTGCCATCGGCTTAAGTGGTTCACCACGCGCCTTCTAATTTATGTCGTGCTATATTCGCGGTACATTAAAAAAGTTTTTAATGTCATCCGTGAAATTTTACGGGGTAAACAAACATGCAAACGTTAAAGTAGTCTTGAACATTTCGATTGATGAATATTTATATATACTGAACAGCAATGAAAATGGGTCACTTTGTATAGGATTTTCCATACAAAGTGACCCGTTTTCATTGCTGTTGAGTGTATATGTACTAGTCGGCCCGGTGAACTTCGTATCACCCGAAGGCGATTCCAATACAAAGTTATTGGTCTTTTTTTAGCTGTTTCACACCGTTCACGATTTTTTCTTTCTACACCTTCCCAGAATCACAGAGATTAACGCAAAAAAAGAATCCGCCAAATCGGCCCAACAGTTCTCAAACCTTAGCCAGACTAAACGTGTACACGGCAATTCATTTTTATATATAAGAAAGATTATAGCTTTACGATACAATTTGGTGGTACCCGAAATGAAAACGAGACTACGGCAGGAACACCTACTGTATGTCGATAAGCATCTACAACCGGTTGCATAATGACATAAAAGAACTGCCACTAAATCTGTTCAGAAGCGCACTTAAAAAGTGGCTTATAAACCAATTGCTTCTACTCATCATTTCAGCCGATAGACGTCCACTGCTGGACATAGGCCTCCCCCAAGGCGCGCCACTCAGACCGGTCCTGTTGTTGTTGCTTCTACTCGATTGAAGAATATTGTAGGTTTTATGATAAGTAAGGTACCTATTCTGTTGTTTCTGTTTTTTTTTCTTTTTAAGTTTTTTTTTTATTTGTGTTTTTGTTTTGCATGCCCAATGCTGGCGAAATGTATGGAACCACCCAAACCAATCCACCTTGTAAACTACATTTTAAGCAAAATAAAATTTTATTCTATTCTATTCTATACTAGCTTCTACCTGCGACTGCGTGGAATTCGGTTATTGCGTTCCCATGGGAACTATGCATTTTTCCGTCCCCGTAGGAAATTCGAGAAATCCTCAGTACTCCCCTACTTACTCCCCCAAGAAACCTAAATACATACTTATATTATGACTAGCTTCTGCCCGCGACTTCGCCCGCCTGGAATTCGGTTATCGCGTTCCCGCGGGAACTATGCATTTTTTCGGGATAAAAAGTAGCCTATGTCCTTTCTCGGGACTCCGACTATCTCCCTGCCAAATTTCATCTCAATCGGTCCGGCGGTTGAAGCGTGAAGAGGTAACAGATAGACAGACAGACAGACAGAGTTACTTAGGCATTTATAATATTAATATGGATATGGATTAAAGTCACAGAAATATTTATCAATCAATGTGAAAAAAAAACAATAGATACACCAAAAAGTTCAATCAAAATTCCTTGTTTAACTAAAACTTAATTTGTCTCAACTTTTGTCAAAATTAATTCAAAGATTGGCAATTTAAGCCCGCAACCTTCCTGGGGTGTGGTTATTTTGCCCCTGGCTTTCATATTTCCGGGGTAACTTCAGATGTTTTTGCACGGTTTAAGACACAGCTGCCCTTAGATGAAGTAATTTCAACTTTATATCAATGTTTACTTTTTCCTTTTACAGATTAACCAAGTGAATTGTACTGAAAAGTGTAGGGAACGTCATTTTGGATTATAACCAGATGTTGGATGACTTCGTGGTAACCAGAACAAATACAGGTAAGTAAAACTTATAGTGACAAAGTTAGCACTGCGCACAAAAAATCGAGCACAAAAAGCGAAGAACCATTTTCCAGTTTCATAATATTCTTTAAATTAATTTGAATGAAGTAGGTAGGTGTTTGAGAAAGTGACAAACAGTCTCAACATAAAATTAAGCTAAACCGGATTTACGGATTGAATAGCTTAAAAATTATAAAAGTAAAAAAAAAACTTAAAAAAAAAACTTTCTTGGGTGTTCCGCCATATTGGATTTAGAGTGACGTCACTTTATTTTACAAGTTACTTTCAGCTGCTCTTTCATTTGATACCCATATTGTTGGAGTGCATTAAAAGGGTTTACTCCGAAAGTTGGCAACGTCGCAAATAGCTGTCAAATATTTTGCTGTTTTCATTAATTTTGAATATTACTGAATAAAAACATGAATTATCGCCCAATGGTTGAATAAAACATTAATAGGCCGGGAGATGCTGACACTGAATTCCGAACCATTTGTACCAGGCTGGCGAGTCTACAGGGGTATAATTACGTAATGACGAAAAGGAAAATCATGGTCATAGCGCCAGTACCGGGGGCCCAATCGCGTGAGCGTTAATCGAACGTGTCGCATAAATTACGAAAGTCGAACGATTTGTACCACAAAAAATCTTGTATTTTTCGATAGTCGATGAAAAACGAAGTAGGCGATCGCGTAATGCCATACTTCTCCGGCGCGGTCTACATCCCGCCATACCGACGAAAACATGTTAATTAAAAACCAAATCGCCTACTTTATTCAATTCAATTCAATTCAATCATTTATTCAGCAAATTGGCCACATAGCGGCACTTTTACACGTCAGAAAAAGAATTTACCAGCGCTTCCTAGACCCAATGCTTGAGAAGAAGCGCCGCAACAAACTCAAGCAGAAGGCCTTTTTTAAAAATTTACAAAATTTACATTACATGTATAAAATATACATATAGGTACGTTCTAAATTTACATTGAAGGGATGTACTTATAGTCCCTAACTTAAACTTAAATCTAAGATCTTAGAGATGTATAGTCTCCAAGGGTCCAGAAAAAAAATATACATAAAAAAATATGGAGATGGCCTCCATTGTCAAATAAATATAAATTCCATAGATGCCGACAGTCTCAAAATGCCAATAAATAATTAAATACATTATGTATAAAAGAGTTCATTAATACATGTCAATAAGAACATGATGAGGTCTCTCGTTTAAAATGTTTGACTTAATCATATATTTAAAGCTAATGATTATTTTTAAAAGTCCTTGCAAGCATGAACAGACCGGACCCCACAGACAGCACCCGTTCACGAGCGTGACGCGTATCTCAGCCATCGCCTCCCTCAACCATTTCTTAGGGAAGGTGGCGACCCGATCAACGACGCCGCTGTAAGCAAGGACCTTAAAGCGAGCATGACATGCTCTAGCTGCTGGATAAATCAGGTAGTGAAAGAAAAAAAAAGAGTTAATATTTGCCCAGCGAGACACATATCATGTTACTAGTCAATAATAATAACCTAAACAGTTGGCTTAAAAGGATTCTTATCATCTAAAAAGTCATTCACCGAATAATATGCCTTCTTTAAAAGGCGGCACTTAATGAACGACTTGAACTTTTTAAATGGCATATTAGCAACATCAGAAGGCAATTTGTTATAAAATCGTATACAGTTCCCAACAAACGAAGAGCTCACTTTACGAAGACTTTAGATCTATCGGTTGAATATATCAAAATTGAGTTGCTACATTCCACCCGAACAATATACACTGCAAGTTAAATAAAAGCTTTTAATTAAAGTATAGAAAAGAAAATGACAAACCCTGTAAACATTGTTTCGTAGCCGCGTTATCGAACTGTAGGTCTAGTGTATTTTTTACACCAAAAATGCAAAACGATGTCACGAAGTTATTCGAGTAAACTGTTCACGATCAGTTTAGTTTTAACACGCGAGTGTAAGCTTCAACTTCGGGCTCGGTTTGTTTTTACCTCTTCTCACATGAGTGTAAATCTTTATTTGCGCTAAACGCATCGAACGCGTTTTAGTTTATTCATCATTTTTGTATGAGAACACAAACAGCACCCCTAGCGGCAAAACATGGAGTCAATTCAGCGAGTGACATTTACTTTACGGAAACGGATGTGAATTCGTTTACACGTTTTCTGACTAACTGCAAGTGTAAGCTCGTATTTGACAGTTTGAAAAGTAAATTAAACGAAACGCAAGAAGTAAAGTTACTCACCCGACTTTATCACGTGAGAAGGTGAGAACTTAGGTTTTCGAACCTGTCGAATCCAAATTTACTTCAAAATTTTAGATTTTTTAAGTGAAATAAATGATATATGTATGTCGTCTATGTCTTAATATGCTTGTATTGTATTCTTGAGATAATTTTTACTAAGTATGTTATTTATTTAAGCTTCTTCGCATACGTATAAGTGTGTCTTTCTTTTTTAATGTTGAGATACTCCACGTTTGTGACGAATATACCTATAACTATGTACTTCGATTTGGTTTAACAAAAAACTAAATTACATAAATTACTCCGGGTTGCCTAGAAATTTTAGAAAATGTAGGTAACTTGGCAACACTTATGGCCATTTTGACAATTTTGACAGAAAAAACCTGAAGAAACGCAAACGCGATCGAGACGTTTTAACTCACTGCCTTCCGTCACATATTTGACATTGTCATGATTGACGTTTACCAAGCCTCCTCAAATTTGATATTAATGATAATTTAAATGTTTATTATTGAATAATTGCCGGCCTGAGGCCAATATTTTGTTAATGGCGAAGTGTCCAAGACAGAAACCCTCAATTTTATAGTGTATAGCGGATGTCGCAAAGTGATGGTGACAATACATGAACGTGTGCGAGAACGGTGTTGACAAATGCACTCAAAGGTTAAAGATGAACCTTTTACGAATAGTTTACTCGAAGTGAGTTGAGTTGAAAGATGGACGTTGACGTTTGTTGAGCCTCACCAAGTTTACTTGATTTATCTTTTATATCGTACATTAATTGTTTCCTCCATACAATGCTCGGCCCGTAGGCCATACTTGAAAGTGGCAAAATTGTCTTGCATATACTTAGAAAGAAGCCATTATATAAGAGAACAGAAGAGAAGAATTATATTTTAAGATCCATACTTTGAATTGAGCCAAATTTCTTGTAATGTAGAAAGAATTGGCGCAGCTCGTGTTACTTTTATCAAATACAAAGGAGAATGCATGCATAGAAGCAAGAAACAGTAAGTATTAGACATAATAATAGTATTTATTTTTATTTGACAAATGCAATATCCACTGCAGAGGGTTTGGGCCCTACACAGGCGCAGTTTGGATTGGGGACTCACACATGTACCTACATTCTTGAATTACTTCGCAAATGCGTGCATGTTTCTTTACGATTCACTATGTTTTCGTTCACCGAAAAGCCAAGTAGTAGGTAATTTTGCACAAAAGTAACTCACAGATGCGAGCCGGATTCGAACGCCCGCCGATCCTCTGCATGAAGAGTTCTATAGGTGATGGTATGGGTGAAATGGTTCCGAATGGAGGACCGATCACCCGACTGATCCAGGCAGTCGTCCCCTTTCATAAATAGGTGATGGTGGCCTAGTAGTGGGCCACCATCACGGCTTCAATTAAATACCTAATATACACTTACATTTTCTTTCAGTGTTCCTTCTGGCTCTGCCCCAGCAAGTCAAGTGGAACTGTGGCAACTTTAAGACCAGACCCCGTGGCTGAGCCAACTGCTGATTCCTACCAGAATTTCATCAAGTTTTAAGTAGTTTAAACACTAATAAATCATGCTATATATTCCATTGAGTTTATTATTGGTGTTATTTATTGTAAGTATGTATATTTCTTTAGCAAATGTCAGCAACTAGCAACTGATCGATCAAAGCACAACCGAAGCTACTAACCGCAGAAAGCTGAAATTTGGCATATAGGTTCCTTGGGGAATTGGGGGGTGTTACTAAGCATAATTCCCGCGGGAACGCTCCGAATTCCACG
Organism: Aethes cnicana; assembly: GCA_963971205.1. NCBI lineage: Eukaryota > Metazoa > Arthropoda > Insecta > Lepidoptera > Tortricidae > Aethes > Aethes cnicana. The sequence continues at coordinate 856,775 of OZ020284.1, forward strand.
TGAATGAAGTCACCGTCGGAATAAGCTAGATTGATATAATGCTTTTAGGTATTCGCATCAGTCAAGAATGTTGGCCGCTCTATTTAGCTATAAGTACCTACTAAGCCACAATTTTGCATTTATAGTATTTCCCTTTACATGATTTATTTAACGTTAATCTACCACATATGTAGCGGGAGTGGTGATGATGAGAACAAACTACTTTCTTGGTTAGTTTCAAGTTGATTTATTTCATAATAATTTAGAACGCTTAAATGAGTGAGGCTCACAAGAATGTGCCGTCACACACTGGAAATTCTTGTGAGCATCACCCAATATGTACTTATGTCTACCGAAACGATAATCCATGACACGGCCTATCTCTCTTCCGTGCCGTGCCTTGTGGACGATGCCGATGGTGCTGGCACAATCCTCCACGCCTGGAAAGACTATTCCTATATCGACTACGTCGCGATGTCCGCCTCTTCATCGTTCAGCAAAAAGGCTGGTTTCAAGCGACCGATTGATTCGCACGTCGCTTTGCCTTCTCTATTAATCAGGTTCCCATGCTTTGCTCCTCCTCTCAACCACTATAAATGGGCCATCATAAGGCGGCGTTAGAGTAGGGCGGAGTATGACGCTTCTTGTGAACATTTCTGTAATTGGCCTTTCCCTTCTTGGACAACATTAGCAATACTTAAGTATCTTCCCTTAAACATCTCTGTAAAACTATCGTAGGAACAGTTCCTCATTAAAAAACATTCCTGCGGTAGCCTAATCGGTATTCCATATACTTTCCTCGCAGCGCTATATCCGGTTTCTTCCTGTAAACTATGCTTGTAAACAACTCCTAAGTCCCAACTATAATATGGTAGGAAACTCTTCAACCGAGTTCTCTCTTTCGCTTCTTGCCCAAATACTAGCTATACAGATAGCCATGTAGGCAATACCAGCAATTTTGTAAGGCACTGAAAAGTCCTGCATGCCGCGTGTCTTCTAAATTTTATCTCCATGTTTAGTATCTTCAAAAATGTTCAAACTATTAGCCTGACAGTGACCTTGACAGATCGAATTGCGTATACTACTGCGTTTCTGTCATACTAAAAGTCACTCGAAAACGTGAACGTTTTCGTTTACTCACTTACTCGCTCGTCACTCATTCGTATTAATCAAAATACACTCGCTAAACCTTGTTACAAAACGTACCGTTAGGGGCGCTGTTCAAGTTTTCATACAATCTTGATGTAAACGCAAACGCGGTCGAGAAGTATTTTCCAGGTCCGAAAAATACACTTGAGGTACTGTATGACGCGAATACAGTTCACCAAGGTTACTATAGTACGCTAGAAAAACGCAATTTTTATTAAAATGCTTTCAAGAAATCTTTTCCCGCGGGAGCTCTGAATGTAACTAGGAGGAAATGAGGTTTCCCTTAGAACCCGTCTGCTAGACGAAGAATAATTACCGAAGCTGAGTTCACATTTCGATGTTACTGCTGCCGTCTGACGGGCCTGATAAATAAGAGCTGTTGGATTTCATAATTTGCTTTTGTTCACTGTGGTTAAACTCAGCAGCTAGAGTCAGGGGCTCTATTCGAAACAGCACGTAGGGATAGTGAGCGTCCCTTTTCCTAAAATATGTATTTAGTATATAAGTATTTAGTTATAGCTATAGAAGTATTGAAAAGTTGTTTTGACCCATGGAAAACCCGTTTTCGTGGAAATATCGGGATAAAAAGTATTCTATGTTAGTGCCCGGCTCTCAAACTATCTTCATACCAAATTTCATCCAAATTACGCACACTTTCATGTACCTACTAATATTATAAACGTGAAAGTGTGTTTGTTTGTCCTTCTTTCACGTCGCAATGAGTGGACTGATTTGGATGAAATTTGGTATAAAGATAGTTTGAGACCCGGGCAATAACATAGCATTCTTTTTATCCCGATATTTCCACGGAAACGGGTTTTCCACGGGTCAAAACAATTTTTCTATACTTCTATAACTATAACTGTCTGTCTATATGTTTAGTATCATCGGGTACGCAAATAGGGGAGACGACAACTTTTTTTTTCTTAGTCTATCAGGAAGATTATTGAAAAGTATTTTACACGTATTTTTTCTTTTTTCACGTAATCAAACTTATACGGAGATATAGTGAGTTGAAATGTCGTGTGACGTCACGGTTAGGTACGATTTATACCTAACGGTGACGTAGTTAGCCCCCACTCTCCAATTTTAATGCGTCTTAACTTAGTCATTCTTTGTTAATTTGATAAAACAGAAAATACGTGTCTAATATTTTTTTATTATCTAACTGACGGACTAATTAGAATTTAGATTTCTTCACCCTGTCGTCATCCCTATTCTAAGTCTAAGCGGAACGAAGTTCGCGGGCATCGGCTAGTAAGAGTATATTTTATGTAAATTCAGTGGTGGGTATTAGGTACATACTACTATGATGTTTGATGTATTCGGAAAACAAGCAACTGTTGCTTTTAAAAATAGATGTATGTTATTAATCGCCGGAACCCTGTATATTGATAACAGAACTAATTGATTTACCTAAAGTAATTAGTTTTATTTTATAAATGTGATTCATGAAAGTTTTGTACGTAATGTGGCCGTATTTAATGCTTATCTGGCCTGGCCAAGCCCCAGAGCATCGTTAAATAAATCTCTTCTAAAATTTTCGATATAATATACCTCATTAACAAAAACGATTAAAACTAGGGCGAACGTAGAATATATTTTATCCAGTTGATATAAAACTGAAAATGGAATGACAAACGGTTTTATAACTGTAAAATTATTCAAACTTTTCTGAGAGTTGGAATTGTTTGTGACTAAGTACCCAATACTAGTCTAAATGTATTGGTGTTTTATTCCTCAAAACTATGGTAATAAGGCACAGTTAGGGTCATATCCCTGATTTAGTAGCACATTAACACAGAATATTCCAGAAAAGAATCGTTTGAATTTCCATTCGAAACGTACCGTTCTTAACGGCAAAGCACGTATTGGCAATAATACTGTATCTGTGCCACGGACAATATTTCGTAGAACGGAACGCAAATAACATGTTGCTATCTGTGCTGGCCGGAAATTGATTCTGCCCGCGCGCTATTTCCCAGTGTTCTAAGTTTCAAATTTGGAATTGTTTCTGATACAGGTGCTGTTGCATTGATATTGAAGCTCGTGGAGTTGAACGATTTGTTCTGTACCATAAACAATAAACGTTTATAGACTCGCACTCATAGATTAAATTAAGTCGAGTTCACACGTTTTCCTTTACCTGCCAGCCGTCAAATAATCATTTACCTGCATAGGGTGAGTTGATTCATGCATAGTTGACGAACTCCTGGTCGTTAAATATGGCTGCCGAGTTGTCATTCTATACAGAAACGTCATTTCATCCCATAGTAAAATATTTAACGTTAATGTACTACCTACGTGAGTACGAGTAACGAACAGTAATGCATTATTACTTACCTATTAATTAATATGCATAGGTATAGACCTATGCATATTAATTAATAGACCTATGCATATTAATTAATAGGTAAGTAATAATGCATTACTGTTTGTTACTCGTACTCACGTAGGTAGTACATTAACGTTAAATATTTTACTATGGGATGAAATGACGTTTCTGTATAGAATGACAGCTCGGCAGCCATATTTAACGACCAGGAGTTCGTCAACTATGAAATATACCTATGTATATTTCGGCGAAGGAAAACATCGTGAGGAAACCTGCATGCATCTGCGAAGCAATTCAAAGATGTGTGTGAAGTCCCCAATCCGCACTGGGCCCGCGTGGGGACTATAGCCCAAACCCTCTCGTGATGAGAGGAGGCCTGTGCCCAGCAGTGGGACGCAAATAGGCTGTAGTAGTAGTAGTAGTAGTAGTAGTAGCATAGGTATATTAATTCATCTATTGTGGAACGTTTAATATAATTTTTCTGAGCCTGAAAACGACAATACTTAACTGAAATTTATTCGTGACTTGCTTTTATCTTACAAGTACTTTAAACGCTCTAATCTTGTATATACATATAAACGGCTTCTTCCCGCGACTAATTCGGTTATCGTGTTTTCGCGGGAACTATGCGTTTTTCCGGGATAAAAAGTATTTATGTCCTTCCCCGAGACTCCGACTATCTCCATACCCAATTTCTTTTTAATTCAAATAGGCAGGCAGACATAGTTACTTTCTCATTTATAACTAGCTTCTGCCCGTGACTTCGCCATACATAGGTATTATCGAAAGGGACAGTTCGCAAAGTAGAAACTTACTTAATTATTATTATAGATAATTTACGAGTATCACCAGTATCACCGAAACTCTATGCAGCAATTTTCTCATCTTTACACATTCGCTTCTACGCAAATACATTGCACATTTCATACATTCCGCAAACATGGCTGCGCTTCGCTTCTGAATTGGACAATACGCCCAATACGGCTCAAACTGCAATCAAATACCTTGACTGCTGTGTTATGGCCTTCTTTTATACCATACGTCAACGTTACGATGGCGACACGACCAACACGTGAGCGGGTAGAGTGAAAATTTTAATTATTTACTCGTAAATGCGTTTTATTTTCGCCTCGAATCTTTATCGTTATACTGGTAATATTTAGGTAATTGATTTCGGCATTTGACAACTTTTAACGAGAGAGAGAGAGAGAGCGAGAGAATATTTATTACCTATTAGTGTGTACATCTTTCGGTTCCCGCAGTATTGTGACAGCTAACTTGTGTCTAAAAGATCTGTGTAAACTTTTAACGACCCTGATCATGACTTCTCATGACAGAACATGAGATGTCTACTTTTTTCACATATTCCGCCACGCTAAGCTAGTCTGCAACAGCGCTCTTTAGCTATAAGACCGCCTGTGGCCACCCTTCTTACCTATATGTACATACGTGGATTGAACATGGAAAGTTACCATTTTGCAGGTATTGAGTTTTGCACAGAAAATAATCCGTAGCTCTGGGTGTAATCACTTTTTTTTGCAATTTTCTTCTATTTCCATCGATTTGCTTCCACAAAAACGCTTGTAACTCGGAAACTAAAAGCCGTGAAAAGCCTTTTACTAAACTCTCACACATGTATTCTTTTATGTACATATTTGTTTTTATATTGTTATTTTATACTGTGAAACAGTTTCTAGATATGAAACGGTATGATACTTCCTTATTTTAAATTTTAAACTTAATTCTGCACTAATTTACGTCTTTATAAAATATTGTTGATATAATCATACCTATAATATTCATACTTAGATTGAAATGGATTGTAATACTAATTATTATACTCCTTAATTTATTATTCATATTATTTTAGTAGAAGTTTTCTTTATATAATTTTCACACCCCGTTATTTCGGCAGAATTATGCTGTACTATTTAAACCATTTATATCCAACTGTTATTTACCATAGTTCTTGTGAATAAATGATATTATTATTATTAAATTGCTAAAGCCATCGTGTCGTGAGCTATAAGGGTAGTTCGTCAGCGAATTGCAAGCATTCCTCGAGGGAATATATAGAGCTGCGCGCACGCCGTACTGACGACCAATTACCTACTGCGACAACAATATCGTCCCAACCTACAAATATCTATATGTAGGCGCAACTGAAAAAACTCAACAGGAGTATAGCAATATTGTGTTTCAGAAAACAACCGTTTATTGTATTTTTTTTATTTGTTTAAACGTCCTCTAATCCATATTAATATTATAAATTAATGCGAAAGCTGTCTCTTTGTCTGTCTGTTACCTCTTCACGCTTCAACCGCAGGACCGATTTGCATGAAATTTGGCATGTTGACAGTTGGAGTCCCGGGAAAGGACATAGGCTACTTTTTATCCCGGAAAACGCATAGTTCCCGCGGGAACGCGATAACCGAATTCAACGCGGGCGAAGTCGTGGGCAGAAGCTAGTATTTTTTATAAAGCAGTGTGTTTGCCTGGTTAAGGCTCGAGAACTGCTTGACCGATTTCGCTGATTCTTTGTTTTATTCCTGTGATTCAGGGAAGGCCTAAAGAGAAACCTTTGCCGTTTTATTATGAGTCCTGTTGTAATGAGAGGCCTCTCGTGCACAGCAGTACGTCGCAAGTAAGCTTTTGTGGTTGGTTGATTACAAGTATGTAGTGATCTTCTACTATCTAAAGTCCCGCGCCTTTACATTTCAAAACGCTTCAATTTTTTATTATTATTCAAAAAGCACCACCAACACTCTCAACGCATAGTTGATGGCTGTCTCAGCACGCACACATGTGTTGAGAGTGTTGGTGGTGCTTTTTAAATACATTGAAGCGTTTTGAAATGTGAAGGCGCGGGACTTTAGATAGTAGAAGATCTCTACGTTGTTCTATTTTCGGGTTTTGGGCTTATCTATCAACGTTACTAACACATTACTTACAGGCATTAGGACCTACTTAACCACACCACATCTAACCTTTCAACTAATTACTTTAAGACGCCGACGAGAGCTAATGACCTTGAGCAATCGAGGCAGGCAACTGTCTCAGCGGACAATGTCTGTTTGCATTGGAGGGAGCGAGAAGCACGACCGCGCTATGTGGGCGATATACGGAGAAAATCAGAAAAATTAAGATTAAAAAAAATCCCACATTGCATGAACAATATAAATTAGCAAATTTTTTTGGTATGAGTATGACGGAATAGTGTATTTAATTATAGAAATCTGCGTTGAAAAAATAAAATTATAGAACCGTTTAAATAGGATTAGAAGACGTAACTTCACGATTTCTTTTTCATCGAACCGATTTCATAAAATCCTTTTAACGAAATAGCAAGTTGTTTAATGAATATTAACATATATTTTACTCGCTTTACAAAATCAAATAGTTTTTGTTTAAACACTGTTTAAATACAGTCAATTTAGGTCTCGTCAGCGCCTTAAATTAAAGCCTAGGACCATTCATTTTAACAGCGTGCCTGAAACGCGACGAGATAAGCGACTCAGAATGGTGATACCTTGCACACACACAATCAAATACAACATAGTTAATTAACAAAGAGCAAATTTTTAAAACACACACAAACACACACGCACACAAACACACATCTATCACGCACGCACTTTATCATGCACGCACGCACGCATGGTGTACAAGCACTTGCCATGTAACTTGTACTGTACTAAAGACGCTTCTTAATCTTTCAGTTTCTGATAACTCTGTTAATCTATTTCATATTTTAATCTTGCTTGTTTGTTTATGTATACTTTTTAAGCACTCATATTGTTCTTCACCGACATTCATGAGAAAAGATACCATCTTTACGAGTTATACGCTAAACGAACAATAAATCAAAGCCCAGAATTTCTAGAGTATGTTAAGAACTATTCAAAAAATTTTAAACAGATATGTGTAGCTGCTAAAGCTGAGTACTTATCCAAAAAGATATCAAATTCAAACGATAAAATAAAAACCGTGTGGAAAGTTATTAACACTGAAACAGGAAAAACCAAACCCAGAGACCCACATTACAGCCTAAAAATTAAAGATACCGTACTCAATTCTGATATTGACGTAGCTAATGAATTTGAACGTTTCTTCACTAATATACCATTAGAAACTACTAGATCTTTAAAGTCATCTCCTGATGATGCTGCAGTTATATTAAGAACAAATCTAGAAGAATGCACTGTACCTTTTAAGTTTACATATATCACCCCAAACATAGTGATTAAAACATTTCGATCACTCAATCTAAAAAAAACTGAGGATCTTTGGGGCCTTTCAGTCAAAGTGCTGCAATCTATCATAGAACCTATTGCAATTCCGCTTGCTACATTATTTAATAGTTGCGTTGACGCTGGAGTCTTCCCGATGTGATGAAACATAGTAAAATCATTCCTTGGTTTAAATCAGGGAAAAAAACAGACCCCACAAATTATAGACCTATTTCAATACTGCCGGCTCTTAGCAAAGTTTTTGAGAAACTTATTCTGAACCAACTAATGTCACATTTTAATCTGAATAAGCTATTTCACAGCAGCCAATTTGGCTTCACCAAAGGTCGCTGTACTGCAGACGCTGGCACTACTTTAGTAAAATACATTTTTGATGCCTGGGAGCAGTCCCAAGACGCCATTGGTGTCTTCTGTGACTTATCTAAGGCATTTGATTGCGTCAGTCATATTAATTTGTTGAATAAGTTACGCTTTTACGGGATAAGAGATTATGCTCTTGACCTTATCTCGTCATATCTTTCCAATAGAACACAGAGAGTGGATATTAACAGAACACAGTCGTCGGGATCACCTGTTGCTATAGGTGTGCCGCAAGGTTCAATTTTAGGCCCGTTTTTATTTCTGGTCTATATAAATGATTTGCCCTGTATTGTTCAAGAAAGGCATAAAATAGTTCTATTCGCAGATGACACCTCACTCATTTTTAAAGTAGATAGGAAGAAAAATAACATGGATGAGGTTAACAATGTACTTTCTACAGTTGTTAACTGGTTTACAGCTAACAATCTACTTTTGAATTCTAAGAAAACTAAATGCATGAGGTTTTCACTCTCTAATGCACCACATGTAGACGATATCCAGGTTAAATTAAAAAATGAAACGTTAGAATTTGAGGGGAAAACAATCTTCCTAGGCTTTACTCTAGACTCAAAACTGCGTTGGAACGAACATATCTCTTCCTTAGCAGCTAGACTTAGTTCTGCAGCATATGCAGTAAGGCGTATTAGGCAGCTCACTGACGTCGAGACGGCCAGGTTAGTCTATTATAGTTATTTCCATAGTGTCATGTCTTACGGAATTATACTTTGGGGGAGAGCAGCTGACATTCAAACCATCTTTGTGCTGCAAAAGCGGGCTGTACGTGCAATATATCAACTTGGGTCTCGGGTCTCCCTTAGAGAAAAATTCAAGGAGATAAACATTCTTACCGTTGCGTCACTATACATATTTGAAAATATCATGTATGCTCGTAAGAACTTGCACGACTTTAAGCATAACAGTGATGTTCACAACTTTAACACTAGGAATAAGGATAAACTTTTTGTTACTGGTTACCGTCTTCGTAAAGTGAGCTCTTCGTTTGTTGGGAACTGTATACGATTTTATAACAAATTGCCTTCTGATGTTGCTAATATGCCATTTAAAAAGTTCAAGTCGTTCATTAAGTGCCGCCTTTTAAAGAAGGCATATTATTCGGTGAATGACTTTTTAGATGATAAGAATCCTTTTAAGCCAACTGTTTAGGTTATTATTATTGACTAGTAACATGATATGTGTCTCGCTGGGCAAATATTACCTCTTTTTTTTTTTTTCTCTTTCACTACCAAATTTGTCCAGCAGCTGGAGCATGTCATGCTCGCTTTAAGGTCCTTGCTTACAGCGGCGTCGTTGATCGGGTCGCCACCTTCCCTAAGAAATGGTTGAGGGAGGCGATGGCTGAGATACGCGTCACGCTCGTGAACGGGTGCTGTCTGTGGGGTCCGGTCTGTTCATGCTTGCAAGGACGTTTAAAAATAATCATTAGCTTTAAATATATTACTAAGTCAAACATTTTAAGCGAGAGACCTCATCATGTTCTTATTGACATGTATTAATGAACTCTTTTATACATGATGTATTTCATTATTTATTGACATTTTGAGACTGTCGACATCTATGGAATTTATATTTATTTGACAATGGAGGCCATCTCCATATTTTTTTTTTCTGGACCCTTGGAGACTATACATCTCTAAGATCTTAGATTTAAGTTTAAGTTAGGGACTATACATCCCTTCAATGTAATTGTAGTACGTACCTATATGTATATTTTATACATGTAATGTAAATGTTATAACTATGTGTAAATTTTGAAAAAAGGCCTTCTGCTTGAGTTTGTTGCGGCGCTTCTTCTCAAGCAATGGGTCTAGGAAGCGCTAGTAAATTCTTTTCTGACGTGTAAAAGTGCCCCTATGTGGCCAATTTGCTGAATAAATGATTGAATTTCACTGTTCACCTAAGGGCACAAACTGGAGACTGTAACACAGTGGAAACCAGCACAGTTTCCAGGGCTCCCCCATTGTATGTACCTGCTTATAAAACAATAAAGATGTATTATTATATTAAAAACATCTCATTTATTGCCACAATGAACTCCCGAGATTAGAGAGAGAGAGAGAGAGAGAGAGATATTTATTTCAAATATTTTCACATGCAACTTAAGACTAGTTTACAATAGAATATTTGTATACAGAAAGCTTCATCATCATTTTAGCCGAAAGACGTCATCTGTTGGATATAGACCTCCCCGAACACTCGCCATTCAGAACGGCCTTGTGTCTGCCTGCTTACCTAACTGCTAAAATAACATAACATATTATTCAAATAATATATTAAGCAATTTTGGTAGTGGTAGGGCCTGGTGCTAGGTCCGTCCGGGGAGGTACCACCGTCTTTCCCCGCTAACCTGCCGCCAAATAGCAGTGCTCGCACTGTTGTGTTCCGGTAGGGGGTTAAGGCAGCCGGTGAAATTTCTGGCACAGAGGCATTCCATCTTAGGCCTCAGGGTAGGCAACGCATTCGAGATCTTATGGTTTCTTAATGGGATCATAGGATTTCGGTGTCCATGGGCCGCAGTGACCACTTACCATCAGGTGGGCTGTGCGCTCGTTTGCCTATACCATCGAAATAAAAATAAATAAATCAAATAATTTTCATAGTCATTAAGTGAGTTTGAAAATAGACTAAAAGCGAATAAACGAAGGTACTATTTGCGTCCCACTGCTGGGGACAGGCCTCCTCTCATCACGAGACAGTTTGGGCTATAGTCCCCACGCGGGCCCAGTACGGATCGGGGACTTCACACACATCTTTGAATTAATTCGCAGATGCGTGCAGGTTTCCTCACGATGATTTCCTTCACCGAAAAGCACAGTGGTTAATTCAAATTGAATTTCGCACATAAGTAAATTTAGAGGTGCGAGCCGGAATCGAACCCCCGACCCGCTGCATGAGAGGCGGTAGGTCGAACCACTAGGCCACCACGGCTTCGAAGGTACTGTATTATTATAAATATCGACGCCCTTGAACTAAGCCATCGTCTAGGCGTGCCGTGACAGTGCTCACTAACTGGTGATGAAATTAATGAAAAGCATTTTTTATTTCTCCTTGGCATGATTTTGGCGATTCGTTACGTCATCCACTAATATGAGTAGGACGGTTTTATTTCGTTACTATAGCTTCTGTCCGAGGCATCCTCCACGTGTAATTTTGTAATGGAATGTTTTTGGGATAAAAGTGGTCTTCGTCCTTTCGTCATTTATGCTCACCGGTTCGCTCCTATACAGGATGTACATTTGTACAATCCAAATGGGTCAGTATGGTGAAGTCGGAAACTATGAGAGATAGCGAGATCTGTTCTTAGGAACCATGACATCGATGTTAGATTTAATAATAATTACATTCAAACTTTTTTAATAACTCTCATACATAATCGGGAATCGAACCTGGTCATAGTCTCTGTAAACAATGTTAGGTATAAATTCTGCACGTTTTTTCGTTATTATGTTATGTTTATGTATGAGAGTTTAAAAAAAAGTTTGAATGTAATTATTATTAAATCTAAAATCGACGTCATGGTTCCTAAGAACAGATCTCGCTATCTCTCATAGTTTCCGACTTCACCATACTGACCCATTTGGATTGTACACCCGGTATATCCGAAGGTGATTCGCTCCCATTCAGCCACGCTGCAATCTTCTATTAGGTCCCTTATTGAAGATTACAATATACCTACTTAAGAAATCGAATAAATTACACAGTAATAGTACATTGTGTATTAAGGGCGGTAAGCGAGGAATTGCAGTCGAGAGCATTTATAAGCCCGAAGCCGAAGGTTGAGGGCTTTAAAAGGGCTCGAGACTGCCATTCCTATACCGCCCGTGATACAAACAATGTTTTTCATCACACTTGCGAGGAAAATAAAGGAAATATGTACCAAGTAATCATGGAGAAAATTCAAGATTAAAAAATCAATAATTACAACAATATGAAAAGAAACTTAATATGTTAATCTGAATACTTATATGTACTTATACCTACCGGACTTGCACGTCAGCAGTGAGCAGGCGCGGGCTGTGAACCAGCGCTGGGTCACGTGACCGCAGCACACGCTGAGCCTAAGCCTTTTGCCACACTTTACCTATAATATATTATGTAACCTTTTATAAATTTAAGTAATTTTGTTTAATTTAAGAAACCTGTAAAGTTTTCCTAAACCTAAATGCGTGTTGTATTTTTAGGGTTCCGAAGTCCACTAGGAACCCTTATAGTTTCGCCATGTCCGTCCGTCCGTCCGTCCGTCCGTCCGTCCGTCTGTCCGCACTATTGCTCGGAGATGATTAGGTCTAGAGAGCTGTAATTTGGCATGAATATGCATATTAGTTACGCTGACAAAGTGGTACAATAAAATTTTGAAATATATTTTTTTATAGGGTACCTCCCCTACTCGTAAAGTGGGGATGTATTTTTTCTTGCGTACCCCATGGTGCGGCATATCGTTGAATAGGTCTTAAAGAAATATTGTGGGTTTGTTAAAACCATTTTTTGATTAAGTGATGCGTTTGTGAAATATTAAGCTTTAAAGTGCTATTTTTTGTTAGAGTCACGTGTCCCCCCCCCCCCCCTGCCAGCTAAATGGTGGTATTTGGATGGCTGAAAAAAATCACGGTTATGGCATATATAACGTAGTTGAAAGGAAAACTATCACAGCTAAGTAGGCTGTACAAACTTACGAGTCATAGTCGACCAACTTATGAAATGATTAAAAAAACCAATGATTTTTCTCGAGCGGCAGGCGCGTCGGGCGGGCACGTCATACCACAGGCTAGCTAGATGCTAGTAAGTCTTAGAAAGGTACTGTGGGCATCGTCAACTTCGGAACCCTATAATTTGCGCGTGGCCCGACACGCACTTGGCCGGTTTTTGTATTTTTTTTTCTCTATCGTGGTGTGTGGCAGTAAATGGATTTTTATTTTTTATTTTTTTGTTTTATTTTTTAATGACCGCGCCATTGTAAGTGGCCAGTACGACCGTAGGTACATTTAAAAACAATAAAAAAAGGTTAGTTCCCGGTGCGAACAGTCGGTCAATAATGCGTTTTTGAATTTAAAAAAAAATACATTACGGCCCGTGGACTCATAACAAATCTCCAAAGCCCATGGTCATAATATGGGCCTTAGAGAGCGCTTTGCCTGCCTGTAATGACGATTTCGAGCAAATGCGATGAAAAATACACTTACCTACTTATGTCACACTCATGTTACATTTTATCTATCGTTGATGGTTTGCATACATTGACCTATATATAATAAGTAATAACGTATGGACGAACAGTGCCTAACAGAATATGTCAAAATATATGGAGCAAAGTGACATTAGAAAATACGTTCCAATATGCTAATAACGCCTCTTTATAACCATTTTTCTCCGGCTGATTTTGAATCGTTTTGCATGGCAACGATTCGACGACTTTGGTGGGCACAAAGTCCATAGAGTGCTTTTCTAGAAACGACACTTAATAAATAAGGATGATTGATGAACGACTTTTTACCGTTGCCGTGGGAATTTCGGGAAATCCTCCCTCTTCTCTTAATGCCCCAAGGATCCCAATTTCCGTTTTCCACGACCAGTAGATTCGACTGTTCGTTTTTAGTCAGTCACTCAGTAAGGGAAGAGTTTTATACGGGGTCAAGCAAAATGTTTGAGACGATATTTTACCCACAGAATCAGCTATCGAATTTAAGCATGTTTTTTAGGTTTTTTTTGAGTTAGTAAAAAATTAATAGTATGGCTCGGTCCATACCGAATTGGATTAAAGTATTGCACACCATCAATTTCATGATTGATGGTGAGCAATACTTCAATCCCATACATTTTTTTACCTAAATTATAAACCTTAAAAACATGCTTGGAATCGATACCTGATTCTGTGGGTAAAATATCGTTCACAATGTTTTGTTTGACCCTATATTATTAAGGCCTTACTAAGGCTTCTGCCCGCTACTTCGTCCGCGTGGAATTAGTTTATAGCATTCCCACGGGAACTATGCATTTTCCGGGATAAAAAGTAACCTATATGTTGACCAGTGTTCTTAAACTAAGTAGGTACCCCCATACCATGTTGCAAGCCATCCAATAGTTTTCAAGTGAAATCCGGACAAATACATACAGACATATTTTCCAAAAATCGTTATTTTGTGTTTAGTATCGCTTATATAGTCCCCTCGACTTGATAGTTTGTTTTAATTTTCATGTTTCAAACGCGACTTTTTCTACAGACTTATTATTAGTATAGATTTGTGTTCAGTATAGTCCCCTCGACTTGATAGTTTGTTTTAATTTTCAAGTTTCAAACGCGACTTTTTCTACAGACTTATTATTAGTATAGATTTGTGTTCAGTATAGTCCCCTCGACTTGATAGTTTGTTTTAATTTTCAAGTTTCAAACGCGACTTTTTCTACAGACTTATTATTAGTATAGATTTGTGTTCAGTATAGTCCCCTCGACTTGATAGTTTGTTTTAATTTTCAAGTTTCAAACGCGACTTTTTCTACAGACTTATTATTAGTATAGATTTGTGTTCAGTATAGTCCCCTCGACTTGATAGTTTGTTTTAATTTTCATGTTTCAGACGCGACCTCTTCTACAGACTTATTATTAGTATATAGATTATCCGGAACGCTTGTTCCACAACTGCAACTAATACAATACAATACAATACAATATCTTTATTAATAAAATGGTATTTTACACGTCAGAAATGTCACAATTTGAATTATACATATACATTATACATTATACGCAATATATATTATTAATACGCAAGTAAAACACGAAGTTCCTTAAAACCTGCTTGTTTCCGTGCTGCTTCATGTATTTCATACTTTGCGGTGTTTGCCACGTTCTCTCGATCCTAATTAAGTGTAGAGCCAACAACCCGGTAAAATATGCTTCAACTAGTTATAAATAGAGTTTAAACCCGAGTAACTTGTATTGGGTGGAGTGGAGCGCATGTATTTTAGCACATGGGAGTTTCGGTTTGTCTCTTTGCTATAGTTTAACGCATAATTCCCGCGGAAACGCTATATCTAACCGAATTCCACACGGACGAAGTCGTGGGCAGAAGCTAGTAGAACATTATAATTTATAATACTAACAGTCGTAAAAAAGGTGTTCTTTGAACAATACCGGGGAACAGAAAGGATTTATGAATTCATCCCCTAAATTATAAATAAAAGGGTTAAATAGGGTGTGAACGATTTACTCGATTTAGAAGAACAAAGCGAGGGGAAAGCCATTGCTAAAATGCCATTTGAGCTTAATGTACTTACCTGCTTAGAAAGTTAATCATGTAACCAAGGTATTGGGTACTACAAGGATCTACCACACACCTACTAATATCACTTCACGATTTACCGACTTGCGTTACAATAGGGATGACGACAACTTTTTTCCTTAGTCTATCAGGAAGATTATTGAAAAGTATTGGACACGTATTTTTTTCTTTTTGCACGTAATCAAACTTATACGGAGATATATTGAGTTGAAATGTCGCGTGACGTCACGATTAGGTACGATTTATACCCATTAAACTCTCCAACTTTAATGCGTTTTAACTTAGTCATTCTTTGTTAATTTAATAAAACAAAAAATACGTGCCTAATATTTTTTTATTACCTGACTGACGGACTAATTAGAATTTCGATTTCTTCACCCTGTCGTCATCCCTATTTACTCAAAGCACTTTGCAAAGTAGGCGGTTCAGGCTCCAAACATAAGCTACCTTATATGTACATGATCACAATTTTAGGTAAAAAGGAATGTAATCTGCGAAGTACACGGTATTTTTCACGCTGACAGTCTGACAGTTCATTTGTAAAAGTACTTACTTGGTAGCACTCAGGTGATCGCGTAATGTGGTTTTACCTTACTTTAAGTATTTTATTTAACTTACCTGTATTTATAATTGAAGCCTATTTGCGTCCCACTGCTGGGCACAGGCCTCCCCTCATCATGAGAGGGTTTAGTCTATAGTCCCCATGCGGGCCCAGTGCGGATTGGGGACTTCGCACACATCTTTGAATTAATTCGCAGATGCGTGCAGGTTTCCTCCCGATGTTTTCCTGTACCGAAAACCTCATGGCAAATTCAAATAGAATTTCGCACGTAAGTAAACTTAGAGGTGGAAGCCGGAATCGAACCCCCGACCCTCGGCATGAGAGGCGGTAGGTCGAACCACTAGGCCACCACGGCTTTTACACACACCACAGCAACCTAACATTACAGAAACCCAATTATTCTTGATACGTTGTGTTGAATTTTATCTGAAGTGACAGGGAGGGATTTTATTAATATAATTAAAAAAAACAAAAAACCCGACTGCGTAAAAACTAAAAAGAAAAAAACAAGACTACTTAGTTCAGTAGTAGCTAGGATTATGTTAAGTAATTGATTGCTATTGAGGAATCTAAAGATGCCTACTATCGGGACCCATTATTTGTAACATTTTAACCTAGATTTTAAATGGGTCCCGACTGTAGGCATCTTTAGATTCCTCAATAGCAATCAATTACTTAACATAATCCTAGCTACTACTGAACTAAGTAGTCTTGTTTTTTTCTTTTTAGTTTTTACGCAGTCGGGTTTTTTGTTTTTTTTAATTAACTTTTTTATTTTATTATTTTTAGTTAGGGATTAAAAGACCGTAAATTCCGCAATCTTGTCATTTCATGGAGAGAGTTGCTATCGTGGGGATTATTAAGTAGCTTGCGATGATCTAAATTACTGATTATTAATCCCTCTAGAGACCTAACCCGGCTCAAAACGCTACATAAGCCTGAACCTATTAAAATTCTTCAAGTCAACCGATAGATGGCGCTACTGGTACTACATAAGAGTATTAGGTAGCTATTTTATTTATTTACGAGCGCTGAGTACTGACTAGTGTACCTAATTGGTACCTATAATCAATTAGGTTATATTTCACTGTATCACACACACTATTGACACTTTAAATGTAATAACGAAACTAAAAGTCTTCAAGTCAACGGATAGATGACGCTACTGGTACACTACATTGCACATGCGTACGTACTTGATTGAAGTTTGAGATTTATGAAAAACATTATTATTAAGTATTTTATAGTCGTCGTGACCTGCTTGAAGACTCGTTGGTCTAGATTATTTCCTGTGTTGCTAATTCGTACGGATGTACTACTGGGTGGATAGGTAGGTACCTACTTTACGTGGTTAGTAAAGGAACTTTGAATCGTTATAAATCATAAACGGTTCTTTTGTCTGAAAAATGGTCAAAGAAACCTAATAATGATTTTTAAATACCTATTCAACGATACCTCACATGCCATAGTTGGTTGACTTTTATTTTTTTATTTTGTACAATATGGCGTCTGGTAGCCGCCATTTTGAATTTTGATAAATTTCATATCTTCAGTGACACTCGCGCAATTCAGACGAATCGATTGACGTATGATTCATTAAAATCGACCCACGCGTTTGATCTCTAGTGTGCCACAAAGGAACAAACATACATACATACATACATACATACATACATACATAGACAGGTAAACACATAACCCTTCTTTGCGGTGCGCAGTCGGGTAAAAACTAGCTTCTACCCGCGACTTCGCCCGCGTGGAATTCGGTTAGCGCGTTCCCGTGGGAACTATGCGTTTTTCCGGGATAAAAAGTAGCCTATGTCCTTTCCCGGCATCCCAACTATCTCCATGCCAAATTTCATCTCAATCGGTCCAGCGGTTGAAGCGTGAAGAGGTAACAGACAGACAGACAGACAGAGTTACTTTCGCATTTATAATATTAATATGGATAGGTTGTGTCGAATTTTATCTGAAGTGATAGGGAGGGATTTTATTAATAAATCGAAACTCAGTGGTCCTAAAAAAAGACACGGGAATCATAAACTTAATCACTCTATTAAAACACTAAAAGATTCAGTGGGTAATTGGTTTTTATTAATACTACGACATCGACCTTTAATTCCATTTAACTCGGTACATTCCCATTTCACAGGTAGTTTCATTTTAATCGACAACGAAAGTTTCACTTCCATAATTGTACATTAACTACAGTTTTATAACAACGAGGGGTATAAAATACAATCTCCTTTGAACAGTTACGCGTAACACGACACCCATAAAGGCGTAATCGGTTTTATAATAGTTTTACGAATGGCCCATCCGTGATATTGTAGAAATACTAAAACGAAATTGTGCCCGTTACCAATTCTCGATGGGCAACCTCTAGTAGGTTTCCAGCGACGACGTTTGGAATTTGGGTACTTAGAAGACCTTAAGACTGAAGACTTAGGAGTCCTTCTGACGTCTCGAATAACAAGTTTGTCCGAGAAAGGCAAGGGAGATTCCTGTTCCCTTCTCTATATGATCACTTCGTGACCTCAATAGCCGCCTGGAGTGAGCAATTCGGACAATTATAAAATGCTTGAATGTAAGCGAAAGTTTTACTTTGGACATACTCACATGAAAAATAAAACAAGTTTTCCTTTAATTCTTCTTCTTCTTCAGCACTAACTCGCCCTTTGTTTCCCCTTGGCACAGAAAAATATACTACCACGCTTTGGACACTTAAATACAATACAATACAATACAAATACACTTTATTGAACACCAAAAAACAATTACACAAGTAAATACAATAAACAAAGAAGAAGGGTGACAACAGGCGGTCTTATCGCTAAAGAGCGATCTCTAAATACATTGCATTTGTATCAGATAAATTGAAGCAAAAAGCTATTTGAATAAAATAGCGAAAATTTTAAATTACTTTCAGAAATTTGCTTGTTTAAACAAAATATTTCCCAAGGAAGACCCAGGAATTAATCATGCCATTTTCCAAATTTAAAATGTTTCCAAACTTAAACTGGAAATTGCTCAGAAATCCCAGCACTGTTCAATACAATTATTAACCGCGTTCGTGGTAAAAGGTAATTTCGCATTGTTTACATTATTGTTTATTCTTCATTCGGGAATAAAGGAGGTTCATCGGGATGGCCGGGATCGTGACGGGCCTACATTACGGGTTCATAAGGAACGGTAAATTCGAGACGATCGCTCTTGCATGCCAGCTTTATGACAAAACGATCAAAAGTATCGTATCGTACCTATTTCATGTCATTTGGAAAACGTAAAAGTACTTCGTATTTCGAATCATGGATGATTATTTATACAAAAATGTACGAATTTTCCTCATGCATTAGCTTTGATTGGTATAATTTCAAGATTTTGTCACATAATGTGATGAAAACAACCACCACTACCACAACAGCCTATTTACGTCCCATTACTGGGCACAAGCCTCGTCTCATCACGAGAGAGGGTGATGAAAAAATCTACTTGATTTAAAAATACTTAATTTAATTTATAAGGTCGGCGATTTTGGCACCATTTTGTGCTGATCTGAGATGGATGGGGCCGGAAAGTTCTCGAGTGGCGTCCGCGAACCGGGAGACGAGCTGTCGGTAGGCCTCCAACAAGATGGAGCGACGACCTCGTGAGGGTCGCAGGAAACCGGTGGAAGCAAGTAGCACAGGACCGGTCTGAGGGGCGAGGCTTGGGGGAGGCCTATGTCCAGCAGTGGACGTCTTTCGGCTGAAATGATGATGATGATGGTGAGATGGATGAAGTGACTGGAGCTTCCTGATGACAAATGGTAGCACAGTCGACTCTAGGTTAGGGTATTCTCTGTAAATAACTCGTCTCCACACGATACAAGTAGCAACTATATTGTATCGTAACACAAGCTAAATTTTTCATGACCGTATAATAAATATTTGATGCAATTGTGTGTATAGTCTCATATCACTCGCTCAGCTGATTCGACAGCATCAATCATGGAATAAGATGTCGTAAATCATGCCTCAAAAGCTCAAGCGCAAAAAGCTGCGAGCTTTTAAAGCCTCCAGGGTATGTGCAATCGTTTACCGTTACGGCGGGAATAAACCTGCCTCGGTGTTAATCAATATTTACGACTTTTAAAAGGGGTTTTATTTTAGAAATTCACGTCCAAAGGAAAGGGAGAGAATAAGTGATCGTTTCGGAAAATCAGATAAAAATGTGATAAGATAATGGCTCCATTTACAATCGCTTTTTGGGCTGACCGTCCGCCAGTTATTTTACAAGCCACCTGATGGTAGAGATCTTCTACTATCTAAAGTCCCGCGCCTTCACATTTCAAAACGCTTCAATGTATTTAAAAAGCACCACCAACACTCTCAACACATGTGTGCGTGCGGAGAAAGCCATCAACTATGCGTTGAGAGTGTTGGTGGGGCTTTTTAAATAATAATAAAAAAATTGAACCATTTTGAAACGTGAAGGCGCGGGACTTTAGATAGTAGAAGATCTCTAAGTAACGTAAGGAATCATACAAAAAAATATATAGAATACAAAAATAGAAGCTATTTAATGAGCAATACATCTGGGAACTTTTGCAAGTCAGTAATAGAGGTTTAAGTTCAATTTTGGCTCGTTCCCGCCTTAGGCACTGAAATACAACATTGCTAGCACTGCTACACATTGTGAATAATAATCAGAATTCCCAATCCTAGCAGGAATGCCAAAATTTTCAAGAATTATAGTTTCAGTGCTGAGTATTAAAGCACTTAATATCTCGTAAACGTTGAAACATTTAAAGCGATCTGTTAATTACCGCGCCGGTCTATAAAAGTGCTTTATGGAAATAGTAGGTTTCCATCGCTGGTCGGAATTTGACGCGAGTAGTTTCGAGAACTTTACAACTGTAGCTTTCTTTACGATTATTATATGTAACTTAGCAATAAACATATATTACGAATTGGTTATCATTTAATATGTTTATAATAGGAATATGAATAGGTCCGTAGATATGTATTGTACTTTAACCACAGAATATTTAATAGTATTGCATACAGAATGGCCACGGAATCACCCGCCTGAATCTAGCCGGCGCGCAACTCACGCCCAATTTGCCCTTACCGTCATTTGTTTCATGGTGAGTGAATCATTGGCCCGCGTAGTGGTACACACACACTTACAAGTGTACAGACGTCGTCGCACCCACACAGACGTCCTGGCACGCAAACAATTACACTTCATTCGAATTGTGTTCGAAATCGTGCTTTTATGGGCCGTGACCGCCGTGTGCTTTACTTAAATTAATTAAATGCTCTTGATTGACATTTCCTGTTTTTTTTTGTGGTATGGTATTGATTGGATGAATTGAATTGAATCGATCAGTGCGTAAACGATATTCTGATCTAACCAATTTTGCGATTACCTTTTGTATAAAGAAAAAAAGAAAGTGTTATTATTAGTTTTAGATGACGCATGAAAAATCTAATTTTGCATCTACTTGACCTACTTACTATCCGACTACAAGACAGGGGCATTAACTACCTATAAAATACAGCTTAGATACTTACTCTTAAAATCTCCAAACATCCATCACGGGATCTGTTAACTGTATTATACCACTTGAGGCCATAAATCTGCAACAATAACTCACCCGGAGTCTTTTCAGCGTAAATAATTATTCTGTCAATCCGGCATCGAAGCCGGGCCGGGTTTTCCGGCCGACCGCCCGCCACACATCGTTTACTGGTAACTTGGGTGTACGGGGAAAATAGTTGGTATATTTAGGATTTTGCCATGGAAATTGAAAATCTTAGTACATAGGACAATTTACATAGTAAGTATAATAAATATAAATATCTTGGGACATTTCACACATATTGACCTAGCCCCAAACTAAGCAAAGCTTGTACCATGGGTGCTAGACAACGATATAAATACTTATACATATATAGAAATACGTACATATATAAATACTAAACATATATCCATGACTCGGATACAAACATTCGTGTTCATTACACAAAGTTCGCCCCGCGCGGGACTCGAACCATAGGAACAGAAGGCAGGGTCACTACCAACTGTACCAATCAGCCGGATAATAGCACTGTTAAAGCATTATATATGTATAAATATAAATAATTTGAAGCCTGAGGCAACGAGGAAATCAAAGGTGAAGCTCAATGTGTCTGTAAATGCCGATTAACTCTTATATTGAATACGTTAAGATTGTAATTTTGTCTGGGAATATAGATGACGGAGGCAAGACACATTCGATAGCAAAATGGCAGCAAGCATCAACATTGGACTTACCTAGACTACCATGAGATTAGGTTTGTACTTACCGCTGGGCTTTTCTGTCATCACGACCCTCACAAATTTTCACAGAAAAAACATACCTATGGTTCCTAATGCTTCTCCAATGGAGTGCGCCTTAAGCAATTTATTTATTTGTTACCAACATTTAAGTGACCTGCAAATCCCTATTATCTAACCTACATTATAGATTAGTTACATAGACACACGTAGGCTGTACATCATTTATTGTCGGATGACGTTCGACCTTTAGACAGTCCCAGACGGAGCTCCAATGTAATTTGCCGAGAGGAATGGATTTGATGAATGGGCCTGCAACAAACACTTTCCTATAAATATCTAACCTTCACAATGGATTTGGGATAAAAAGATATTGCGCTGGTGAATTCTTTTTCTGACGTGGAAAAGTGCACCTATGTGGCCAATTTGCTGAATAAATGATTGAATTAGAATTGATTTGCTTTAAAAAAAATTGGTTGTCTATAAAGTCGGTTCACGGACGATAATTTTAGGTGATAACGCCACGCTTGGGCCGATCGTGCTTCTCTATCGCTTGTTCCGCGCTCTCGCTTGCACCGTAACGTAACTATTGCGTCCTGTTTTTTTCGTGCGCGCAGCCGGCGTTTATCGATTTATAAGACGTTATCAAGTCAAAAGCTGATGACGGGCCGGAAAATTCATGAAAGTGTATTTTCTCCATCTAAATAGTCTTGAGCAAAAGTTTAAAAGTACCATTCACTTTTTTATTGTCGCTGTCATAACTTGAGAGGAACCTGACGGTAAAAGCGGCAATGTAAAAAATGAGTAGGTAAATACCTTTGATGTTGAGGAGGCCTTTGCCCAGCAGTGGGACGTTAAGGCTGTTGTTGTGGTAGACCGAGGTAAGACGGAGAGTTTCCAATTAGTTAGGTACACATATTGAGAGGATTTATGCTTATACTTAGTCCCAGTGCGGATCGGGGACTTCACACACATCTTTGAGTTCCCAGAACGTGCAGTAGGCTTGATGAAAATTTCAATTTAATTAACGAGATAGGAAGTACCAAAAATTTGGGCGGGGAAGTTAAACAAATAACATTTTGACACAAACACGCGTGGCAACACGTGTTCGCTCAGTAATCGTTTTGGAGAAGAAGCAATTTGCGCAAACTTCCAAACGGCGAGCTCTCGTGAGCCTGTATTTCTGCGT
This sequence comes from Aethes cnicana, assembly GCA_963971205.1. Taxonomy (NCBI): domain Eukaryota; kingdom Metazoa; phylum Arthropoda; class Insecta; order Lepidoptera; family Tortricidae; genus Aethes; species Aethes cnicana. The sequence goes on from OZ020284.1 coordinate 880,197, forward strand.
GTGTGGACGCGTTTAGCAAATTAACCGTGAACAGTGGTTCCATTGTACAAACAAATACTCCATGGTTTTTATGGCATTGGCAAACGAACTCACAGACCACCTGGTGGTAAGCGGCCACTGCGGCTCATTGACACCGATCGAGATATTTATGAATTTGTATCTCGAATGCATTGCCTACCCTGAAATCTTTCTTTACGGAGACATTTCTTTTTCGGTTTAAATAAAATCGGTTCACCGATGAATACATTCGTTTCTGAGGATATAGTATGTGTGTTTTAGTTTTCAATTTAGTTATTTTATCTATATCTCATTAAAATAATAATTATGTTAAAACCACAAAAGGCTGTTTCCCGTTTTCCCGAGACCACTGGGCGGTATGAACTGATGAATTTCCAAATTGAATTTGCGCCCGGACCGTGAACTCATTACCTTATGTTATAAGTATTTTAAAGTTGTGACGGGGTGAGGCGGGGGACGATGGAAATTCTGACCGATAGGTGACAATAGTTATTTATTCACCAAGAGGAGTAAGGCATTGATTACTCAACGAGTGGCCATTTGAGGCCCGACGCGAAGCGGAGGGCCTTAAACAACACGAGTTGAGTAATCAATACTTACCCTCGAGGGATATATAATACTTTATACTACTCTTACGAGGAAAAAAAAAAACAACTGTTAACGCGGCAACCTTTGGACCCCGGGCGTGCGACGTGCGGGGCTGCCTCGGCGCACCGTAGGCCTGCGCCCCCCTCCATACGACACTCTGCCACCGACCGCGCCCACGGCTAATCGCGTCATACATACAAATAAAATTGTACTTTTTACTTCATTATACAAGTTTAAAAGGATCCAGGAGTTTTGCTTGAAGAAGAACCCTATCCTGAGCTGTTCGTGGATAAATGTACTTCTCAGCATTGAATATATAGCCCACAGGCTGCTAGGCTTATATTTTGAAGACTTTTCACTAAAATAGGCTAGAAGAACATTTTCCGACAAAGAAGAAGCTTGCTTTTCAGTCTTCCACTGCATAAATTCTTCATACTGCTTCATGTATTTATTTTTTGATTTTTCCGGTAGAAGATTGTTAATTGCTTGTTGAGCATGAATTAATATTTCAGGTGGCGTTCCAATAATACTACCATCGCTACTTTCCTCATTTGTTGAAGACATTTCAAACACAAAAGCAAATTCAAAGTTATGACAATGAAACGAAAGGCGCGCGATATTCTTTTTTTTAAAGTGAAAACCGCGCCAACCTTTTTTTTTAATTTGGGCGCGCCGCGTCTTTACAGCCAGTGACGACACAGATCATTACAAAATTTCTTGCGTGCAACCCGAAATATAAAATCATATTTAGTATAATTAATCAATGCATATGTTTCTTCAAACCATTTAACGATATTGTTATCGCATTTTCGAGTTTTTTTTTCCGAAAAACTTTTTTGATGTAGGTACATTCGTTTAGAACGTCTATATAGCTTGTGTAAAGTCGGCAGTGTCAAATAAAAAAAAGTATTAACTTACATGCATCCATGGCTCGTTTTGGAATTAAAAAAAAAACATAACTGTGAATAATGGATTGGGAATAATGGATTTTCATACAATATTACTACATGGGTAAAGTGTGTAATAATGGATTTGCATACAACATTATTAACCAGATTTTGAAGGAGGATTAATGAGCAACTTTCTCCCCAATTAATAGGTTAGTTTGAATTGACTTTCCGAGTAAGTGTAGTATAAATTTTATTACGTGACTGTACTTTACAATTACTATGCGAATCGTACTAATGAAGTGAATCCCATCAAGGGTGGAAGTCCACTGCAATAGTAACGCGATTATCTGGAACAATACACTATGACGTCTTAGCAAGGGTAAAAGCGTATAGCGTGCTTGGACCAGTTCCTAACCCGAATGACTCACATTTGCCTTTGACCGGACGTCACTATTTAGTGGCGACCAAATGATAGCGCGATGTAGATGACAGCCAGCGCCATCTAGCGAAGACCACGGTTAACTTTGGTTCAGGGTGTTACAAAGTGCCATATATAAAATACAAGCCGTTTCCCGCGACTTCGTTCCGCGTAGTCTTAGGATCTGCGTACCCGGTAATATTATTATACATTAATATTATATTTCTAGAAATATTGAAGAACTGGATTTACCCGCAGAAAACCCGTCCCCGTAGAAATATATCGGGCTAAAAAGAATCCCATGTTATTTCTAGGGTCTGTAACTATCTCCGTACCAAATTTCATATAAATCGATCGAATCGTTTCGACGTGAAGGAAGGACAAACAAACAAACATACATTTGTAATATTATTATTAGTAAATTAGTACATCAGTAATAAGTAAAGTATGGATTAAGCTCGATGGTTATATATTTGTATTTTTGTTTGTACACTAGGCTGTTACCAACTATGTACGCGTTATATTTAAAGTTTATCCCATGGGAATATTTCATAGGGATACAAAGTACAAGGGTAAGTCGCCCCATGTTGTAATCTATCACTTACTCGTGTAATCTTTCATTTATAATATATTTATTGAAATATACAAAACAAGTATTAAAACTACTTAAAAATAACAAAAATACTTTTAGGTACTTAAAAATACATACATAAAAATTAAACAAAATCTAAAAACGGCCCCCGCGGCATGGTACCGAAGATGCTGGCAGAATTTCCCCATTGTACGGCGATGCTCAAGCGTTGAGCGTGGAAGCTGACAGCTCTTCAGTCGTAGGTTTTAGTTTTAAATGTGGAATTGTTACCTTAAAATATGCTGTACGGTATGATTTAACTTTCCTTTTATAAATGGTAACATCAAGGCCGGAATCAGTTAACTGGTACGAAAGGGATAAAGAGGTTAACTTTTGCGGAAAGTTTTCATTCATGATCAACCAAGGTTGGTAGAGAGAACTCAAGTTCGACATAAAATTATGTCCAGAAAATTGAGTGTAAAATAGAGTTTAAATAAATGTAAAGGAAACCTTTGGTTTTGGTAAGAAAGTAGAATTTATTCGAAGCAATTTTGCGAATAAGGCTCATCCGAAAAACTAAGTAATCAATATCTTATGACTATAAATTGAAAATTTATATAAAATCCGTCTAACAATAAATATTTTCTTACTCTTAACTTATTCTAAATCCCCATAAATTTTCATCCAATAAAACCGATGTTCTTCAGACATCGGTAAGAACAGTATCGATTAACTAAGTTATCTAAGTAAAAGATAAAATCAAAATCTTTTCATCCGTTGCCGACAGACACATGCACACACGTCAAACCGCCCCTCACTTTTTTGGTTAAAATGGTTTAATATTTAACGGGAACCCCACACATCTCTTAAATTTACTCAATACACTAACAAGTAAAAAGTAAAAAATATAAAACGACTAGTACTTAAGTAAGAACGTGACCGTGAATAGAAATTATAATAATATGACTAAACAGACTAGAAAGAACAGCGATCGGTCTCCTACTATCACTGATTTGTTTCTATTTTTTTAATTTCATTTTGAATTAATCAGTATAAATGCGAGAAGAATAAATTCCAAGAGATAATGTTATTGTTTAGTTTCGAAATTGTACTTGTTAATCTGAATTATTGTTGTTTTTCGTGTCTACACGTACCTACGTAAACTAAGATTTATGGAGTAATCGTCTTGAATCATTCCCCAAATTCGCAATATTTGGACGATATTTGCGAGTCAGCCAGCCAGGGAGTGAAAATATCAAGCGTGCCTACTTATTTTGTGCAATTTAATCCAAATGTAAACCGATTTTGCCTTTCAGATTGCCACAAGATATCTAAATCCTCCCTAAGTGTAAACTTCCAATTTTATTGTGTGCTGTCAATTGCCACAATCACCATTTTGATACTTTGCTTACCTCCGTAAACGTGAAGGCTAAATTTATTCAACGTAAATTGCGTCGTCCTCCCTACAAGTTTTCCAACAAATAATTCAATAAGAATCAGACCTCCGAAATCGAAGTTTCTATTGTTCACAATTTAAATAAGCCTAGTGATTAATTATGCGGTCTGAAACTCCGGAGAAAACGTGATTACAACGTTTAGGAAGCCGTGTTACTCTCGAAGTTTGGGGGTTTGGTTGCCGCGACTTTATATTGAATATTTACTAGGCTTTATATTGCCATTTATATTGAATAGCACCATCTAAGCTAAGCAACTTTACTAATTTCACTGAAGTATTTTACTTTTTTAATCTAACATGTAACACGTACTAAAACTACTTAATATCAATTTACTATTTTACAGAAACTATTCTTTCAAATCAGATTTACTTAAAGAATAGTTTCTGCGAAACAGACCGTAAGAAATGGACAAACAGACTGGATGAGACCTACTTTACTTACTTAGTATACGCTTTCGCCTTGCCGATTTTACCATAAGATCTCAGGAAACATTCTTCCTTCAATAGTCAGCATATTAACCTCATTAATAATGGACATTCACTACTAATGAAATTGATTTTCGTAATATCCTTTGACCCTAATGTATTTAGCTCATTTTCCTAGCTCCAAGTGCCTCATTCATCTAGACCTCAGTAAATAACTGGGCTAAAATAGGGCTAAAGCAGCAAGGAATCCGAAAATCGTGAGCTACAAGCTCCAACCTTAAATAAAGTGGAGGCAAAGCTCTCCCAGCTGTAAATAATACCTCGGCGAAAAGCTTTTGGTTATAAAAAGCTCTGTATGTTGGGAAGTGTGTAAGTTACGGATATCGGCCTTTTCATGGGTTATTTGTGCTTTATTTTTAACTCGACTTCACTGGATAATTTTTTATAAAAAGTTTTAGCTTGTTAACAATGAAATTGCATATCTATTATGTACCTACCATATGAAGGGTACAGGGAAATAAGCCACTTAAAAATGATTATTTGAGATCAAAATATAAAGTCCTTTGATCGCTTTATTTTGTTTGAGGCTAAAACACCATTTCCAAGTAAATATTTAGTGTGTCTAGACAAGACGACTTGTTCTTTTTCCTTCATATTGAGTATGTATAAATCATTCTAGAAGGTAATGTATTATAAATAATGCAAATACGTTAGACAAATATGTCAGATCTGAAAGACTTTCACTATTCTCATAAAACAAGGCATAAAGTTCGCCACACGTGTTTGTATTCATTCGCCTACGCAACCAAATACTTAGATCTGACATTTCCACTAAATCCTCTTATTTCCTATATTTAGATACAGGTTTAGCAATTTATTAAAATAGCTTCGACACAAAACACAGATGGCGCTGCAGTCGACGCAACTCTATCTCACTGACCGTGTAAAAGTGTGGTGATGGCCACGGGCTTGATTGATTAGAAAAGTTAAAACCCGAATTCATTTCCGGAGATCGAAATTGAAATTCCTACGGCCTTGACCGAGAATTTCAAGGATTAGGTTTCAATTGGAGACTTTATAATTCGTTTAGCTTGTTTTGGGAGCTGGTTGCGAGGACTGGGCGTTTTAAATTAACGGAGGGAGTCCATTACGGGAAAGGCAAAAAGTGATTTGTAGAAGCGACAGCTAATGTTAGGCCGCTAGTGGTGCTAGGTCCGTCCGGGGATGTACAAACGTCTTTCCCCGCTAACCTGCCGCCAAATAGCAGTGCTCGCACAGTTGTGTTCCGGTAGGGGGTTAAGGCAGCCGGTGAAAATTCTGGCACAGAGGCATTCTATTTTAGGCCTCAGGGTAGACAATGCATTCGACATCTTATAGTTTCTGATGGGTGGTCAAAGGATTTCGGTTTCCACGGGCCACAGCGACCACTTACCATCAGGTGGGCTGTGCTTTCGTTTGCCTATCTATACCATCGACATAAAAAAGGCCGAACCATGTAAATTTTTAAAGGTACCTAATTAACTCAATGAAAAATTAAACGCCTCACAAGTTCAAATCCATCAAGCCATTTAGGCCACACAGAAGAAAGCGTGTCATAGAAGTAGGTATACCCACATACAATCGAAAAACATAAACCTCCTTCTGGCGCAGTTGGGTAAAAATAGATAGAATCGACGGTGACCTCAGTTAACTACGAGCGGTGATCCAAAAGTAATGATAACTGAATACTTATTGAATCGGATTAAAATAAATAGGTATGCCGTTACTGGCCATAAAGACTCCTTAGTAAATATATATATATATATATATATATGTATATATATGTCGTATAGTCACAGCGATGGCGCCACTATCGCGCCTTGCCAGGCCTTGGATTGCCTTTTCGATTAGTCATTTCTTCCATGTCCTTGAGATTCTGTATGGTACCTTGAATATCATTGGTAAGGAAACGTCAAGCGAATAGCTTGGGCGTAGTCGGCACTGGGTTGGTAATTGGAAAAGCTATGTTGCTTAGCGAGTGCACTGGACTCGGCAGATTGGCCAGTAGCTGGAATCTAAATCAGATACGCGTTTGACCGCTTAGAACAAGACCTGTCATTCTGACTTTTGACAGTTGATTTTTGGAGCGAATTTCCGGGATAGCCAGAAAAGAAACCCAGTTGCCGAAAACGTCGCGTTTCTTATTTTCCTCTGATATTTCCAAGATGTACGATGGCTGTGAGAGTTACTGTGTTATTCCGAGTCCCCGTCGACATCAGAAGTTGGGATTCGACGACGCCTACCAAACAGAAAAGTCGATTGTGTACCTTGGCGAGAACCCATTATTATTAGCCGATAAACACAGCAATATAGATCAAACAATGATTGTAGCGATTGAAAAAGTGCCACGTAACGTGTTCTAGTGACTAAGAATAACAAGAAGATGTAATTTGGTCAAAAGTTCATAATTGGTTCAGTGTGCCAAAGGTTGACTTTGACAATAACCTCAGACGAATATTGATTTTTCATTGATTTATCCGAAGATGGTTGATCCATTGTCGCCGTGTTGTAACAACAAGAGATCGATTTGCACTTTGCTTGGACTCATCAGTTAATAAATGATAAGATATTTTGATGATAGCAAATGATAAAAACAATGTGGTGTTCCGGGTGAGTTCTTTTCATTTTATTGACCCTGGGTAAAGTTGATGGCTGTGGTGTTGAAAAACAACATTCACATGTTTTAATAACAATCTAGACCAAAGAACTAACAAGCTAGGTCTTGCAGCATTCTAGATTAATCTAGAATTTGGGATTTCTAGCCTCTAGTTTGATTTCTTTATTTGGTACTAAAATTAATTGATCTCTGAAATTGTGAAGTAATGACAAAGTGGACACAACATGTGTTATTCTATTACAAGCGCTCAAGATCCAGTGCTTAAAACACATGAATTACAAATTTCAGCTCCCTTTATGACAACTGAACATGAAATTGTTCAAATTTCAAACGATTGTAGTCACTTCATTAAACTAAAAATGTTTAGTAAGAATGCATACTTCAGAGATTTTTGGTTTACAGGAAATGCAGAGTTCAAATGTGCCTAGAACGCAACATTAGCTCTAAGAGCTAGGCATGCTGAATAGAATAAAGCTTGCATTCATACTCTACTAAGCGAGCAAGAAGGTACTGAAGTGAAAGATATTAAGGTATGGATTTTTATGATGTAACTGTCCAAGGCAGACAGAGTTCTATGAAGATAACCCGAGGTTAGTTTATTTTGTTACTATTGTCACAACTGTGCCGGTATAGTAATGTCACTATATGTGACATGGCACAGCAATTGGACTGGAGTGTGCACACCTTTTGATTATGCGGTTAAGTTAAGTTGTACTAAAAACAAAAAGTTGTTTAAAATTTAAATTATTATTTTTACTAAATAACAACATTTTGCTTTTTAAATCTGTGGAGTTTGGACAGAAGCTAGTGAAAATTTAATGTGCATGAATCTGTTTTTAAAAAAAAAAAGTATTTAAATACAATGGTTCTAAATGGTAAAAAAAAAAGATAACTAACAATTTTTTTAAGGAAATTAAATTGGGACTTGTAGTAAAGCTGCTGATTTTCCGCATAGGGTCCATCTACGGTGGATGTAAAAATAATAATTAAAAGAAAAATGCTTTAACATGCCTTAACTTTTCAAGATACCTTTGTATGTGTTCTGGACATGTAAACTTAATTTTATTATTAGGGATACAAAAGAGTTGTGTGTGTCAAACAATTTTACAAGAATGTACTCGTAGTATAGCGATTGACTTTGAATATTTGAATTTTATCTAACCATGTTTTCATTTTCGTGGGGATTGGCGTACGATTGAACAGTATTCAATAACTTAATAAAATGGTAACACAAAATTATAGGGTATATGCATAGGCGATTGCGCATATAAGATAGGGTACCTGCTCACTCGTGCCCATGTTACCAAACTTTTCAAATTGGTGTTACTGGTTTCTGAACGTGTCTTGTGTCTTTTGACTTTTAAACTTTCATTAGTCTTGATATATCATCTGAAGAGTTCTAGTGTTCAGTGATTTCAATTGAGTAGTACACTCTACTTTCTTTGGTGGTTGACCGAAGAGGTCAAGATTGGATTGGATTAAAAGTTAATTCTAGTAATCATCTTTGTTTCTTCATTTCAACCTGGACTTTATAGTTGCCCATGTAGGTACTAGGTACCCTTGGGGTATGTACATTGTATTGTAACTCAATTCTTTGTGTTTTAGTTGGAGCATTCCTATGATTACTAAACCTAAAGAGTTGGATTTATTTTGTTCTAAAGCTCATATGAGCCTGCTCCCTGCATTGCATAGGTGCATTGCTGTTCAAGTTGTGTTTGATGTGTTGATTTCTAAGCTTTGTTATTCCTGCTAGAGAATTTACTGCCTGTCGGTTCACTATATGGAACCCATCTCTCCGTACACTTTCTATTTAGAACAATTTTATGTTGTTTGATTATTTTAAAACTATAAGCTTTTCTGCTTGAAGGTTCAAGGGCTCTGTTCCAAACCTATTCTGATTTTTATTTTTGACCTTTGTACAGAGATTGCCTATATGAAACAAGCAATACATGATGCTTTTATTATTTGGAATTATTTCTTGAGCCAAACAAAGTTGCTCAAACTGTAAAACACTCTTTGTGGGAGAGATTGGCGAAAGTCTCTCTCTCTCTCTCTCTAATAATATTGTCCGTCGAGCTTGAGATGGAGATGGCTACACTTTCTTGTAAATTAATGTGAAAAGTTTTGGGTTGGACTTCATCTGGAAGCATCCTTACTGAGAGATATGGGTATCAGTCATCCTGGTGGCTGATTTAGTTCACGACTTATTAGTTTCATGAACTGTAACTAAAAAAAAAAAAAAAAAAAAATAGCTTACAAAAATAGCAAATGGCTACATTAAGGATTAATAAAAAGTAGAGTAAACGGAATATCATTTTTACCATCGAAGACGGGACTCGAATGACAACTGCCTTGACAAAAAGGTTGCGCTCGTTATGTTCTGAATTGCAAGTTCCGAATTAGGTTCGATCCTTTGTGGACGTATGGGGTCGAATTTGTAGCCAGAAGGACCGCTTGTTTTCGTGATTTTGTGAATTGAGATTTGCGCGATATTGTATCGCGATTGTGTTGTGTTGCCGGTGCGATGCGTATTGCGTACGTGAGCGTTTGTGTGTATGTTTGTGTACGTTTGCCTGCCGGTGCGATGCTGGTAGGTACGCGTGTGTATGTTTGTGAACGATTAGCCTGCCGGTGCGGTATATGAGTGAGTTTGCGTATGTTTAACTTACTGGTTGATGTGGGTATTGTGAATGGGAAACCTACTTGTGTGACGCTGGTAGCGTATAAGTGGCTCAAAGTTACTGGATTGGTCGCGGCTATCCGGTGCGATGCTGGTTAGTCGAGTGAGGTGGGAATATCCCGGAGGTAGCCGGATGAGACTTTAATTAGTCGAAGGAATATCCCGGAGGTAGCCGGATGAGACTTTAATTAGTCGAAGGAAATCCCGGGAGGTAGCCCGGATGAGACTACAAATAGTCGAAGGAGGAGAGAGGATCCCGGTGGGAAACCGGATGAGACTACCGGTGCGATGCCGGTAAGTCGGACGAGGGAACCCCGGTGGGGAACCGGATGAGACTATCGGTGTGATGCCGGTAGTCGAGCGGGAATATCCTGGTGTGAGGCCAGATGAGACCATCTAGTGAATTGCGTGTAGTGTGTGAGCTTGGACTAGGTAGTCAAGGTTACACGGTGTGAAGTTTTACCTTCAGCGTGTGGATTAATTTGTGGTGGCCTAGAGTGACGTTGGATCGCTTGTTCTCTGTAGGAACAACGCTGATTTCAACCTGATTTTGGTATGTGTAAAGCTGCCATGTTGTTAAGCTTCCAGTGGTATGCTGGACTGTGTGTTCTTCTAGTATGAAGCATGATTGAGAGGGATGACGGTTTCGTTGTGGCAAGTGATTTTCTTCAATAGTGCACATGTTGGTACGATGTTTGTCTTGTGTTTCCGATTGTGGTTTAAAAAGAGTTGGCATTTGGATAATTACAAGCGTAATGATCCAAACTGTGCGTGTGTGTGTGTGTGTGTGTGCTGTCTTATTGTTCTTGTTAACTTTTCAATTTTTGTAATAGAGGATAAAGAACCGCGACTTCCGAAAAAAAAAAAAAAAAAAAAAAAAACGCGTTGGCATCGAACTGCTTTCATAGTTTATGCTTACTTGATTGAAGTTGTATCATTTGTAGTGAACCTTAGTGAGTTTTCTAACCATGTTTGTCAGAAAAGCCGAGCGGAAAAATCTTCATTGCTGATTTCTTTCTTGCCGTTTCCTAGGTGGCTTCATGACACACCAGGAGGTGTGGATTGTCTGATGGCCGTGTCGTATAGTCACAGCGATGGCGCCACTATCGCGCCTTGCCAGGCCTTGGATTGCCTTTTCGATTAGTCATTTCTTCCATGTCCTTGAGATTCTGTATGGTACCTTGAATATCATTGGTAAGGAAACGTCAAGCGAATAGCTTGGGCGTAGTCGGCACTGGGTTGGTAATTGGAAAAGCTATGTTGCTTAGCGAGTGCACTGGACTCGGCAGATTGGCCAGTAGCTGGAATCTAAATCAGATACGCGTTTGACCGCTTAGAACAAGACCTGTCATTCTGACTTTTGACAGTTGATTTTTGGAGCGAATTTCCGGGATAGCCAGAAAAGAAACCCAGTTGCCGAAAACGTCGCGTTTCTTATTTTCCTCTGATATTTCCAAGATGTACGATGGCTGTGAGAGTTACTGTGTTATTCCGAGTCCCCGTTGACATATATATGTATCTGTCAGAGAGTTTTTCACGAGCAGTCGGAACAATAACGCAAAAATGGAGAAAACTGAGGTAAGAGCGGTTATTAAATACTTCTGTTTGAAAAAAATGTGTACTAAAGATATATACGCTGAATTAATGGGAACACTGGGCGAGTCCGCTCCACCGTATTCCACAGTGGCACGGTGGTCAAAAGAGTTTAACTTGGGAAGAACATCCACTCAAGATGAACATCGCGAAGGCCGTCCATCTGACGCCATTATTGGAGAAAACGTCGAAAAAATTCATGATCTTGTTTTAACAGATAGAAGGATGACTATCAGGCATCCAGTTGAGCTCACAGGCATCTCGTATGGCAACATTCAAAGAATCTAAACTGATGAACTACACATGAAAAGTCTCCGCTTGTTCGGGTGCCTAGAATGTTAACGGCTGAACAAAAGAAAATACGATGTGAGATTTCGAAGTCTAATCTTGACAAATATCAAACTGATCCCGAAACATTTTTGCGTCGGTTTGTAACCATGGACGAGTCTTGGATCCACCATTTCGATCCTGAGACCAAACAGCAATCCATGACCTGGAAGCGAGCGTCTTCCCCTACACCGAAGAAATTCAAGGTAGCAAGCTCCGCTGGTAAGGTCATGGCTTCAGTGTTTTGGGATGCTGAGGGAGTCATAATGATCGACCTGGAAAAAGGAACCACTATTACGGGCTCCTACTACGCTAACCAAATACGCAGATTGAGAGAGGCAATCAAAGAAAAGCGGCGGGGTAAACTTCGAGCTGGCATCCTGTTTCACCAGGACAACGCACCGGCCCACAATGCCGGCGTTGCGATGGCTGCCATCCGTGATTCAGGGTTCGAATTGCTGGAACACCCCCCATATTCGCCCGACCTAGCCCCCAGCGACTTTTATCTCTTTCCACGGCTGAAGGAAGATCTTAGAGGCAACAAATTTTTAAATGATGGCGAGGTAATGGCCGCTGTGGAGGTATTTTTGGAGGGTCAAGAAAAAGATTTTTTTTTAAAAGGAATTCGTGGTCTGGAGAAACGATGGTCTACGAGTAAGTGTGTAGACTTGGAAGGATATTAAGTAGAAAAAAAATATTTTATTAAACATTTTATGTGTCTTTCATACTGATTATCATTACTTTTGGATCACCCCTCGTACCTATATTTTAATTTCAAAATTGTCTTGACTAAAGTAGTATACGAGTATGATTGGGAGTGATGAAACTGATGAGGTGATGAGTAATGAGTAAAAATACTCGTATAACCTATTTTTACGTTTCCAAGTTCATGATCTAATTGTGGAAAATCACCGCCTGCTGATATTTTTGAACTATTTAGGTATCTTATTTAAGACAAAACTATGTTGCTCTTCCAATATATTCTAGTCTGACGTGAGGTTAATATATATATGTAGTAAATAAAACAGGCACAATACGGCATACCACACAAGAAAAGAATGAATTTAAAACATATTTACCTCTCCCCTACCCTCCACGTTATTGCCTTTTTATTCTGTATACCAATTACCAACCCTTTTGTATGCCAATATGGGAATGTTTTACTTTAAGGTTAAATCGAAATAAATGTAATGCTTATTTTTGCCGATCTAGAGTTCTGGAGTAGCACAAAGTGCTAATTAAATGTTCGTTTCTTCTTTGTTTGATTCTTGTTTGTTATGTATGAGTCTATGGGTACTTGTGGTGACAAATTAGTGTTTTATCTATGTTGATCGAATCAAAGATGTGTCCTGTCTGTAGTATTCTTATCCCCTCTTTTCAGCCAGATGGCTATCTGGGGGCCATATTGGAACACTTTTCAATATTTTATTAGATCAAACCGTAGTGAGAGGTCTCTTTCATATTCTCTGTAAGCATTCGTGTCGGTCCATGAGTTCATCTGATAATTTCATCACGATCTTGCGACTAGATAAACATCCTATTGTTTTTGGGTTTCTAAATTGCCCAAAGTGGAATATTCAGTAGAATTATCTCAACTTTTTATATAAAGTGAAGCAAAAAAAGTATAGTTTTATCTTGGTTTTCCTGTTTATGAAAGGTTGAATGTTTGTTATTCGATAATTATAAGACGGTTATGACCCACAAATCTTCATCCACGGCAGTACATACAAGCCAGTAGGTATGAGATATTAATTTCATTACAATCAAAGTGAAAAATACCCGGAAGGCAAAATATACTCGTGCAGTTCGGGACTGCTCTACATTTGCTTGCTCTCCAACGGTGTGTCTATAAAATTCAACCAAACCGACAAGCTTTTAGTTTTAGGGTGGCGTGTATGCCACATGCTGTGTGGTACGAATATTTTATAGCTTTAGGTGTTGGAGGATTGTGCATATCGATTGGTTTCACACGTTTATCTAACCAGAGGAACTGGTAAATGAAAATTTGACTCGAACCACAGCCTAAATCTCTATATATTGCATCTTTCACCTTTGTTCTATTAAATGTAATTTTTTGTTTACTTTCCTTAATCGGAAAATAAGGTAGCTGAGAGAATTCAGAAACCAGTTACCGAAATATTATGCTCTGCTGTGCAACAAAATACTATGTGGTTATACTTAATTTTAGACAAATTATTTCCACTTTTCAGTGGGAATTTTCACCACACAGCTGTTCGTTCAGTGTTTACAAATAAACCAACTACGAACGAGTATACCTTTCTCCGTAAACCAGTTTAACTTGGTCCCTTTTAATTTCAATAAACCTACGTTTTGTGGTTCTATTTATAAATGTACCTACCGAAATAACAAAACGCACTGGACGCAGTCTCTACGAGAAATCTCGTTACAAGTTTGCAATTACTTCACAAGTGAGTTAAACTGACGTATGATTATAATGTAACTAAAGTAGTTTTAACCGTAAATACGAGAAATAGAATCCATATTAATATTATAAATGCGAAAGTAACTCTGTCTGTCTGTTACCTCTTCACGCTTCAACCGCTGGACAGATTGAGATGAAATTTGGTATGGAGATAGTTGGGGTCCCGGGAAATGACATTGGCTACTTTTTATCCCGAAAATAGTTCTCGCGGGAACGCGATAACCGAATTCCACGCGGGCAAGTCGCGGACAGAAGCTAGTAATATTATAAATGCTAACGTAACTCTGTCTGTCTGTTACCTCTTCACTCATCAATCGCTTGACCGATTTGGATGAAATTTAGTATGGAGATAGTTGGAGTCGCGGGAGAGGGACATAGGCTACTTTTTATCCCGGAAAAACACATAGTTCCCGCGAGAACGTGATAGCCGAATTCCACGCGGCAGAAGTCGCGGGCAGAAGCTAGTTAAATTATATATAGGTACTTAGTATTTTTATTGTAAGTAGATTTATGCTCAAGAGAAAGGCTGGCCTACTAATATACCATATTACCCCAGCCGGGCTTATACACGGTGAACTTGAGTAACCCGAATAATTTTACCAGCGTATACCTGAGGTCATAAGGAATAAAAAATGTTAATGAGATCAGGTTGAAATATGATTCTTAACTTATTTTATTCCATACGACCCCAGTCGGAGTCGGTCAGAAATCTTATGGAATAAAAAAGTTAAAAATCATATTTCAACCTGGTTTCATTTTTTTTTTACCCGACTGCGCACCGCAAAGGAGGGTTATGTGTTTACCTGTCTATGTATGTATGTATGTATGTATGTATGTATGTATGTATGTTTGTTCCTTTGTGGCACACTAGAGATCAAACGCGTGGGTCGATTTTAATTAATCATACGTCAATCGATTCGTCTGAATGGCGCGAGTGTCACTGAAGATATGAAATTAATCAAAATTCAAAATGGCGGCCACCAGACGCCATATTGTACAAAATAAAAAAATAAAAGTCAACCAACTATGGCATGTGAGGTATCGTTGAATAGGTATTTAAAAATCATTATTAGGTTTCTTTGACCATTTTTCAGACAAAAGAACCGTTTATGATTTATAACGATTCAAAGTTCCTTTACTAACCACGTAAAGTAGGTACCTACCTATCCACCCAGTAGTACATCCGTTCGAATTAGCAACACAGGAAATAATCTAGACCAACGAGTCTTCAAGCAGGTCACGACGACTATAAAATAGTTAATAATAATGTTTTTCATAAATCTCAAACTTCAATCAAGAACGTACGCATGTGCAATGTAGTGTACCAGTAGCGTCATCTATCCGTGACGTTGACGTTGACGTTGACTTGAAGACTTTTAGTTTCGTTATTACATTTAAAGTGTCAATAGTGTGTGTGATACAGTGAAATATAACCTAATTGATTATAGGTACCAATTAGGTACACTAGTCAGTACTCAGCGCTCGTAAATAAATAAAATAGCTACCTAATACTCTTATGTAGTACCAGTAGCGCCATCTATCGGTTGACTTGAAGAATTTTAATAGGTTCAGGCTTATGTAGCGTTTTGAGCCGGGTTAGGACTCTAGAGGGATTAATAATCAGTAATTTAGATCATCGCAAGCTACTTAATAATCCCCACGATAGCAACTCTCTCCATGAAATGACAAGATTGCGGAATTTACGGTCTTTTAATCCCTAACTAAAAATAATAAAATAAAAAAGTTAATTAAAAAAAACAAAAAACCCGACTGCGTAAAAACTAAAAAGAAAAAAACAAGACTACTTAGTTCAGTAGTAGCTAGGATTATGTTAAGTAATTGATTGCTATTGAGGAATCTAAAGATGCCTACAGTCGGGACCCATTTAAAATCTAGGTTAAAATGTTACAAATAATGGGTCCCGATAGTAGGCATCTTTAGATTCCTCAATAGCAATCAATTACTTAACATAATCCTAGCTACTACTGAACTAAGTAGTCTTGTTTTTTTCTTTTTAGTTTTTACGCAGTCGGGTTTTTTGTTTTTTTTAATTAATTTCTTACGGCCTCAGGTATACGTCGGTAAAATTATTCGGGTTACTCAAGTTCACCGTGTATAATAATATGTACACCATTAGATAAGTACCTACTTATTTATTGTGTACCTACTTAGTTTCTAGAAGAGCACCTAAAGTAACAACTATAAATAAAAATATAAAAACCGCCTTCAAACTCCGACAGACTGCGATGTCAATGTCAAGTTCACTATATGATTATCATTTCTTTGGGTTGGTTCACTTGACACCGACTTCGCAGTCTGTCGGAGTTTGAAGGAGGTTTTTATTTTTTTATTAAAAAAAAATCCGCTACAGTTTCCAAACATTACTATAGAAGTACATAAGTAACTCGGAAGTCTTCGAAATTGACACCAAAATCATCTACATGCTAGCAAATTTCGAGGAGTTCCTCATTTTCTCATGGATTCCATCATCAGAACTGCACCAAATTAATACAGGACCTACTTGGAAGTACCACCTTTCGAACAAAAAAGAATCATCGAAATCGGTTCACGTTTACTATTTATTTTTAGTGAACGTACATTAAAAAAAAAAGAAAAATTGTGTAATTATATTACGAGTATGTCTACTGTTCCTTGATTGTGTGGTATTCAATAAAGTATATTGTATTGTATTGTATAGTAAAAAAAAAAGATATCGACGAATTGAGAACTTCCTCTTTTTTTTGAAGTCGGTTAAAAATAGGCTTCAAATATAACGTAACCCTCGTTACTTTGAAATTCGAGTGCAAATGACGCCCCTGGGTAACGTAATAACCTATTTTTGTCCCCAAAAAGAGTAATCGCTAGTATTCACGGGCATTACAGGTTTACACAACTTACAAGGCGCGTGGATTAAGCAATAATAGACTCTGCGCCAACGGCTTAAGTGCTTTGCCACGCGCCTTCTAAGTTGTGTCGTGTTATACATGATTGTAGGTGTTCACTTATTCACAGGTCGCGTGACGTGCTCCAGCCGATGATTATCTGGACTATTAGGCTTATGAAAGGGTGATTTACAAAATGTCCATGATTCTCTAATAGCCTCTTTTTGCAAAGTGACCCTCCCTTTATCTTTGGATTTCAGTTATAGAGTTCCCACGGGAATTATAAGTTTTTCGGGATAAATAAAAATAATAATAGATTTTATTTCAGATTTACATGCATATCATACAAAAAAATTATTGAAAAAAAAAACTAAAAAAAGTAAATAGTAGCCTATCTCCTTCCCAAGAACTCAAACGATCTCTGTACACAATTTCATTTAGATAGGTCCAGCGGTTTAAGCGTGAAGAGGTAGCAAACAGACAGACAGAGTTACATTCTGATTTATAATAACAAGGTAGTTATGGACTCGTATTTACACATTACAGAGTTGGTATGTTTACTATGTTTACATTAAGAATACTAATATACATGGTTAATACAGAAATGTTTCCATAGTCTAAGGGTTGATTTTTTTCAATCGTCAGATAAAATTTATCCTTCAGATGGTCCATACAAAATTTAAATAAGTAAGTAAGATTTAAATTTAGTATCTGACGAAAAATCAGCCCTTAATGAATATTTTTATGTTTTTTTTTTATTTATTTTTTTCCAAAAATAAAATACACGTTTATTACAATAATTATTTACTCGCCAAACTGTTACGTTTGATGGCGAGACGCGCTCGATTTTATCACTAAATACTTAATATATTTATTGAACTACTAAATATCTTTTTTTTATGTAAAATTACTTTCTAAAAATAGGTACTTATTTACCCCTCGATAACCCGTTTTACACTATTTCTATCACATTTTTAATTTGTTATCGAGAAGGAAATCCTTTAGTTTAGACTTTAATACATTATTGTTAATTTATTGTTAATAATTCTCATCATATGTTATTGGCACATTGTATGCCTATCTATAGGTAAATTGTGGTAATACTATTTACTTATTAAGTACTGTGTACACCCACTTTTGACTAATAAAAGGTCATTCATTCATTTGTAACCCTATAGGTTACCTTATAGGTACATTGGTAGGGTAATTAGGTACTAAATTTATGTATGTAAAATGAAAATTAAGTTAAATTCTTCGTTGAGAATGACACTTCCTTTAGACCACCCTCGGTTCTCTAAATCAATCATCAATTATTATACGATGATAAATGAACTTTTCACTTTAAATTTCTTGATAATGGTTTTTCCTTTATAAATTTATACATGAAACTAGCAGGCCGTCCCGGCTTTGCATGGTATTACTAATTGTGTAGGAAAAATCTACATGCACTGAAAAAAGGATTAGCCGAACTAGTATAACATTGTTAGCAAACCGGTTCAGTCCAGCTGCTTTCGCTATTAGAAAAATCAGACAACTGACCAATGTAGGAACGGCTCGTCTCGTCTACTTTGCCTACTTTCATAGCATAATGTCATACGGAATCTTACTTTGGGGTAAAGCCGCTGATATAAAAGTAATTTTTGTTTTACAAAAAAGAGCAGTACGAGCAATTTATAACATGGGTTCACGTGAATCTCTAAGGGAACTTTTTCCAAAGATTGGCATACTAACTGTGGCCTCACAATATATTTACGAAACCATTATCTATGCCGTAAAAAATATGAATTCCTTTAAAAAGATGATCAACACCAGACATAAACATAAAATAGCAGTACCAAAATTTCGTGTGAGAAAAGTTTTTAGATCATTTATAGGTCAATGTATTCTTTATTACAATAAACTACCCCGAGAAGCCATGAACCTGCCCCTCCCGGAACTTAAAAAATATTTAAAAAGTGCTCTGCTGCGCAAAGGTTACTATTGTGTAGAAGATTATTTAAGTGACAAGAATGCCTGGCCTGAATTGGAGTAATAAATATGTGTGCGCTTAAGGACTTAGTTAAAATTCGATATAGTGCGTGTGATTAAAAAAAAAGTGTGATACAAAGTAGAAGATGTAGGTACCTAAATCAATGACGAAGCTTGCAGCGGATAACGGTATGTTTTTAATGATAACTACATCAAACTGTACATAATGACGTTGCAAAAGTGATTGTAAAATCCTACTTGAATAAATGGTTTTTATCTTTATCTTTATCTAGTTTAGGTAAATCAAAAATAAGCAAACCAGCTTCGTTACAAATAAATAAAACTTGATAAAAACTTACAAAACTAATTCAGTAGGTACTACTATACTAAGACTGATTGGTTACTAATAAGACTTAGTTCGCAAGTTAGTTTTTTGTGTAAGCAGTAATCAAACTTTGGTTATAATTAGGTAAAACAGTTAAGTACCTAATGTTTTTTTTCAAGATGGGAACTGCATTGATCCGTAATTTCTTTATTTCTTTATTTCTTTATTAATCCATACAACATGTCAGACTTACAGTAGGATTACCAAAACGCCTGACATGCAAAAGTAATAATAACAATAACACAGAATTATACGATAGATGCAAAAAATAAGTAATCTTATAACTAAGCTATATATAGACAATGCACACTCAAGAACACAAAATATTTAAAAAGTGGTATAGTTTCCTGTTAATAGAACCGGAATTGTCGGCGAACACATCGGCACCCTGGACTACATCAAGGAATTCGTTTAGAAGCGAGATTGCGCGGGCAGTGGGTGCATGGCGCGCGTACTGCGTGCGCGCCGCAGGGCTAGCAAACAGCGGGAACCGGCGGCGAGCGCGCGAACGCCGGTCTTGCTCTGGGACGAACAAACAAATTCGCTCGAGCAGGGATGGGTTGTCTACCTTGCTACGCAAGAGTTGGCAGTAGTGAGCAGCCAAAAGCATTTTCCGCCTCATCTGAAGAGTTTCGAGTCCAGTCATTCCTGCCACAAACAGGGAGGGATACAGAAACGGATAGTAACCATATAGTCGCTTGTATACATACCTAGCAAACTTCCTCTGAACTCTTTCTATAAGTAGCGTATGCCTTTGATCCTGCGGGTCCCAAACAATGCAGTTAAATTCCAGTTTGCTGCGTACAAAGGCGTTTTACAATATGATAGCGATTTTAGGGTCACTAAACTGCGCTGAGGTTCGCATAATGAACCCGAGGTTCTTATTTGCCTTCTTACAGATGTCTGCAATATGATCGCGAAAGTCCAGACAGCAATCCAAGGTCAACCCTAGATCCCGAATCTCGCCTACTCGTTCAAGTGGAATACCGCATAGTTCATAGGTATTGAGTATGGGTGCTCTGGATCGAGAAAAAGTAATAGTTTTGCATTTATTGATATTTAGCTCTAATCTATTGAGCGAACTCCAGTGAGCAACTTTTTCTATAGCTCCTTGTAGCTTGACGGAGTCTTCAGGCCTTGTTACTGGCTGCAATAGCTTTATGTCATCAGCAAACATCAAACACATCGTCTCATCTATAGCAGAAGGAAGGTCATTTATCATTACAAGAAAAAGTGTTGGTCCCAGATTGCTACCCTGACTAACGCCAGAACGAGTAAAGTATTCCCCGTAATGTTCAACAAAACTGATCGTGAATAGTTAACTCTTATTACTTCGTCGCCTCGTTTCACACTCGAGCTTTTGAAATGACGATCTCCACTTTACAACAGCAGTGCACTAAAATCGAGAGGCTTTTAAGGCCGGTTTTTATCAGTCTCGGCCTCCATTAAGGCTCTATTGTCCGTCGCAGCCGATCACCGATCATTCCGGCTGAGCGCCCCCGAACGGATCCACATTTGCGAGTAATCTACTGGCACCAGTGGTCCACCATACTGGCACTTGACTTGCATATCCTAAATCTTACTAATATAATAAAGCTGCAAGTCTGTTTGGATGTTTGTTACTCAATCACGCTAAAACGGCCCAACCAATTTGCATGAAATTTGGCAAACAGATAGTTTGTAACCTGGAATAACACATAGGCTACTTTTCATTCTGATATTTAGTAGTTATAAGGAATTATTTTCTATTTTATCATAATTTGGCGGTAATAGATGGCGTCACGGTGTCGCAGTCTAAGTCGATCTTTCAACCTGAGTGACCATTGGACCTTTACGCTTTTTTAGCTTTCAATGCATCACTAACTTTTAAGAGTATGACAGCGTGTGGGTACCTACACATTTTGGTCTAATTTGGAGAGCAAGTTTAGTACGAAAGTCTCTGCAGACGAAGTCGCGGGTAAAATCTCGTATATTATAAATGCAAAAGTAGGTAACTCTATTTGTCTGTTACCTCTTCACGTTACAACCGCTGTGGTAAGGACACAGAACACAGATGGTAAGGATATAGTCCCGGGCCGGGACAGAACATTGGCTACTTTTTACCCCGGCAAAACGTATAATTCCCGCGGGAACGCGATAACGCGGGCAGAATAAGTTAGTGCTTCATATTCAGCTAGCTTGCCACGACTTTGCCCGCGTGGGATTCGCTTATCACATTCCCGCGGTAATTACGTATGCGTTTTTCCGGAATAAAAAGTAGTCTATGCTATAAACATAGCCTACGGTATCCTTACAGGGGACTACTACTATCTCCATGCCAAATTTTATCTACACTGGTCCAGTGGTTTAAGCGTGAAGAGGAACAGACAGACATACATAGTCACATTCGCATTTAAGTATAAAATGTTAAAGTACTGACTTGTAACGTTCTGGAATGGATAAAGATTAGGTAGGTACTTTTTTCCCCACGGCCTGGGAGGCATGTCGTAAAAGAAGGCTTTAAAACCTACGGATGGTGAGGCAATAGAAATGTGTCGTACGGACATGACAAAATTAGAAGAGTTCCGTTTTTACCATTTTGTTGGAAAAAAATAAGGTAATCTATCTCTCAAGCAACCCACTTACTCTCCAGCGGTTTAATACGAGACAAATTACGCGAGATTTTCCGAGTCATCCGATTTCATTGCCTGCCGCGCTCGTGACGAGCCGCTAAGTGGCTCTGCTGCGCGATTACGCCTTCTCATATGATGAGCAGCATCAAATTTAAAGTCTCGGAGATAGTGATTAGTCTCGGAGTGATGAGGGGAGGCCTGTGCCCAGCAGTGGGACGCAAATAGGCTGTAGTAGTAGTAGTAGTAGTAGTAGTAGTAGATAGTGATTGCTTGGTTAGCCTGACTGGACACTGCAAACTTAACAAGCACTTAGCCCAAATGGGAATAAAAGAAATCACAATGTGCAGATTCTGCCATGAAGCAGAGGAAACGCTTCTGCATATCCTCTGTGAACGTAGTATCTATCTACCTACTACTAGAGATCTTCTACTATCTAAAGTCCCGCGCCTTCACATTTCAAAACGCTTCAATGTATTTAAAAAGCACCACCAACACTCTCCACACATGTGATGTCTCAGCACGACAGCCATCAACTATGCGTTGAGAGTGTTGGTGGTGCTTTTTAAATAATAATAAAAAAAATGAAGCGTTTTGAAATGTGAAGGCGCGGGACTTTAGATAGTAAAAGATCTCTGCGCCTATTTGCATCCCACTGCTGGGCACAGGCCTCCTCTCATCACGAGAGGATTGGGGCTATTATAGTCCCCACGCGGGCGCGGGATCTACCTAGGGAGGCATATTATACACCCAAAACAAATACAAAATATCACCGCCCAAAGAATCTGGAAATTCCTGGACTCAACGGGCATTTCAGGTGAACTGTACTCGTAACACAACACAAAAGGGCCGGGCGACATGTAATATCTATTATTACCAATAAATGAGTATGAGTATGAGTACGAGTATATATTTGGGTACCCTTCCTACCCATATATTAGAATGATTTATCTGGGTCGCTAACATATTTCACGATGAACCTTGTAATACGAGGTATCTTCCAAAATTAATTATTTCAAAAGGAATAACCACATTTTAATTTTCATATAATATCCTTGAGGCGAGTCCCGATCAACAGCGGGTAAATCTTGAAAATAGCTACAAGACTCGATCACTACATTAATAGTTAATTAATCTTATGGCATTCATTATTAGGTATGTATCTACTTACGAACTGGCCAAACGGGACTTTTTTAATATATCGCAGCCTTCAGGTATGCTTTCTACATTTATTATCAAAAATGTGCATTATAAAAAAAATCATAAATAGGCATTATCATGAATTTATACTCACAATTTGCCTGCCGCCAAATAGCAGTGCTCGGACTATTGTTTTTCGGTAGCGGGTTTAGGCAGCCGGTGAAATTTCTGGCACAGAGGCATTCCATCTTGGACCTCAGGGTAGTCAACGCACACGAGATCTTATTATTTATAAAAAGTTTAACACGACATTACAAATAACACCAATGCGTCATGAAACCAAATAAAACTATTTAGGCGACGAAACGGCGTGGCTCCGCTGCATCGTCATCTCCGGTGTAGGATTCGGTAGGTTGCCCCGGTTGCTTATGGTTTCCTAATGAGAGATCATAGGATTTCGGTGTCCATGGGCCGCAATGACCACTTACCATTAGGTGGGCTGTGCGCTCGTTTGCCTATACCAATGAAATGCTCTTTTTCCGCCACAAAAGGACCGTCACCTTACGGCTCGGGGCGCGCGTGGGAAAAGGTCCGAAGATAGGACTTTCAAGTTTAGAAAGAGCTTTGAATAGATTTATATGAGTGCGGAGCTTCTGCAAATAAAGTTCATATATTCAGAGATTATAAACTTACATTTCATATTAGATTAAAGAGATAATTTTAGATTTTGAAATATTTGTGCACTTCAATTAAACATAGCATAAGTATGAAATTCGACATGGCCGGTTGTTACAAACTTGTTAGGTTTATAAAATATCATGGTTAATTAAATGAAAGAAAAGACAAACATATTAAACACACTATCAACGGGACTTAATCGCGTAAAAACTATTTATATTTTACCTCGACGTTTCGGCCGCGATGCAGCGGCCGTGGTCACGAGAAGACTCGTGTCCCGTGTGTATCGCGAAAGTTTGAGACAATGTAAAAGACAAACAACCTAAAGAAAAGAGTTAAATATCTTAAAATATCGTAAAATTGAAAAAAGCAGAGAGAAGTGGAGCGAAAGCTATGCAGTTGATCATAGAACGTTAACTTTAGCAAATCAGTAAACCAATATTATCGGTTCGGAAGAAACAAAGAAGGCCTCAGTCCTAAGCATCCGCAACTCAGCCCGCAGATTAAATAGCAGGAAACTGGATTATCTATTCAAATTGTCGCTTCCAAGGTAGACCCAAATCGTATTCGGCCGCAATGTATTTTTTATGCCATTTCCATAGGGAACATGCCAGGAAAAAAACATTCTCATTTTACATTTAACATTTATTTACTAGGAAAACTATAGACGTAACTAGCCTACTTTGTAAATGTCTCAATTAAGGGGGTCGGACCCCTAAATTTTGGTAGGACTCGGCAGATCCTCATTCCTAGTTCCAAGATAAAGTTATAAACAAACAAGCTTTTCCCCGCAACTTCGTATGCGCAGAAATATTAAAATGAAAAATCCCTATTTTCCGTTCCCGTGAGAATTTCGGTAAATCCTCTCTTAGTGCTCCCCTACGTTCCCTAAGGAGCCTGCATGCCAAATTTCAGCTCTCTACGACCAGTAGTTTCGGCTCTGCGTTGATCGATCAGTCAGTCAGTTTCTTGTTTTATATATACTTATTACTACAGTCTATTTGCGTCCCACTGCTGGGCACAGGCCTCCTCTCATCACGAGAGGGTTTGGGCTATAGTCCCCACGCGGGCCCTGTGCGGATTGGAGACTTCACATCACACACATCCTTGAATTACTTCGCAGATGCGTGCAGGTTTCCTCACGATGTTTTCCTTCACCGAAAAGCTTAGTGGTAAATTCAATTTGAATTTCGCACATAAGTAAACTTAGAGGTGCGAGCCGGAATCGAATCCCCGGCCCTCGGCATGAGACGCGGTAGGTCGAACCACTAGGCCACCACGGCTTCTAAACTTCCTGTTTAGCTTGTTTTATATATATTCAATAAAAAATATTATTAAAAAAAAAAAATAATATATAGAGCTTCAATGATGTACATATTTTGCCGCCAAAATAAGTTATTTTTCCCGTGCTGCACGTTCAGCTATACTACTGCTACGAGGGACTTGGCACTTATATTAAGCGAAATTGTAAATTTTACGACGCAATATTTCAACCGTATGTGTATTAAATTGAATATGATGGTTACTGAATATGTGTCGTGACATGAAACTAAAATGGTTCCATTTGCTACTTTCATATTGATGGAAACGAGACTGCACTCCATGTACACAAAGTACACATTTCAGTGATAGAAAATGATCGATTGGAACCTTTTCATTTTCAGTTTATACCTACATTCTGTATTGCTCAGTGAAACTGCACTGTTATGTTTGTTTTGAATGAATTAATAGTGAATGTTAGAATGTATGTTTCGTAAACAGAATGTGTAAACCATGGACATATATAATACTTCGTTTAGACCGGGTCTACGCACACGACATATAACCCCACTTTCTTGGTGCCCTATCCAAATTTGGACACCAAGCGTGAAACAGTGCTCGGCGAGACACCGGCGAGTGCGGAGGTCAAACAACATATACGCAACCCTTAAAAAATGCCGACTTGCGTGCAGAAATCATGTAGACAACGTGAAAAAGTGCCATAGAATGTCGTCTCATCGGTGATTATCATGTGTGTATTCCTGATTCCATCAATCGGTATATTTTTGTAAACAATAAATTTATGACACGAAGTCGCCATGTTACGGAGTTGCCATAGTTACGGAGACTTTGTTAAAAGCAACCTTGTAAGGACGTCATTTTTACACATGAAGAATTTCACGTGAGATGTTTAATTTGGACTTCTAAGAAAATATAAATAAATAATAATTATGTAAATAAATAAACAAAGCTGATTTTTGAATCATGTTTTATTAGAAAAAAAGATATTACAGCATCCACGTCGCTTGTACTGAATAAAATAAAATAAAACCGGCCAAGTGCGTGTCGGGCCACGCGCAAATTATAGGGTTCCGAAGTTGACGATGCCCACAGTACCTTTCTAAGACTTACTAGCATCTAGCTAGCCTGTGGTATGACGTGCCCGCCCGACGCACCTGCCGCTCGAGAAAAATCATTGGTTTTTTAATCATTTCATAAGTTGGTCGACTATGACTCGTAAGATTGTACAGCCTATCTTAGCTGTGGTAGTTTTCCTTTCAACTACGTTATATATGCCACAACCGTGATTTTTTTCAGCCATGCTGCAGGCTGCAGCTGGCAGGGGGGGGGGACACGTGACTCTAACAAAAAATAGCACTTTAAAGCTTAATATTTCACAAACGCATCACTTAGGGCCGGTTCCTATATCCACATAACGCCTCGTTTTGCCTTACGAGGCGTAGCTTTTCCTACCATCCGTAGGCAAAAAGCGTTCCTATATACGCATCCGCTACCGATACCTTGCTACTAACGGATGATGGTAAAGTTGGTAACCGCTCGTTAGCGATTTGTATGAACTTTGACAGATTGACCGTTTCTATATTAAAAAAGAAAAACTGTCGGTTAAGCTGTCAGCCTGACGTTTTGGCAAATATATAAATCTTGGATAACGACCCGTAGGCGATGTTACCTCCCGAAATCGGGAGTTTACAAGGTTACCGACGGATGTGTTAAAAATAAAATATATAAAAATGCAATTTGTATGTGATGTTATTGACGAAATAATCGCATCCCGTGAGGCCAAATCATCAAAAAATTGCATTACCACTATAACGAGACCTGCAAAACCCTACATATTACGAGCACAGAGACCATCGCTCGCTGCCGCGCAGTTCCCACGGGATTCCAATGTGATTTTTTAATTGGAAATTGGATCAAATAATCATGAAGTAACAGCCAGGTTAGTAGTATTTGTTAACGCCCGCGCCACCTAGCGAGCGTTACCGTAAACTTACCACCATCCGCAAAGAAGCCTCCTAATGGACACCGCACGGGGGCGCCTGCGTCGACGACCGTTGAAGAATCAAAAACCACCAACGGCCAACGGCAACGTCAACTCTATCATCCGTTACTACTCGATTAGAACGCAAGCACCATTTTTCGCACCTATCTTTGTATCGAGTATATTTCTATTTTCAAGCAATAAATGCCTTATTTTCTTTGGATAAATAAACCTCATCATTGAAGAAGACCTGACTCCACCGATTCCTGAACATTTTGGACCTTCAATACCGGATCACAATTGAGCTGCTTCGCCGATCTTAAGCCAGAAGACTCTGCGAGAAACGGTCAGGCCTTCTAATCCTTAACCAAATCCTATCCAAAGTGCATAAGGCTAATGCAGTGTTGTAATTTCTCATTCCTGTGGTTTGTTCGTGAATTTGCTGCCCTTCCTTCGGATTACGTAAGTGTTTCTCTTTTCTATAAACCGCTATCATGAGTGACGATGAATTTAAACAAGCTTCTCAAAGTTTAAAAGTGCCTAAATCTCCACAAAATCGCTCAAAAACTCCTGACCGTCTGGTTGACCTCAGAAGACAAAGAGGTGCAACCAAGTTACGGTTAACATTATTTCAAAAATATGTCGTTAAAATATCAGGTAAAAATTTAAATTTTACTGAGCAAGCTGAATTACAGTTACGAATG
This sequence comes from Aethes cnicana, assembly GCA_963971205.1. Lineage (NCBI taxonomy): Eukaryota > Metazoa > Arthropoda > Insecta > Lepidoptera > Tortricidae > Aethes > Aethes cnicana. The sequence continues at coordinate 907,891 of OZ020284.1, forward strand.
ACCGAATTTGAGAAAATATTAAGCAGTTTTAATACTATTCAGTGTGAGATTGAGGCCATGGTTGATGAAGTCGAATTGCTTACTCATTTAGAATATCGTGAGCAATTTGAAGAACAATATTTCAGTATTATGGCATCCGCTAAGTGTTTGTTGGTTGATGAAATTAGTCAAACTAACTCCAATTGTAATGCGCACAAATTATCTACTGTTAAATTACCTGAAATTAAGCTACCGGCCTTTAACGGCTCTTATGATCAGTGGTTAGAATTTAAGAACTCGTATGTAACCATGATACATAAACGCGATGACCTGGATAGTATCCAAAAATTCCATTACCTACGGTCATCATTAACTGGTACAGCCCTACAGGTCATTAGTGCTTTGGAGTTTACTGCGGCCAACTACACTCACGCATGGGACTTACTAGTGCAAAGGTTCCATAATAATCGCTTATTGATTCATAATCACGTGAAATCGTTGTTTACGCTTCCATCCATTCAACAGGAATCTCCCGCACAAATCAGAAGGTTGACAGACACCATTAATCGAAATATACGCGCTTTAAAAACGATTGGACTCCCAGTCGATTCGTGGGACGTCTTAATTATTCATCTAATTGTGTCTAAACTTGATCCTACCACTGAACGAGAGTGGGAGAATCACAAAGGTTCTATCACCTTAGAGTTGTGCAACGATTTGTCGTTAAAATTGGACCATTTGCTTTCGTTCCTTAAGAATCGAGCTGACATGTTAGAGATGGTCAATGTTAACCATCATAAACACACTAGTAACTCTAAATCACACCACGAAAGCAGATCGTCCAACTATGATCCCAAAATACCGTCATTTAAATCACATTCACAACAATCACAACACGTCCATAGCTATGTCACTACGCGTCATAATAAGCCAGCTGAGAAACCACTTCGTAACTGTGCGTTGTGCGAAGATAAACACGCGCTTTACACTTGTATTCGTTTCTTAAATCTACCGGTCCGGGACAGGATTACTTTTGTCGAGAAAAAGGGTCTCTGTCCCAACTGTTTAAGATTCGGGCATTCGGTCTCAGATTGTACATTTAGCTCGTGCAAGCAATGCAATCAAAGGCATAACGGTTTGTTACATTTAGAGAAAGGTGTACCGGCCGCCGCCGCGTCCAGCTGTGCACTGGCAACGGATAGTACGGGGCGATCTACTGCGCTTCACAGTCATACCGAATGCAATCTTGATGCGCGACGTATTAGGTGCGATAATAGTTTGCAAATAACACAACCCAACTTAACGACTTTAAAACCTGTCTTGCTATCAACTGCGGTAATAGAGATAGCTGACTCCGAAAACGAATATCATTGCGCTCGGGCGATCCTTGATTGCGGTAGCCAGCATTGTTTTATTACTGATAACTTATGCAAGCGACTAAATCTTCCTCTTATACAGTCCACTATTCGAGTCTCGGGAGTAGGGCAGTCGGTCACTAACTCGAGCCAGCTATGCGATGTTCATATGCGATCGAAAACACGCGAATATGATACATCTATAAGATGTTTAGTTTTACCGTGCATTACAGGTAATTTGCCCACCATGTGCATAGATGTAGATGCATTATGCGTACCGGGAAACATATCTCTTGCAGATCCCACTTTTGGCGTGCCATCAGAGATCGATATCCTGATAGGAGCGGATAAATTCTGGGAGTTGTTAGATGGAGAAAGGATTCGATTGCCATGCGGACCGTATTTGCAAAACTCCAAATTGGGGTGGTTTATAGCGGGAAGCATCATACACGGGAGCTCATTGGCATCAGAGGTGCAGTGTAACTTCTCGTGCTCGATTAATTCCGATACGATTCACGATTCATTAAATGCGATAGATATGCGATTAAAAAGATTTTGGGAACTGGAAGAAGTACCAAAACCAACTTGTACGCTCACGGCTGATGAGCGTAAATGCGAAAAAATATTTTGCGACACTACTACACGCGACGAAAATGGTAGGTTTTGTGTTCGAATACCGCTGAAGGAACCGGCTAATGTTTTAGGAGACTCTTACAAGGCGGCTGAGATTAGATTCAAAGCACTAGAACGTAAGTTAGATCGTTCCCCTCTATATAAAAAGATGTATAGCGATTTCATACAGGAATATATAGACTTAGGTCACATGAGTCGCATTGACCTATACGAGCCACCATATTTTATGTTCCCTCATCACGGCGTTTTTCGCGATAGCACAACAACGAAATTACGCGTTGTTTTCGACGGAAGCGTCAAAACTACCTCGAATAAATCACTGAACGATATACAGTATACGGGTCCTGTCCTGCAGAACGATATCTTTTCCATCCTATTACGATTCAGACAGTATAAATTCGTGGCCTGCGCTGACGTTGAAAAGATGTTCCGTCAAATATTAGTGCAGCCAGACCAAAGAAATTTACAATTAATATTGTGGCGAAAGCATCACTCGGATGACCTCATCGTTTATCAACTTAATACCGTAACGTACGGTACCGCGTCAGCTCCTTATCTTAGTATGCGTTGCCTAAGAGAACTCGCGAAGGGTTGCGACGATACTAAAATTTCGAAAATAATAAACGAGGATTTTTATGTCGATGACCTAATAACTGGCTCAGACGACTCCCAGGATTTATTACGCACTTGTGAGAAAATTTCGGAAGTTCTACGTTCAGGATGTTTTCCTCTTCGAAAATGGACTTTCAACCAAGATTTGACATCGACAGATTATAAAGAACTGTCCGTGGGCGAACACCAGCAGAGCAAGACATTAGGTCTCGGCTGGTTCAGCAATAGCGATGAGTTACATTATACGACTAAAATAGATAACTTACCGAATATAACAAAACGTGTAATGCTATCTGTCATATCTCAAATTTACGACCCATTGGGCTTATTGGCGGCAGCAGTAATTATTCCGAAGATATCGTTACAAAAGCTGTGGCTTTGTAAGTTAGACTGGGATGACCCGGTCCCTAATGATGTGACCAGGGAATGGAATGGATTCGTTGATACTCTAGACAGTTTACAAAATTTTAGGCTTCCGCGATTCGTTAGAAGCGAACACTCGCAACACGCGGAGCTTCACATTTTCTCGGATGCATCTCAGACCGCATACGGTGCATGTGCCTATGTTCGTACGTATGACGACGATTCCTCCGTGTCAGTTAAATTACTCTGCGGGAAGAATAAACTAGCACCATTAAAGACCATCAGTACGCCGCGGCTAGAACTTTGTGGGGCTCTAATAGGCGCGAGATTATGCAGCAAAATTGTGAAGTCCTTAAGATTAAAATTTGACCGGGTTTATTTCTGGACAGATTCTACAATAGTTATAGGTTGGCTGCGCATGGCACCGCACGTACTTAAACAGTTTGTAGCAAACAGAGTGACTGAAATTAACGAATTAACCGGTGACTCAGTTTGGCTGCACGTCAATGGTAATGAGAATCCAGCCGATCTCTTAAGTAGAGGGCTCGATCTCAAATCACTCATCCAATGTGATATGTGGTGGCACGGCCCGGCTTATTTGCACTGTAGGGAATTTAATTCATCCGAGTATGCACTTAATAATATTAAATCGTCAGATTTACCAGAACTGAAACAGCAAGTGACAGTTCTAACAAGCGTTGAGAACACACTCGAAAAATTATTTGACAGATGCTCCAGTTTACGAAAACTCATCAGAATTGTAGCATACATACTTAGATTCATCGCGAATGCACGAGCGCCGGCGGCGGCAGCCGGGAGGCGCAAAACCGGTCCCTTATCAGTTGAAGAGCTCAGTGCGTCCGAACGCGCGCTGTGTATCACAGCTCAAAAACAAATGTTTCCGCAGGAATATAATAACCTAAAAAATAATATTCCCATACCGGTCAGGCGGAATTGTCGCATATCGGGACTAAATATCTTTCTAGACGAACAACAAGTGATAAGACTAGGAGGACGGATTTCTAATTCATGTGAATTTAGCTATAGCAAAAAACATCCAGCGCTTCTGTGCAGTAAACACCGTTTCACGTTACTACTATTCCGTGACGAACACAAGCGATTATTACATGCGGGTCCTCAGCTACTTTTGAGTGTCGTGCGTGAGTGCTGGTGGCCGATTGGCGGCAGAAATCTAGCCAGGAAAGTTGTAAGGCAGTGCATCACCTGCTCGCGCTTAAAAGGTAATACCCTAACCCCAATAATGGGAAATTTGCCCCCTCAACGATTGCATCCGGGATATCCGTTTATGTACTGCGGTGTAGACTACGCCGGACCCGTATCTATACTGAATCGTAAGGGCCGCGGTGGTAGCTTGGTGAAGGGTTACATTTGTTTATTTGTGTGTTTAGTGACACGCGCTGTGCATTTGGAGTTAGTTAGTAGTTTATCGACTAAAGACTACATACTAGCCTTAAAAAGATTTATTTCTCGACGGGGAAAACCTGTAGAGATACATTCCGACAACGGGAGAACCTTTGTTGGAGCAGAAAAAGAGCTTTGCTCATTTCTTAAAAATAACTGTAACGAAATATTGGACTATGCCACTAACGAGCATATAAAATTCAAGTTCATAGTCCCATATAGTCCTCATGTAGGCGGTTTATGGGAAATTGGAATACGATCCTGTAAGCACCATCTTCGTCGAATAGTAGGGAATGCCAGATTGACATTCGAGGAATTCACCACTGTATTAACTTTAATCGAGGCTGTGCTCAACAGTCGTCCCATGTCTCCCTTGTCCGCAGACCCTAGCGACCTTACCCCACTGAGCCCCTCCCACTTCCTCATAGGAAGGCCTTTGACCGCTCCGCCCTGCGCAGACCTGACGGAAGCGGCTCCACACCGGCTTCTTCGCTACGACAGAATCGAGCAAATGCGCCAGCACTTCTGGAAGCGCTGGTCAAAAGAATATGTTTCAGAACTGCAGACACGAACCAAGTGGAAGTCAAAAACACAAGACCTGCAACAAGACATGCTGGTACTGATAAAGGAGGATAATCTTCCACCTTTAAAATGGCGATTAGGCAGGATTATACGAACCCACCCAGGGAAGGACGGCGTCTCCCGAACGGCAGACATTCGAACAGCAACAGGGACTATCAAGAGGACTTTCCCTAAGCTCTGCCCCCTCCCAGTGCAGACTGATACCGACATCGCCGTAGTCAACGACAACGACAAGTGAAGCTGTTGGAACCTGCACGTTCCAAGGCCGGCAGTATGTTAACGCCGTACCGTACCGCCGTACCGTTACCGTAAACTTACCACCATCCGCAAAGAAGCCTCCTAATGGACACCGCACGGGGGCGCCTGCGTCGACGACCGTTGAAGAATCAAAAACCACCAACGGCCAACGGCAACGTCAACTCTATCATCCGTTACTACTCGATTAGAACGCAAGCACCATTTTTCGCACCTATCTTTGTATCGAGTATATTTCTATTTTCAAGCAATAAATGCCTTATTTTCTTTGGATAAATAAACCTCATCATTGAAGAAGACCTGACTCCACCGATTCCTGAACAGTATTTATTTTTCAAATCAATAAGTCGAGGTAGCGGTCTGAAATGAAGACAAATTAATGACAAACTTGGCTTGAATGAATGCCCTGCAAAGTTCTTTCTTCCAGTTTTTATTTCCTTCTTAAATGCTTGAATATCTTGGGATATATTGTAAATTTTCCTAATTCCAAAGTCAGAAACGGTTTTTACACTGGTTACCTACTAAGAAATAGTATACATGTATACTTTTTAAAGAGAAAATACACATCAAATAATCTGAACTAATTACACAAATGAGATTTAATAAAATCTCAGATTTATATAAAATGACACATAAAAAGAAACCAAGCCTTGTTATGTTGGCTTGTTATGTTCTGTGAGGAGAGAATAATACATTGTGTGTTTTGTCCTTAGATTCTGAAATTATTGAAGAAAACAAGAATAAAATGTCTCTGAGCTGCGGCCTTATATTACCAATGACTCGATAACCCGGCTCTTGATGTTATCGTTGCCTGAGCCTGAGATACCTAGTCAAGAAGCTACAAAATAAAATAAAAGACAGAAGAATGCAGACTGATAGAAATTTAACACAGTCTAGTTTAGTCAATACAATGGATAAAGGTGTATAAAGCAGATTTGTTTTGAAATAATCATTAAATATATTTAGCCAAAGTTTGTCTTTTTTCATCTGTTTCATATTCATCTTCTTTGTGACCCTTAGCTAGATTTTTTAATATGAATACAAGTCATGTTGATTCACAAAAGTTGTCATGAATGGAATAAAAGAAATTAATGTTACTTGTCACTGTGTTTTTGAGGCTTAACATTCTGTAAATTTGGATGGTAACAGGGATTGTCCAAAATTATTTTGAAGCACACATCATCAACATCATTTCAGTGGAAAGACATCCACTGCTGGACATAGGCCTCCCCCAAGCCTGAAGCCTCCCATTCAGACCGGTCCTGTGCTACTCGCTTCAATCTTTATTTGTATTCAAGGCCTTTATGTAATGGACATGAGGCAATAAATAAAGTTTTATTAATATCATATGATTTATTTAATATCATTCTCTAATTGAATTACATATCATTCTCCATTTGTGCCAGTTTAAGAGTTGTATGTATTGATGCAAAATATGTACATTTCTGAGAGTTGTTAAAGGCTGTGGTATATAATAATGATCACTGCAGGATTTCTCCCCACTACCGGGCTATAAATATCCACTCCACAGTGGGATACCTAATGCATTCATGTGCCTACAGCCCTACATAAAGATATTTCTGAAATTTTCATTATATAGGTAGGAAAATATTAGTGAAAAATACTTTCTTTTACTAAAATGATTTAAATTTTTAATTTAAATCCATACTAAAAGGAATAAATTTGTTTGTTTATACTAATATTATAAATGCAAAAGTATCTTTGTCTGGCTGTTACCCACACTTCAACCGCTGGACCGCTTTAGATGGAATTTGGTATGGGGGTCGTCCCAGGAAAGGACATAGGTTACTTTTTATCCAGGAATAAGATACACTTGTGTTGGGAACGGGAAGGGAAGCAAAAATGTGATGGTTTATCTAGTAGGTAGGTACACCTAGTATAGTTAGTTTATATATAAAATAACAGATTACAAGAATAGATAGAAATATTTTATTTATCATATATGGCAAAGATGTCACTGCAAGTAAAATTCACAATTTAGTTTGCATTCCTTAAAATAATATATTGCTCTCTTGATCAGCTGTTGGAGGTCATTCTTCCATGGGGCCATCATATTTGGATCATAGATATTCCAGAACTATATGGTGTAGTTATAAGTTTGATGCGGGTGCGGGTGGCACTTGCAGCCCTGTTTACTCCTGTAGTACGATGAGTTGCCAATATTTGTCCTGTCAGTTTACGAGGCACCATACCATTCACTGTTCAGCCATACCTGGAGGCCTTTCTCTCGGTTTTAGTCTGAAGAGATCAGGAGCATGCTTTCTGGATAGTCCATATGTCGTAGGGCATATGAGCTTCTGTTTTTTTACCTGGGCGGAATGCAGCCTATGTGTGCCCGTAAAAGGTATATCGCCGGGTCGCCGGCATTGATACTCATGACGGTGAATCCCTTTAGATTTTAACCAGTTCACGGCGGAGACACTATTCGTTCGCGTCGCGGAGCAATAGCAACTGCGTTGGTACTGTTGGTTTATGAAGACAATAATTGTCTCCACCAATGCTTTATTCATGGAGTGGTTCAGCTGAGTCTAACCGATACGTGTGCCGTGCCGAACGATGCTTGTTTTGTTTACTTATGTTATATTTTCGATTCTAGTTTTGCAGCGGCTCTGGCTCTGATTGGATTCTGATCAGATTACATTACAAGATTACAACTTCGAGAAAGTTATTGCTAGGTAATTAAAATCAACATTGTAACATGAAATTATAGTACCTAATATTAAAACCGTATCATTTCACTGCAAAAAGTAATGTGATCAGAATTTAATAATTAAACTAAATGAAAATCACTTAACATATTTTGCTTTAAACGGAACGGAAATACAGATTACCAACAGACGACAATGTTTTTGACCATGGAGGTAACATGGGGGACATGGAGGTACCTATTAACTATCACTTATGTACTTATTACCTCCATGGTTTTGACAGTTCGGTCGGTAGGGTCCTATCGCTTACGGTCCGTCACGAAAACAATATATAGAAACACCAGCTTAACCGATACCGGCTGGTAGCTTCCAGAGGCCACTTACCGTTACCGGTAACGGATGGTTGAATATAGGAACCGGCCCTTAATCTAAAAATGGTTTTATTAGTTTATTAGTTTAAACCCAAAATATTTTTTTAAGACCTATTCAACGATATGCCGCACCATGGGGTACGCAAGAAAAAAAAATTACATCCCCACTTTACGAGTAGAGGAGGTACCCTATAAAAAAATATATTTCAAAATTTTATTGTACCACTTTGTCAGCGTAACTAATATGTATATTCATGCCAAATTACAGCTTTCTAGAACTAAGCATCTCCGAGCAATAGTGCGGACGGACGGACGGACGGACGGACATGGCGAAACTATAAGGGTTCCTAGTGGACTACGGAACCCTAAAAAAAGCCAGCAACACCTCTCGTTACGTCACTACGAGGTTATAGCGCGCAAAAAATTCTCGTAGTTCATACGGTTGACCACCAGACGGCGCTGTATTTCGTTGTATGAAGAAAATGGCGACTGAATGTTCGAATATGCCTAGCTGTGCGCTCGTTTGCCTATACCATTGGTATATAAAGAAAACCTCGAAAAGACTAGCTACTTGATAAAATAGCTATCTAACTAAAGCAAAACATCCTAACGTCTTATCCAAGGGAGATCTTGGAGTCAACATTCGCCATAAACATAGCTCGCATAGTTTCCAAGGACCTAACAGCAATCAACCCGTCAATTTATTTGAACAAATGTGGCTGTATCATTAAAAGTTTCCCCGAATTCTACATGGAGGCTGATTGCCGCATGAATCCCTTAAAACGGCACTTGTCCAAGTAATTTGTTCGGTAACAAACCGGAGTCCGCCGACCTAAAATGAATGTGAATATTTTGTTCCGGCCCTTTCGAGTTTCGGCCACTTGGATGGATGTGGGATCATGTTGAGATGGTGTTTATGTTGAGAAGGACTTATGTAAGAACTGTGTAATCTCGTTTCGCTAAATCGTAAGCGGTGGTTAAGTAATACAGTAAGCTGCAGAGAGTGACTGCTCGTAAGAAAGAGGGTTCTCTTTCTCGGCAGCTACAGAACTTTTGCTGCAGTGTAAGGAAATTGTCAGTTTCATGATAGTTATATACATACCTATCGATCATGACACAATAATATACTTCGCCATTTATGACAGTCCGGTATTCAGTAGTACAGTAGTGTGGGTGTCACCCTAACGTCATTCGCACTGCTGTGTGTTGCAAGTGGTGCATTAAAATAATCCCCGATCCTCATGTATGCTGTGAGTGTTTCATTACATTATTACGTTCATTTGTTTTTAACTTATCCCATTTTGTGTGCTTAAACAAGTAAATGACAATTTTAATCCGCAAATTATTTATTTTGCATTTAACGGCAAAAAATATTTCCTTCATTTTTGTTTTACGCGATAAGGTGGCAACTCTACTTTGACGTTACGGTGTCACGTCACCCGGATCGGCAGACCTTGTTTTCGTCTACGACGTCTACTTAAAAATGTTATTCAGGTAAGAAGGAATTTGTTCATATAAGAAGACCTCACACGACATTTGCGAAAACTGATGAGCAAAAATACGGTATTTACTGGGTTTTAAACAAACACCCACTACAGCTTATTTGCGTTCCCTTGCTGGGCACAGGCCTCCAGTCATCACGAGAGCTTGGTTTGGGCTTTAGTATCAATCAATCAATCAATATATTTATTTTGTCAAGACATAGGTGTTAAAGGTGTTACAGTACAATGTTATAGAATCCTCATGCTTAGCCCTCAGGCATACAAAATATTCTTAAAAACTATCCAGCAGCATGCAATAAATACACACATCTTTTTAATCAATAATGGTCGTCGAAGAATTCATTTAGTAAATAATAAGCCTTATTAACAAGATAATCAAAAAGTTGTTTTTTGAACATGCTTACATCATATTGTATATCAGTATATTGGGGACTTCACATAAATTTTTGATTTACTTAGTAGATGCGAGCAGGTTTCTTCACGATGTTTTCCATCACCGAAAAGCTCAGTGGTAAATTCAAATTGAATTTCGCACATAAGTAAACTTTAGTTTAGTAACTTAGAGGATCGAACCCCCTTCCCTCTGCATGAGAGGCGGTTTGGTTTTTCATTTGTCGTGATAAAATCAAGATAAACATGAACAAAGGTACTTACTTATTCAGGTTACTTACTAAATAGTCTGAAGCCGTGGTGGCCTAGTGGTTCGACGTACCGCCTCTCATGCAGAGGGTCGGGGATTCGATTCCGGCTCGCACCTCTAAGTTTACTTATGTGCGAAATTCTATTGGAATTTACCACTGAGCTTTCGGTGAAGGAAAATATCGTGAGGAAACCTGCACTCATCTGCGTAGTAATTCAAAGATGTGTGTGTAGTCCCGAATCCACACTGGGCCCGCGTGGGGACTATATAGCCCAATCCCTCTCGTGATAAGAGGAGGCCCAGCAATGGGACGCAAATAGGCTGAAGTAGTACTAAATAGTCTAATGGGTCGTAGGTAGAGATCTTCTACTATCTAAAGTCCCGCGCCTTCACATTTCAAAACGATTCAATTTTTTTATTATTATTTAAAAAGCAGCACCAACACTCTCAAGGCATAGTTGATGGCTGTCTCAGCACGCACACATGTGTTGGGAGTATTGGTGGTGTTTTTTAAATACACTGAAGCGTAAAAATAAACGGAACCTCTCTAAAAACACAAATGAAATTCACAGTCACAGCCCGAGAGATTTCCATGAAGTATTTTCTACGACCATTCGAAATTCGAATCTAATTTCGCCCTGACGTCCTCTGTCGGGTGGACGAGGGTTGCCAGCTCTCGAAAACGCTGTTCTGAAAAAAAAACTGAATTTCGTAAAATACCTAATGTGCTTATGAAAACAAAAACATGAGTTTGATTGAAATTTGAGGATATTTTTTATTTGAAATGTATGTGTCAAATATTTATATGGTTAAAGTTTCTAGTCGGCTTTTGGCTAAGGATGGTTTAAATTTGATGTTTGCTCCATTTAGACAATCTGTCAAATTTTAACCCACGTCCGTAGCTAAAACTAGGCATTTAGTGAGCCTATATATTACTACTAGTTTCTGCCAGCGACTTGGCCCGCGTGTAATTCGGTTATCGCGTTCCCGCGGGAACTACGCGTTTTTCCGGGATAAAAAGTACCCTATGTCCTTTCCCGGGACTTCAACTATGTCCATGCCAAATTTCATATCAATCGGTCCAGCGGTTGAAGCGTGAAGAGGTAACAGACAGACGGACAGACATACAGACATACAGAGGTACTTTCGCATTTATAATATTAGTATGGATAATATGCATTTAGGAATCCGGCCATGGAGATTTTTTTGCAGCGTCGCGAAACTTAAAACGAAGTTTCAAGTAAGTACAACTATGTTGACTCTTAGGACTTTGTTGAAATTTTGAAGTTGGAGGATTTTAAATGTTTTTAATAGAAGTAGCCCTCCGAGATCGCCATTTACACCCGGCGTTTTAGAAATAGAAAATATAAATAGAAATTTATTTATTTGCTTTAAATGTAGTAGGTACATCATCATCATCATCATTTCACTGGGGTCACCGACATAGCCCGAAGAATTGCGAGCCTTAAGTGGCAGTGGGCGGGGCACATTGCTCGCAGGACTGATGGACGATGGGGCCGGAAAGTTCTCGAGTGGCGCCCGCGAACCGGGAGACGAGCTGTCGGTAGGCCTCCAACAAGATGGAGCGACGACCTCGTGAAGGTCGCGGGAAACCGGTGGAAGCAAGTAGCACAGGACCGGTCGGAGTGGCGAGCCTTGGGGGAGGCCTATGTCCAGCAGTGGACGTCTTTCGGCTGAAATGATGATGATGATGATGATGAGAAAACCAGTAGCAACAGGAAACAAAATTGTAGTTTGCTCCCTAGGGAGTAAAATATTATTTTGCTCCCTGTTTGCGGGGCAGAAATGGAGAGGGAGCAAAATCGTATTTTGCTCCCTCTAAACGGGGAACAAAGTACTCCTTTTCGAATAGGAGGAGTGAAAATATGTTTGAAGATACTCAGGGCCCACTGAACTATCCTTATTTGTTAACAGATCAATCAGACATCGATGTTTCCGATTGTATAATAAGTAGGTACACTTTATCTCATTTCATCTCGTCCTTCGACCCCGATTTACAGAGTCGATAATATATGGAAATGCCTTCAAATAAAGCAGAATTTTGGTTGACGCTTCGTTAGGTACTTTTCCCTTGACGTGATTTGTCTACGGGTTATTGACTTCAGTTTGATATTTGTGAAGGTAACTTGATTCTTATCTATTGCTTACAATCCTTCGATACGTTAATTTAATCTAACTTAATATACGAATACCACCTACACTCAATAATAAATCACTCAATAGGTAAATTTAGAACTAATTATCCACCCGTGAGAGTATCATTCGGAAGAAAATTACTGCACCGAATATTTCGTGGAATAACAACAACAGCTTTCGTATGATCGGTCACCTAGGTATTCAAAAACTGAAAATCTTTTTCAAATACTGAAACTAGCTGATTTTATTAAAGGTACTATAACATAGGTACCTATATTTTTAAATTTCAAGTTATACAACATTTACTAAATTCCAGACAAAAACTTTTATAAACAACACTGAATTCACAGTACGGAGTTGAGATGAATTCCCAAGATCGCTAAGTTTTTGATACCCGGCTCTCGGGGGCTTTTCCAAGTTAATTATCAGCAGAAGGGGTTCAATTTCCTCTGCCAAGGATTAGTGTGTGATGCCATACAATTTATTACCTAATTATGTTTCTAAAGATAAAATCATGAGTAAGTTATTTAGTAATATCAAGTTTACATTATTAAAAAAGTTAAACCAAAGTTAAAAAAAGTTAAAACCCTTCCTCGCCTTAATAGGTACAGTCAAGTTCATTAATATATGATCACTTTTGGACCTTATTACAAGGGAGCAAGGTGTAAAAGTGTGTATATATTGGAGAAGTCGACTGTACCGGCATCCAACGAAACTCCACCTACCACTACGCACGCTATCTACTATCCAAAGGTTGTCTGGTAGAGATCACTATGTAGCGATAATACCAGTCTACACCATACCTCCGATGTTTTGTGACTGTTTCATTTTTTTTACCTCTCTTCATGTGTGGTGATCAATAATAGTACATTACACACCTAGGGCGGTCAAGTAAAGAAAGTCTCAGATCGCGGGTAATTGAGGCCCGAGCTGGAGGCGAGGGCTATAATCTAGGGGTCTGAGGATTTCTTTACGACCGCCCGTGGTTAGTATACGATTTTACGTCACCACCTGGCCGTGAAGAGGGATTTTTCGTAGCGCCCAAGGGCGGTAAATCCCGCTTTTCGGCCTGGTGTGACGTAAAGAATATTGTATTGTATCAGTATAAGTGGTAATATTTATTTATTTAAATTTCTACATCACAATCTTACCTGTGATGCTTTCCTAGTTTTGACCCCAGGAACCTCCGTTCGAGAGCGAACAGGTCAAACCCAGGTTGCCACGACTTATTCCCTTTCCCCACTCACCATTCATTCCACATGAGGGATCACGTAAAGGTATTAGGTTAAAGGGTTCACTTCTTAAAGGGTAAGTACCTGCAGGTAAAGGTACCTCGAATAACCCTCTTGGGGCGGAACGTTGTAGCGTATGGACTTGAACACAATAATTATCCAAGAGCCAACACTCAATTATACCATTTTATACCTATAGTTTTTTTTTTAAAGAGTAAACTTGGTTATGAATTTTATTTGTGACTTTTTGTGCTGTTTTATCAGACAAAAGATAGATTTATTAAATTCGGATGCTTCTGGTGGTGCAAAATCCTATTAATTTTTAGGTTGATTAAGATATTAGGCAGTCGGTAGTGGTAGTTTTTTCATCATGTTATTTGAATTCCTGTTTATAAATAAACAATGTTATCTTCTCTTCGCGACTTTGCGTGCAAAGCGTGGAATTCGGTTAGAGCATTTAAAATTGTAACCTCCTTTTTACCTCCTTAGGGAATTTCCAAAAATCTTTTCATTGCGGATGTCTACGTCGTAATAACTGTTAGTGTGCCAATTTCAGTGCTCTTGATAGATCAGTCTGTCAGTCACAGTGTGCCTTTTATATATTTAAAAATGTGTCCATCAATTACAAATACATGGAAATAAAGCTCTGAATATAATTACTCAGAGCTTAATTAAGCATCGACTGCCAAAGCATGAAATATATATTTAGAAACGCAAAATTCAACGTATCGTCCACGTACAGGGACCGACGCTCTGCGCCTATTACGGAAAATAAGTGCCCCTTATTTGCTACGAACGTTATCCTTTCATAATTGAAGGTTTGACATTTATGAAAGGCTGCCTTTTAGACACAAATATTAATGTCCGTCCGTATGAGTGACATACGGGCGGACATACGTGCACATGTTTTGTTTTGATATTCATTTAACTGCCACCATTTTGATGTGATAACGTCTTATAACGTGGTGAACGCCGGCTGCGCTAAGAAAAAAACATGACGCAATATGTAGCGTTACCTTAACGTGTGGTAACGCTACCATATCCATTTTCAATTCGATTCATAAAAGTACCAATGTCTTCTTATGACGCTATCACGTAAAATTATCGTCCGTCAAACCGACTTTATAGACAACCGATTTTTTTAAAGGGAATGAGCAATAGGGGAAACGACACCTTTTTATTCGTTAGTCTATCAGGAAGATTATTTAAAAGTATTGGACACGTATTTTTTCTTTTTTCACGTAATCAAACTTATACGGAGATATATTGAGTTGAAATGTCACGTGACGTCACGGTTAGGTACGATTTATACCTAACGGTGACGTAGTTAGCCCCCACTCTCCAACTTTAATGCGTTTTAACTTAGTAATTCTTTGTCAATTTGATAAAACAAAAAATACGTGTCTATTATTTTTTTACTACCTGACTGACGGACTAATTAGAATTTCGATTTCTTCACCCTGTCGTCATCCCTATTGTATACAATTTGTTTGTGCAATGAAGTTTAAATAAATAATAATAAATAAATGACTGTAAAGAGGGCAATGGAAAGGGCTATGCTCGGGGTTTCTCTGCGTGATAGAATCAGAAATGAGGATATCCGCAGTAGAACTGGGGTCACCTACATAGCCCGAAGAATTGCGAGCCTTAAGTGGCAGTGGGCGGGGCACATTGCTCGCAGGACTGATGGCCGACGGGCCGGAAAGTTCTCGAGTGGCGTCCGCGAACCGGGAGACGAGCTGTCGGTAGACCTCCAACAAGATGGAGCGACGACCTCGTGAAGGTCGCGGGAAACCGGTGGAAGCAAGTAGCGCAGGACCGGTCAGAGTGGCGAGCCTTGGGGGAGGCCTATGTCCAGCAGTGGACGTCTTTCGGCTGAAATGATGATGATGATGATGAAATGAGTGTAATAGATTCTATCAAAAGAATCAATAGTCATCTCATCATGTTTGTACTTACCTCAAACATTTCATAACATTTGGAATCCAATGTCTATGCCGCACACGAGTAGGAACGTCTGCTTGGTGAAAGTGATTGTATGTTGTTTAACAATCAATTCTTTCAGTTGTTTAAATAGTTCGTTTCTGCACTAAATACTTTAATTAAACGTTCGAAAACTCCATCAGCCGAAACACCCCCAAGTAACAATTTCTGGTTCTATAGTAGCCCATAGAACATTTCTCAAAACACCACCTTAGCCCTATAAAAGGCCATAGAAAGTTGAGTAACGCCGATCTGGCGCAGTTATATCTCCATTTAGTGATATAGTGGAACCGTAGCAGCTTTAGTTGTGACGTTTTAGGTCTGTAAAGGTGATGTAATGATGACTCGTATTACAATTTAGTGGCATACGGGCTACAGTAACGCTAATACAGTGCTTTTTACCCGACTGCGCACCGCAAAGGAGGGTTATGTGTTTACCTGTCTATGTATGTATGTATGTATGTATGTATGTATGTTTGTTCCTTTGTGGCACACTAGAGATCAAACGCGTGGGTCGATTTTAATGAATCATACGTCAATCGATTCGTCTGAATTGCGCGAGTGTCACTGAAGATATGAAATTTATCAAAATTCAAAATGGCGGCTACCAGACGCCATATTGTACAAAATAAAAAAATAAAAGTCAACCAACTATGCCATGTGAGGTATCGTTGAATAGGTATTTAAAAATCATTATTAGGTTTCTTTGACCATTTTTCAGACAAAAGAACCGTTTATGATTTATAACGATTCAAAGTTCCTTTACTAACCACGTAAAGTAGGTACCTACCTATCCACCCAGTAGTACATCCGTTCGAATTAGCAACACAGGAAATAATCTAGACCAACGAGTCTTCAAGCAGGTCACGACGACTATAAAATACTTAATAATAATGTTTTTCATAAATCTCAAACTTCAATCAAGTAGGTACGTACGCATGTGCAATGTAGTGTACCAGTAGCGTCATCTATCCGTTGACTTGAAGACTTTTAGTTTCGTTATTACATTTAAAGTGTCAATAGTGTGTGTGATACAGTGAAATATAACCTAATTGATTATAGATACCAATTAGGTACACTAGTCAGTACTCAGCGCTCGTAAATAAATAAAATAGCTACCTAATACTCTTATGTAGTACCAGTAGCGCCATCTATCGGTTGACTTGAAGAATTTTAATAGGTTCAGGCTTATGTAGCGTTTTGAGCCGGGTTAGGTCTCTAGAGGGATTAATAATCAGTAATTTAGATCATCGCAAGCTACTTAATAATCCCCACGATAGCAACTCTCTCCATGAAATGACAAGATTGCGGAATTTACGGTCTTTTAATCCCTAACTAAAAATAATAAAATAAAAAAGTTAATTAAAAAAAAAACAAAAAACCCGACTGCGTAAAAACTAAAAAGAAAAAAAACAAGACTACTTAGTTCAGTAGTAGCTAGGATTATGTTAAGTAATTGATTGCTATTGAGGAATCTAAAGATGCCTACAGTCGGGACCCATTTAAAATCTAGGTTAAAATGTTACAAATAATGGGTCCCGATAGTAGGCATCTTTAGATTCCTCAATAGCAATCAATTACTTAACATAATCCTAGCTACTACTGAACTAAGTAGTCTTGTTTTTTTTCTTTTTAGTTTTTACGCAGTCGGGTTTTTTTTTTTTTTTTTTAATTAACTTTTTTTTTATACTGTAGTAGCGTTCGTTGATTCCCTTATAGTCCTATTTTAGTCTATAGTAGAATCCGTGATTCCTATTGAGGCGCTTTCTCGGCAAAGTTTGGTATTGTGTGTTTTTGCTGTGAACTTCACTGACGGACAACAAAAATAATTCAATTATATAAAGGAGTTCTATTCTATCGTGGTGTTTATGTTATCTTATTTAGACATTTAATATTTCGATCAATGCTGCAAAAAGCACGTGCGACTAAAGTTTTACTGATAGAATAGTATTTGATTTGCTTAGTATTTTCAATGCGCCCTCGATTAATTGAGTTTTGAATAAAATATATTGATATTATAAAATTAAATTCACAGTCATTTCTACTTTAGAGCCATTAAGTACATCCGTGGGTCTTATCGGCTCACTATAGTACCACCAACTCCTGTCATGTCAAAGTTTGAGTAAAATTAGAGTTCTTTATGTTATGACGGATCTACAAACTCCATTATAGAAAGTTTCGGCCATATAAAAGAGTCATAGTCACAACTATCGTACGAGCCTATAATAGGGATTCAAAAACAATTAGAACACTTTTAAGTACTATAAATATGTCCTAAAAATCGATTATAAAACAAAACCGCTCTATTACGGCGTCATTATGGCTACTAAAGACCAGTACTATAGGAGTGATTAGTGGAACCACAATATCGTAAAATCCTTGTATAGTAGAACGTTCATCACTGCTAAAACGCAAGATTTATAGCGGTTGTGCGGGAAACCTTATAGCGCAAATTAGATACATAATGGTGATTTCAATCACTTTTATACAGTAACATAGCTCTTTAGTGGCTATATTTGAAGTTTTTATAGCACTTGACTATAATAGCCCTATAAAATGGTTCTATAAACGTTTACATCAACAACTTATACGATAATTTGGCTCTTTAGCTTATAGAGCAAGAATGTGTTCCCAAACGCCTTTATACAACTGGTAGTCACCGCTAAAACCTTTATACGACGTTTACTCGACCTTTTAGTGATGATAACCCAAGTTATAGGGCCAAAATGTTACTTGGGCCACAATACTCGTAAACTGAATTAACTATAATGAAACGCCAATTTGCTCGGAACGCTCGCTCGACGCCCAACCGATGTGTTTAAACCAATTAAATTGTTTCAAATCCAATGTTTACATTACTCGGTTAAATTCTATTGAATCTAGTTTAATTGCTAATTGTCCGGAATTGAATTTTACCACAGACTTCATAGTGTATCGGACGTTTGGAATGTTACATCGCTGAAATGCGTCCGCAATGTCCTGATACTGCGCTCCATTAGCAACTAAATAGGTATTTACGTTTCATTTCGTATGTACTAATTCGATAGTTAGAATATAAACAGAAAATTATAATACCAGTAGCGTCTGCCCGCGACTTCGCTCGCGTGCAATTCAGTTATCGAACGGGATATTTTCGGGATAAGAAGTAGCCTATCCTTTCCCGGGACTCCAACTATATCCATACCAAATTTCATCTTAATCGGAAGTTTAAAGGAAGAAGAAAGGAAGGTTGAAGCGTGAAGAGGTAACAGACAGAGTTACTTTCACATTTATAATTATGGACTAGTCGTTCCTATTTTTACCCGTTGCCATTGGGAATTTCTGGACTCCTCTCTTACTCGCCCCAAGAAACCTACATGCGTTGTCTGTCAGTCATTCAGCCAGTAACACAATAGTTTCATAAGTACATACACTGGCCTTTTACCACCTCTAGATTTCTGGGATGTAAAACTATGCCATTTCCTTCCCCGGAACTCTGACTACGAGTACATGGATGGCCTCGAGTTTTAACACTTTTTTAAATACATAATGAACCCTCTTAGTGGGTCCGGATAACCGGGTCATCATCGACAGTCCGCCCACGTCCAACATTTTGAGAATGGGCTTTCATAGGGAACCATTCCGCGGTCCTACGCGACGGGCCTGTTTACATTTATTTAATTTCACGCTTTGAAATAATATGGGGAAAACAATTGGAACTTAAAAGAAATATTTTCGTTTTGAGGAAAGTTGGCAACGTCGCAAATAGCTGTCAAATATTTCGCTGTTTTCATTAATTTCTGAATATTACTGAATGAAAACATGAATTATCGCTCTATAGTTGAATTAAACATTAACTATGGATTGCAACAATTATCATAGGAACACGAAAATTTTAGGATTATGGAAGTACTATGTTTTGAAAACTTTCCATCGCATTTTCCATGCATTTTAATCTTATAATTTTAATGCCTAACCAACAAATATAAAACGAAACGCGTCATTCAACCATAGAATGATAACTTCTTTTTTAGTTCAGTAATATTGAGAAATTAATAAAAACAGCGAAACATTTGACAGCTATATGTGACGTTGCCAATTTCCGGGTTAAACCCTCTTAAGGCATTCACTGCCACTTCTGTTTTACGAACTTTCGTCAGGTGCCACATCTGTCATTAAGGGAACATTGCAACGCACATGTGCGTTCAAGGCACTGCGGGAAAGTCAGCAAAACGCACATAAGCGTCGGTGGCAGTGAATGCGTTAAGTGTTTTTCTTTCTCACAATGTTAACTACAGAGTCGGCAAGGCGCGACTGACGCATGTGGTGTTGCAAGCGTCTATGGGCGACGGAGACCTCTTTCTTACCATCAGGAGGGCCGTATGCTTGTTTGCCAGTCTTATTATGAAAAAAACTCACTTCAAGTATGAGTTTTTTATATGTCTATGGTATAGGCAAACGAGCGCACAGCCCACCTGGTAAGTGGTAACTGCGGCCTATGGACACCGAAATCCTAAATAGTTACCTCCAATCATTTGTGACAGAAAATGACCACCTATATCATGCCATCTGTATCTCAGAAACGTGGCTTACGGATAAAAAAATTGAATTAGTACAAGTCCAAGGATACGTCCTTGCATCTTGTTATCACCGAACAAACTACGCCGGCGGCGGCGTGTGCATACTGTTGCGTAACGAACTGGACTACATCGAACGGAAGGACATCGTGGACCTGTCCGTTGAATATGTTATAGAAATAGCGGCCATAGAAATATTAAAACTAGACTTGATTATAATTGTTGTATATTGGAACAGTAGAGAGACTGACGTTTTTTATAAACAAATGCAATTAATGCTTAACATCTTAACTCTAAAATACAAAGACAAGAATATACTTTTGGGAGGCGACTTCAACATTAATATCTTAAGGGATGATAAGCAATGCCAAACGCTGCTGAATTTTATGTTGGAATATAATTTTATACAATATGTTACAGAACCAACACGAGTAACGCAAAGTTCTTCTACTTGTCTGGATCTAGTTTTTTCAAACTTCGGTAAAAACAATCTGGAAATAAACGTCCAAGACTTTGGTTTCTCTGACCACAAATCAACAATCGTATGTGCGCATAAACTAGTTCCCAATAATAAAACCACATTAAAAATACGGAAAAGGTTATATAATGAAAGAAATATACAAAATTTTCAGTTACAACTACAAAAAATTGATTGGGAAAAAGTAATTAAGCCTGAAAACGATGTAAACAGTAATTACATAATTTTCAATAATACTTTAAAATACATTCTTGAAGCTTGTATACCAATAAAGCATTTAAAAAATAAAAGTAAACAAAAAAAATCTTGGTTGACGAAGGGCATAAGAGTAGCTTGTAAAAATAAAAGACTTAATAGAATTTTAGTAAATTATACTAGGAACTCCACCCTTATTAATTACTATAAAAAATACGAAAAACTTTTAAAATGTGTAATATCTAAATCTAAAAAAAATGTATTTATAAAAGAAATGAAACAGTCCAGTAACATTACTAAAACAATGTGGAAAATAATTAAAGCGCGTACAAATAAGATAAACAAGCGACAACGAACAAATATCGAGTTGGAAGTCCATAATAACCTTACGTCCGACCCTAAACAGGTGGTTAACGCATTCAATAGTTTTTTTGCATCAATAGGTAATGTCAATGGTGCAGAGCGGCCGTGCGGGCGGCCCGTGCTCCGGCCAACGACTAACTCGCTGTACCTACAGCCGGTCGAGCCGCGTGAAATAAATACCATTATAAAACGACTAAAAAATAAACAAAGTTGCGGAATTGATGAATTACCATGCTCGCTGATACGAAGATGTGCGGATGAGCTAACATTGCCTTATTATAAACTAGTGAACCAGTCATTCTCCGACGGAGTTTTCCCTGACTTGCTCAAAACGTCCATAGTTAAGCCAATCCATAAAAAGGGTTCCAAGTCAGACCCTAACAACTATAGACCAATTGCTCTCTTACCAGCATCGTCAAAAATTTTCGAAATAGCAATGTGCAAGCGCCTTTACAACTTCTGCGAAAAATATAAAATCTTTGACGAGTGCCAAAACGGGTTCCGCAAAAATCGATCGACTGTTCTTGCTGGGTACAAATACATACAAGAAGTCTTAAACATCCTTAATGATAAAAAATACGCAATTGGAGTCCTGTTGGATATGTCCAAGGCATACGACAGGGTTCAGTATGATATCCTACTAAGAAAACTTTACGGAATAGGCGTGAGAGGCACCGCACATAAATGGTTTCAATCGTATCTTGAAAACCGCCAACAATACGTGGAAATTGAGCACATTGACCACAAAACCGGAAACGTCACTCACTTCAGATCAGAACCACAATACATAAAAAGCTCGATTCCCCAAGGAAGCGTGGTGGGATGTATATTATTTTTAATATACATAAACGACCTTCCAAAAATTGTCGAAGAGTCATGTGTCCTGTTTGCCGATGACATTTCTATTCTTACCTCCTGTAAAGACAACCAAAACCTTGCAAATCATTTAAACAATATATTAAACAATTTAACAGATTGGATGGACGATCATAACCTTGAAATAAACTTCTCTAAAACTAAAATCATGCAATTTCGGCCGTACCAGAAGAAAAAGCTAGAAATAGACTTCTATTACGACACCACCAAACTAGAATGTGTCGATATATTCACACTACTTGGTATGGATATTGATTCTAATATAAACTGGAAGTCGCATATAAAAAAAATAAGTACTAAATTATCAAAATTTACGTTTGCCCTCAGAGAACTAAAAAAATCTACAGATTTACATTCAGCCCTTTCTGCATACTATGCTTATGCATATTCTTGGCTCAAGTACGGAATTATACTTTGGGGAAATAGTACAGACGCCAAGGATCTTTTCATTCTCCAAAAAAAATGTATACGGATACTTAGTAACATAAAACAAACCATTAGCTGCAAACCACATTTTATCAAATTAAAAATCCTAACTTTACCTTCAATGTACATCTTTGAAATAAGCAAATTTGTAAGAAAATACCCACAGTTTTTCACAAAGTTAGTAGATCAACCACGATATTTCGAAACTAGATTTAAAAATAACCTAGCACTGAAAAAATCAAATCTAAAACTTCACTATACAGGTCCAAATTCCATGTGTATACAAATTTATAATAAGCTAAGTGATAAAATCAAGAATGAAACAACGGATAGAATGTTTAATAGTCGCCTAAAAGATTTTCTAATAGAAAAAACATACTACACAATACAAGATTTCTTAACTGATAAAGATATATAAGCTTCGGTCTGCCTCTTTCCATACCTACAACAGGGTCTCATGAAACACCTTTAATTATGAATAATATATATTAATATCGTATAAATAATTAAATAAATAGCTATGAACACCAAATATGTCCCCTAGTTGTCTTGTTAAAAAAAGTATTGAAGTATATTGTTAAATATGTAAATACATAATATTTATTAAAAGTGAATGTATATAATTATAAATAATATGAATGTCAATAATTTATGAAGTCAGGTAGTAAATATTGCAAGTATGTACAAAGAATAATTAAAATGTTAATGTTAAACTTGACTTGATAGCTTAGTTATAAGTAGTTTATAAGTTCCATTGTGTGCCCTAACAGGGTGTCATGCTGCAAAAAATCTCTGTATACCACCAATTAATACATGACTACATTGATTGAATAAATAAATAAAAAATAAATGCGTTGCCTACCCTGAGGCCTAAGATGGAATGCCTCTGTGCCAGAACTTTCAGAAATTTGAGATGATTATAGTTCACAACATTCTGATTTAAATCTCAGAATACGAGTGTAAGTGCTCATAAGTCATAATATTAGCTCACATGGATGGGGGGTAATATGTGTATTATAATACCGTAGTACAATCCGGAAGGAATGTAATATACTCCGTTGCGGGAAGCAGCGCGGCGAATGTGTGCGAATCATGGTGCGAACGTACCAATTTATAGAATTTAATAAACTCGAATGAGATGAATTAGTACATTGTATATTAAGGATTAAGGGCGGTAAACTAGGAATTGCAGTCGAGAGCATTTATAAGCCCGAAGCCGAAGGTTGAGGGCTTTAAAAGGGCTCGAGACTGCAATGGGGACTATCGTTTCTTTGCTCATCAGTTGGCGCCACTGTAGACTAAGGTCCAGAGGTATAGCTGTCAAAGGCGACTCTATAAGATCGGCGCCGAAACTAAGTTTTCAATCATGAATCTCATTAAGTTTATTAATTATAAATAACTATCATCATATAGAGCAGCTATGCCGCAATGTTGTGCAGCTCCGTTTTGTTTGGGAAAAAGATTTTTTTTTCAAAGCGTTTACATTCATAGCCAAATAATCCATATTGGCGGTAATTTCACGAAGGAGATCACTATTCAACAGGTAAATTAAAGAAATTATGATTTATATCACGAAGCCCGCCAAAACCAGTGAAAACTGAATGTTATTGGACCTCACGCAACACTAGCGCCTCTAGTGGCAAATTCACACGCGATAGCCCCCATTCCTATACCGCCTGTAACAATGTTTTTCATCACACTTGCGAGGAAGATAAAGGAAGTATTGAGTAATCATTCAGAAAATTCAAGAATAAAAAAACAATTATTACAACAATATGAAAAAGGAAACTTAATGACCGCGCCATTGTAAGTGGCCAGTACGCGACCGTAGGTACATTTCAAAACAAAGAAAAAGGTTTGTTTGCGGTGCGATCGATGGTGCAAATAGTCGGTCGGTACTTAATGAGTTTTTGAATTAAAAATAGTAGTTTATGTAACTGCTACATAATAAAGGTCCTTAAAACACGAGTGGGGCTTTATGAAACGAGCCATCAGGCGAGTTTCATAATAATATCGCACGAGTGTTTTAAGGCCTAATTATGTACAGTTGCATACACAACTTTATCTACACTCATTTTATAAATCCTCTTAGATGGTTCAAATTCGAATGGCGGAAATTCGAATACGTCAGTATCTCACATTCGATTTTCAAAAAGCATAGACTAAATAGAGCCGACGTTTGAATTTGGAACAAACTTTCGCTCTGTCTGGCTGAAGAATATGGGCGAACATTGCTGTTGGAAGATGTTCGAAATTTGAATGCTATATTAGACAATCAAATTCGATGGTCTAATACAGCTATTAGAACATTTTCACAGATGAAAAAATAGTTCTAACTAAACAGTTTATCTTAATGCTGGTCATAATTTGCGGTTTTTGAACGCATCATAGAGGGTTTATGATATAAGTGTAGATAAAATACATTCATTACTTTACGGCCCGTGGGGTCATAAGAAATCTCGAGAACATGTGGTCATAATATGGGCCTTAGAGACCGCGTTGCCGGGCTGTAATGACAACGTTTTCGAGCAAGTGTGATGAAATAGTACATTACAGACCTAGGGCAGTGAATTCGTTAATGTTCCAGATCGCAGGTGTTTGTGACCCGAACCGAAGGTGAGGGCCATAAATATGCGATCTGGGGCTTTACGAATTACCGCCCGAGGTTTGTCAAAACTTTTACGTCTTGCCTTGGCCAGAAAGTGAGATTTTCTCTCCGCGTAGCAGGCAGAAAATCACACTTTACGGCCATGGGTGACGTAAAAATATTTACGAACTAGCTTCCGCTTAGAATTCGGTAATGGCGTTCCCGCGAGAACTACGCGATTTTCCGGGATAAAAAGTATCTTTTATTATAGTCGACCTCGACTTGATAGTTTCTTTTAATGTTCAAGTTTCAGACGCGACTTCTTCTATAGACTTATTATTAGTGGTAGTATAGATAGTATAGATATATAAGCCGTGGTCCTAGTGGTTTGATTTACCGCCTCTCATGCAGAGGTGCGAGGTTAATTTGAATTTACCACTAAGCTTCTCGGTGAAGGAAAACATCGTGAGGAAACCTGCACGCATCTGCGAAGCAATTCATAGATGTGTGTAGAGTGCCCAATGCGCACTGGGCCCGCGTGGGGACTATAGCCCAGACCCTCTTGTGATGAGAGGGCCTGTGCACAGCTGTGGGACGTAAATGGCTGTAGTAGTAGTAGTAGTAGTAGATGCAGAGGTGCGGGGTTCGAATCGAAATATACTGTTTTGGTGGCGGTGGAGACATTTTTACAAATTAATATAGTCAATAACGAAGCAAAGCTCTGGTACAGGCACAGAGTTTATACACGGTGAACTTGAGTAACCCGAATAATTTTACCAGCGTATACCTGAGGTCATAAGGAATAAAAAATGTTAATGAGATCAGGTTGAAATATGATTTTTAACTTATTTTATTCCATACGACCCCAGTCGGAGTCGGTCAGAAATCGTATGGAATAAAAAAAGTTAAAAATCATATTTCAACCTGGTTTCATATTTTTTTTTATTTCTTACGGTCTCAGGTATACGCCGGTAAAATTATTCGGGTTACTCAAGTTCACCGTGTATAAGCAATTCTTCTTAAGACTGATGTTCATTATTACACGCGGTTCATTACTAGAAATGGCCTCGTATCATGTGGCGGGTCTCGTATGTTGAAGTCCACAATATGTTATAAGTATCATATTTTTCTTAGGTATAACAAGACAACATAGAAGGCGGAGCGCTTAAGGCCGTTCCTATACCCAGCTCAGCCGTCATTGTCACACGTGCAACGAGTGAAAGAGAAAGCACTACGCACAGAACGCCCGATTTAGTTAGTGTTTAACGCGTTT
Source organism: Aethes cnicana (assembly GCA_963971205.1). Lineage (NCBI taxonomy): Eukaryota > Metazoa > Arthropoda > Insecta > Lepidoptera > Tortricidae > Aethes > Aethes cnicana. The sequence continues at coordinate 934,400 of OZ020284.1, forward strand.
TAATTTCTATAAAAATACCGTCTAAAAAATGGCATTTATAAAGCTGTCGATATATCTCTATTATATTTAGTTTTACACTGTTTGATATAATGAACTGGAGTAAAGTTGGATTAAAGGTCCGAGTTAGAGGTTACTTTGGATTTAAATTGTATCGAGCGAAGTTTTGTGAAACGTGTAACGAAAGCTGTCAATGTAAGGATGATATAATTAAATATTCCATGTGTTTTTTTTTATATTTTTTACTTTTAACATTTCTTAGAAAAGTATATAATAACATTTCTTAGGTCAGTGAACGGCCTTAAGACGCCGACAAGAGCTAATGATACTGAGCAATCGAGGCATCTCAGCGGACAATGTCTGTTTGCATTGGAGGGAGCGTGAAGCCCGACCGCGGAATATGGGCGATATACGTAGAAAATCAGAAACATGAAGATTTAAAAAAAATCCCACAGTGCATGAACAATATAAATTAGCATATTTTTTGGTATGAGTATGACGGATTAGTGTATTTAATTATAGAAATCTGCGTTAAAAAAATGAACTTATAGAACAGTTTAAATAGGATTAGAAGACGTAACTTCACGATTTTTTTTTCATCGAACCGATTTCATGAAATCTCTTTTACGAAATAGCAAGTTTTTTAAGTATATAGTGAATATTAACATATATTTTAATCGCCTTACAAAATCAAATAGTTTTTGCTTAAATACTGTTTAAATGAAGTCAATTTAGGTCTTGTTGACGCCGAGTCTATTATGCTTGATCCGCGTACTATGGAGGGTTGAAGTAAAGGAGCGCAATCCTTATAGTTCCAAAAGTGGACACCAAATCGGGTAGGTTGGGGGCGCCGCGGTCGCCACTCCAGTCAAGCCACCTAGGCGGATAGTCTGCACTAGCGCCTTCAGATGGCGCTGCTGAGGCGAAAACGCAGCGAAAATGGTTGTGTAGAGTGTGTTTTGTTTTGTTTCTTATCAAATCCGCTGGACATGTTTTCAACTGTTTCGCCATATAAGATAGCGCTCCTTACCAATACAAAAGTCCACCCTCCATACCGCGTCCCTTCGAAGTCATTAAAACGATACAGCACGCCATAAAAAGACTACTAGGTACTAAACTAAACTTAATTTCGACTGAAGTGTTTTTATTTCAAGGTAAGTATAGAAAATAAATGCCGTGGAGGCATTCGATCTTGGCCATCACGGTCGACAATGCATTCGCAATAGGGATGACGACAACTTTTTTTTCCTTTGTCTATCAGGAAGATTATTGAAAAGTATTGGACACGTATTTTTTCTTTTTTCACGTAATCAAACTTATACGGAGATATATTAGTTGAAATGTCGCGTGACGTCACGGTTAGGTACGATTTATACTTAACGGTGACGTAGTTAGCCCCCATTCTCCAACTTTAATGCGTTTTAACTTAGTCATTCTTTGTTAATTTGATAAAACAAAAAATACGTAGAGGTAGTGCCCCCAGTGGGAGGTACCAAGAACAACAACACCCTTTATGGAACACCATATAATCGAAACAAAATACAGAAAGAATCGGACTTATCGCTAAACAGACATCTCTTTCTGACAAGCTTAGGAAAGTGAAAAATGCGAAAATAATAACAATGACGGGCGGCGTAAATATTCTGCTGTGGTGATTACCATTACAGGCAGATCGGCCTGGCAAGTGAAGCCACGGGCATTCATTATGTCATAATAGACCGAGTTTCACAGTTTGGTAATTGAGAGTCTGAACATCCCGACTTTGAGTGACAACTTTTGTTTACCCGCCATTGTTGAAAAAATACCCGATATTTCTGAACAGCTCTTCAAAGAGGAATTCTAAATTACTCTATTTACGATGGGATCCATTTGAGACGAGAAAAAATGATACGATGTGAAATTCGAACACCGAAAAACAACACGCAAAAATACTTACTTACGGAAAATTGTGGTTGTAACTAGGTAGGTATTGTACAATTTCGTCTGTTTCTTACAGTTACAACCATCGACTTATAATAACACTAGCTTTAACCCGCGGCTTCGCCCGCGTGGAATTCGGTTATTATGCTCCCGCGAGCTCTATGCGCCGCTGCGGGCAGGCGCAGAATTTATTTTCTCCTGGGAACTTTTTGTTTCTTCGATAACTCCCAAAGATATTCATTTGAATTGCATGGTGTAAATGGCAATCATAAAGTCCATGAAATGCTTAAGGTAACTATTGTATTTAAAATGATTAATACTGTATCCCTCTAAATAGCTTTCTTTCCAAATCACACTTTATATGGGACCATTTTTTTAGTAATTAAAATGGGTAAAGTAAGCTATCCTTAGAAGATAGACCTATACCATCGCGGACTTTTTTGTAGACCTTAATAAGAGAAACAATTCTTCCATACATTGTTGTGTTATACCTCAAAGGGGTTAGGCAGCGTTTTCGATGAAAGCTCCCAGCCGGCTTGATTTTATCCGCCAACTTGAACTAACATCGTCGTATTTCATCGATTTTACAGAAAACTATAACAAAGTATATACTAAAACCTGCCTCAGCTCAGGAACCACTCTATCTGTTAGTGAAAACTGCATTAAAATCCGTTCAGTGGTTTTTGAGTTTATCGCGAACATCCAGACAGACAGACAGACAGTCAGACAGACGCGACGGGGGACTTTGTTTTATAATATGTAGTGATATATCTATAAAACAAAGTTGTGTTAGTTACACCATTTATAACTGGAGAACGGCTGAACCGATTTCGATGATCTTTGATTTTTTGGATTTGTCTCCGTCCCGAATAGGGGGTTCGATTCCGGCTCGCACCTCTAAGTTTACTTATGTGTGAAGTTCAATTTAACGAATGACGATGGAGGGCAGTGGAAAATGTTTTGAAATGGGCGAAAAATTCTTCCCCACGGAACAATCTTGAGCCAAATTTTATTTATTTATTTATTGGAGATAAAACATAAATTAACAAAGAATTACTTATAAATAAATATAAATATTGGCTAAATAACAATAGTTGTTGTTATTTCCTTAACATATCTCACTAAGAACATAAATAAAAGAATACATACTTAATTTAGAGCAACATGCGATGACTGACTTGAAGTTGCTGCCTCTTCGCCCAGCAAAACACACTGAGTGCATTGAGCGGGCATTTGCACGATATTTGCACGCTTGAGCAGGGCTTGTAACCGGTTAATTAAAAAAACCCCGAAATCGCCATATATTTAGAATTATTTTATACTCTTTATGTGGAACTCCATAGTGTATTTAGGTTATTACTTCGTATTATTTTATAGCCTTATTAAACATGAAATAGTAAACGAAAGAACGATAAGCAAACCGGTTTATTTGTATGGGGGCAAAAACCGGTTTCAAGCCCTGCGCTTGAGGTTTAATTAAAAAAAAAATCGTTCAATTACGTTGTATTGCGCACCGAGGCGAGGGCTCCATACAAACTTGGAAGAAATTAAAATTGTAAGTTTACCATTAAAAACTTATTATTTGCAGTTGGTAAATGTGAAAGTGTGTTTGTTTGTCCTTCCTTCACGTCGAAACCACTGGACCGATTTGGATGAAATTTGGAATGGATATAGTTTGAGATCCCGGGAATAACATAGGATAGTTTTATCCCGATATTTCAATTGGAACGGGTTTTATACTGGTCAAACCCGTTTTTTTCAATACTTCTATAACTATAACTATGCATATGCATAATATCATCGAGTATGCAAAAAAGTAAAACACGGGCGAAGCCGCGGGCAACGGCTAGATTAATTTAAATTCCAAATTGACACCGCTACGTGTTCCTGAGAAGTGACCCTATAAGGGGCTCCATTATTTACTTTTGAGGTACGGAACCCTAACAAATACTAATTCTTATAAAATATTTTAAGTTAGCCTTTTAACGGAACATGGAAGTACCATGGAAGCTTATAACCATTACAAATTTTGAAAAAATCTTTTAGTTGATGCCTACGTCATTAAAGGAATACGTGAGAAAAGTTTCTAGCTCTAAGGGTTTGGCCTGTGCGTTTATTTAAAAGTTTCATCCCCTATTTTTCCCTCTTAAGTGTTCAATTTTAGAAAACGCTGAAATACGTCACTCATTATTTTGGTCGCACTCAATTCATACGAAATGTCATGCAAGTATGTTGAAGAAATAAAAAGTTTAATACAAAATTTCATCCCCTATTTCACCCTCTTGGGGTTTGAATTTTGAACAATCATTTCTTATTGGATGCCTACGTCATAAGAGGAATACGTGTGCTAAATTTTAAGTTTGTAGCCCGAAGGGTTTGGCCTGTGCGTTTATTTAAATCTTTCATCCCCTACTTTACCCTCTTAAGGGTTGAATTTTAGAAACTCTGAGATATGTTACTCATTATTTTTGCCGCAATCAATTCGTATGAAATTTCATGCAAATATGTCCAAGGAATGAAAAGTTTTATGAAATTTTTCATCCCCTATTTCACTCCCTTGGGGGTAGAATTTTGAAAATTCCTTTCTTGGTGGATGCCAACGTCATAAGAGGAATACGTGTGCGAAATTTCAAGTTTGTAGCCTTAAGGGTCTGGTCTTTGCGTTTATCTAAAACTTTCACCCCATAATTCACACCCTTGGGGGTTGAATTTTGAAAATTCCTTCCTTGGTAGATGCCAACGTCATAAGAGGAATACGTGTGAGAAATTTCGAGTTTGTAGATCTAAGGGTCTGGCCTTTGCGTTTATCTAAAACTTTCACCCCTTAATTCACACCCTTGGGGGTTGAATTTTGAAATTTTTTTTCCTTGGTGGATGCCAGCGTCAGAATACGTGTACTAAATTTTAAGTTTGTAGCCCGAAGGGTTTGGCCTGTGCGTTTATTTAAATCTTTCATCCCCTATTTTACCCGCTTAAGGGTTGAATTTTTGAAAACTCTGAATTATGTTACTCATTATTTTTGCCGCACTCAATTCGTATGAAATTTCATGCAAATATGTCCAAGGAATAAAAAGTTTTACGAAAACTTTCATCCCTTATTTCACCCCCATAGGGGTTGAATTTTGAAAATTTCTTTCTTGGTGGATGCGAACGTTATAAGAGGAATACGTGTGCGAAATTTCAAGTTTGTAGCCCTAAGGGTCTGGCCTTTGCGTATATCTAAAACTTTCATCCCTTAATTCACACCCTTTGGGGTTGAATTTTGAAAATTTTTTCCTTGGTGGATGCCAACGTCGTAAAAAAATACGTGTGCGAAATTTCGAGTTTGTAGCCCTAGGGGTGTGGCCTTTGCGTTTATCTAAAACTTTCACCCCCTATTTTACCCGCTTAAGGGTTGAATTTTAGAAAACTCTGAGTTATGTTACTCATTTTTTTTTGCCGCACTCAATTCGTATGAAATTTCATGCAAATATGTCCAAGGAATAAAAAGTTTTATGAAAAATTTCATCCCTTATTTCACCCCCATGGGGATTGAATTTTGAAAATTCCTTTCTTGGTGGATGCCAACGTCATAAGAGGAATACGTGTGCGAAATTTCAAGTTTGTAGCCCTAAGGGTCTGGCATTTGCGTATATCTAAAACTTTCATCCCTTAATTCACACCCTTCGGGGTTGAATTTTGAAAATTCCTTCCTTGGTGGATGCCAACGTCGTAAGAAGAATACGTGTGCGAAATTTCGAGTTTGTATCCCTAGGGGTGTGGCCTTTGCGTTTATCTAAAACTTTCACCCCCTAATTCACCCGCTTAAGGGTTGAATTTTAGAAAACTCTGAGTTATGTTACTCGTTTTTTTTGCCGCACTCAATTCGTATGAAATTTCATGCAAATATGTCCAAGGAATAAAAAGTTTTATGAAAAATTTCATCCCTTATTTCACCCCCATGGGGATTGAATTTTGAAAATTCCTTTCTTGGTGGATGCCAACGTCATAAGAGGAATACGTGTGCGAAATTTCAAGTTTGTAGCCCTAAGGGTCTGGCATTTGCGTATATCTAAAACTTTCATCCCTTAATTCACACCCTTCGGGGTTGAATTTTGAAAAATCCTTCCTTAGTGGATGCCTACGTCATAAGAGGAATACGTGTGCGAAATTTCAAGTTTCTAGCTTCACGGGTTTGGCCTGGGCGTTTATACATCAGTCAGTCACCTTTGCCTTTTATATATACAGATATACGTATATGGACGAACAATGCCTATAATAATATGTCAAAAACTGACATTAGAAAATACGTTCCAATATGCTAATAACGCCTCTTGATAATATGTGTCAAGATAAATATATTATACAAAAGTAAACCTAACAAAAACGGGTGTCCGAGTTGTTCGGGCACCCGTTTTGACGGGCCATTTTTCTTCGGCTGATTGTGAATCCTTACTTATAATAGATACCCTTACTAATATAATGGTTACAACACGTACAAAGTATGTTGGTCAGCAGGTCAGATGGTCACGCTCACGATCCCGCAGCCCTCGCGCAGCCAGCGCGGAGGAGAATCGCTGGGGTTTTAGTGGGTATTCCGGCCACACTGGTCGGCGAGTCCCCCCCCCCCCCCCGGGCGGGTGGTATGCGTAAACGCAATTCCCCAGCGTTAAAAAAAAAGGTCAGATGGTCAGCAATAATACTTTGTATGGCCAAGGGTGATGTAAAATATGCTTCACACTCTCGGCTCAACAACCATTTTTATTTACAAGCATAGACTATTGAGTCAATATTTGAATTTCGAACTAACTTTCGTTTTATCTAACTGAAGCAACGATTTTGCTGAAGAATATACCCTAGGCGGGCGTTGCTATTCCAAGATGGTTACCTCGTTTTTTTTCGAACAGCTGGCTACCTATTATATAATAATACTCATTTTTCGAAACAACATGATTTTAAAAAAGCGCACATTGCTTGACTCCCCAAGTTATTACGTATTCTGTCATTAGTGTTGGAAAAACGTACATAAATACTATTCCTCCTAAACTTGGGAACAACTATTTCAGTACCTTATGTGTTGAGTGAAGTTGTGTAAAGCCTATCATAATATTTCGACAATTTTTTTTTCAATCTTTATTGTAAAACTTATCGTACTCCTCCAGTCCTGTGAACCTTAGAATTAAGAGTCCCCTGTACGTACGGCGCTTCTCAAGTTTTCATACAAACGTATTTTCGCTTTTATTCCCAAATTACTAAAACAGATTGACTCGAAACTTGTCCGAAATTAGTAAATGTCGTGGTAAAATAAAACACAATTAAATTACAGACAAAAAACTGAATTTTGAAGTTTGTATGGAGGAAACTAAAATAGTCCTAGTTTCTTTGTTATTCAATTTATTACAATCAAAGTGTATTTTGGACACTAATATCTCTGCTCCACTATTACTTGTAAAATTTGGTGCCAATCTGTTAAGTAGTTTGCGAATTAAAACGTAACTACGTTTGTATGGAGAAAGGAGCGTACAGGGGACTCTTTAAGACCTCTTTTTCTTCGTCAACAGGTGTGCCTTTTATTTTAAAATCAATAAAAATACTGTATGGTATGTACACCTGGTTGTCCTGCCTTTCCTACATCACATTGAACGGCTCACAAAGTCTATTCCAGTTAGACAAAGGTCGATTCTGAGTAAGGATATTAAATATCTCGGGTATAGGGTTGCCATTATATCATAAATGTTAAATTGTCATTGCATGATTTATTCCAATGTAAATTTAATATTAAACTTAGTTTTAAGATCAAACCTTGCTGCACCCTAATAGGGTCCATGTTTGTACTGATTACTTATTTTCTAAGAGCTGTCTAATACCATGGTTGTCAAGGAATAATTGATTACTGATTACTGATTACATCTCTTAAAATGAAAAAGCCGGACTTTGCCCAGAAAAAAGCCGGACATTTTACCTTAAAAGCCTGACATCACCACAACTAAAACCCATACATAACTTACTGATAGGTGAATGAAATGAATCGCTTTAGCATCTGGAATGAGGCCCTTCCTTGGAATTGCAAAATAATATTCTGCCACGTAATTTCACTAGTTCCTGATAAAATTCTACATTAGAAAGTGATTTGAAAATTGAGTTTCGTTTGCGTCCGTCCTCGTAGCCATAGATTTCGGCAAATCATTGCTTCGCTTGAGGCGCTGACAAAAAGCCAAACAAAAGCCGGACAGGCCGGACATATAAATATTTTCCGGACACAACTCGAAAAAGCCAAACATGTCCCGCTAAATACAAACAGATGGCAACCCTGCTCGGGTACCTACGGCCCCGCTTTGTGCCTTTAGGATTGCGAATAATCTCCGTGACTCAGTTCTATAGGTGCATCTACATATTGAATAACTTGGTGTAAATTTAGGTAGGTAAGATGCAAGTTGTAGATGTTGAATTGGTGAATAGCCTCTCATGCAGCATCCCGTGTTGAAATCCGGCTCGCACCTCTGAAATTATTTATGTGCGAAATTCAATTTGAATTTACCACTGAGCTTTTCGGTGAAGGAAAACATCGTGAGGCACGCATCTGCGAAGTAATTCAAGGATGTGTGTGAAGTCCCCAATCCGCAGTGGGCCCGCGTGGGGACTATAGCCCAAACCCTCTTGTGATGAGAGGAGGCTCGTGCCCAGCACAGCGGGACGCAAATAGGCTGTAGTAGTAGTAGTAGATACATACATACACTCGAAAAACATAACCCTCCTTCTAGCGCAGTCGGGTGAAAATACGCCTGGAGTCCCTTCCCAGTTCCCATCTCCATCAGTTTCAATGTAAACCATAAATAATTTCCAAAAGAGAAGGCTCAGCTTAGTTCTTCGCAAACTTTCCGGTATCCTGGGCAGCTAGGTAATAACCACCTAAATTATTATGAAGCGATACCCAAAGTGATTTATATCACTCGCAAACGGCTTGGAGCTTTCATCTGTTTTGTGAAAGTTTACGGCGAGCTTATGGAGAGCTTATTCAATGAGGTAATGCCGGAGCGCTTTCCAGGCAATGAGGCACTGAAAAATGCATACCACTTTGATAAAAAACTTCTCGGTAAATGTTTCTGCGTGAATCATCCTGATGCGTGTTTTCGTTTGAATTTCTGCAGGAAATGAGACGGTAAATAAAAATAATACATACATGCATAGACGTAAATAATATAGACCCGGTCTAACGTACACGTAATATGTCCCCACTTCCACGGTGTCCAATCCAAAGTTCTGTCACCGAGCGTGCGTGACAATAAGCGTTTTTAAAAAAACTTTTTTCGAAACTGTTTCTCGGTATCTAAAAACTCGTCTCGTTGTTGGAAAAATGTGACCCAGCTTTTAGTGTCACGATACAAGTTTAACATTGGATTGGACACCAATGAAGTGGGGAAACATGACATGTATCTACGTTAGGCCGGGTCCATACGAAGTATTATTTATGTCTATGCATACATGTAAATATATTTGCAATAATAAATATATGTGCATCACTTGAATCTACTTAATTATACAATAAATTATTCCATTCAGTCACCACCGTGGCGAATTCATTTAAAGCAACATAAAACAATATTACTTATAGGTAAGTCTGTCTGTTTTCTTCACAGTTAAACCGCAAAACCGGTTTAGGCATTGAAGTAATAACATATGGACGAACAGTGCCTAACAGAATATGTCAAAATATATGGAGCCAACTGACATTAGAAAATACGTTCCAATATACTAATAGCGCCTCTTTATAACAAAGGCCAAACGGATGCCCAAGCTGTTGGGGCACCCGTTTTGACGGTGCCATTTTTCTCCGGCTGATTGTAAATCCTTACTTATAAAAAATCAATGGGTTTAGGTGAAATAGAATAAAGTGATAGTTTGAATCCCTGGAAAAGGCATAATACAGTTTTTATAAAGGGGGTAGAAGTTTAGAATCCAATTCCACGCAGAGGAAGTTGCGGGGCGGAAACTAATTATAGGTTTGGGGCAAAGGCTTACGGAGAGGGGTGTGACCCTCACTCAGTCTGGTGCATATTTTTTGACCGAGCGAGCGAAACGTCCCGTTACCTTGGGCAAAATTCAGGATCTTGGATGTTCTAGGTCTCATTTCTTGACCGATTCTTGTGAAATTTTGTTCGCACTTGCGAAGACTTTTTTTGTCGATTTTTCACTTTTTTATGTTATTGCTATAGCCTATGAAGTGTCCTACTGCTGGGCAAAGGCCTCCCCTCTTTTTCGCCACTCTCCTCTATTCTGTGCAAGCTCCCGCCAATCTGGGTCAAATGCGTCCAAGTTGTCCCGCCATCTCCTTTTGGGTCTGCCTCTTCTCCGGCAGCCATCTCGTGGAACCCACTCTGTGGCTTTTTTGGCCCACCGTTCCGGATGCATCCGCCAGACGTGGCCAGCCCAGTCCCATAAATAACTTATAATGTATTTATTTATAGTTGCCAAGTTATTTTTGAGTCAGTTGAATACACCTGATAAATGAACAATCTATGTACTAATAATAAGTCTGTAGAAACCGTCGCGTCTGAAACTTGAAAATTAAAAGACGCTATCAAGTCGTAAGGACTATAGAAACGATAATGAACACAAAATAACGATTTTTAGAAAAAAATGATGTAGTATGTATGTCCGGATTTAACTCGAGAACTAGTGGACCTATTGCAACAAAATTTAGTATGGGGGTAGTTTATAACACCGGTCAGCATATAGGCTACTTTTTATCCCGGAGAAACGCATTGTTCCCACGGGAACGCTATTTCCAAATTCAACGCGGGCAGAAGCTAATATAGAATATTTGTACTTAACGCCTCAGGTTTGGCAACGCATTTGTAATTTGGACGACCATCAGGTGACTTATGTGTTTTTTGCCACCCACTGCAGTACAGAAAAAATACAATCGAAAATTTGTCAGCTCGATGCATTTTCCAATTGGGGTTATCGCTATCAGCCCATTCGCGAACTATCAGATGAAAAATCCGTTCCACTCACAAAACAGTTGGAGAGAGCTTATCGGGCGGCCGTCACGCGCAGCCTTATCTCTGGACAAAGGCTGTATGGCTATCCATTGTCTGTAGGTACTAGTTCTGTGGAAAACTGAGAGCTGGAATTGTAATTATTAAAATTAAACCTCTTTGTTCTTAAACTGACAAAAACACGGCTTATCAGATGGATATGGCTTACCACTACAACTCTATAAATGTTTCATATCAATTCAATAAATGGTAGGTAGGTGTACCTACCATTCCCTACGAGCTGTCGGTAGGCCTTCAATAAGATGGAGCGACGACCTCGTGAAGGTCGCGGAAAACTGGTGGAAGCAAGTAGCACAGGACCGGTCTGAGTGGCGAACCTTGGGGGAGGCCTCCATGTCCAGCAGTGGACGTCTTGCGGCTGAAATGATGATGATGATGAGTGCACCTACGGACTAGTTCGCAAATGTGTAGATATTACACCTTGCTTTGTTGTAGGTAATAAGGTCCAAAAGTGTATACATATTAATGAACTCTACTTTTGGTACCGTACTTTTGAAGCCGTGGTGGCCTAGTGGTTCGACCTACCGCCTCTCATGCAGAGGGTCTGGGGTTCGATTCCGGCTCGCACCTCTGAGTTTACTTATGTGCGAAATTCAATTTGAATTTACCACTGAGCTTTTCGGTGAAGGAAAACATCGTGAGGAAACCTGCACGCATCTGCGAAGTAATTCAAAGATGTGTGTGAAGTCCCCAATCCGCACTGGGCCCGCGTGGGGACTATAGCCCAAACCCTCTCGTGATGAGAGGAGGCCTGTGCCCAGCAGTGGGCCGTAAATAGGCTGTTGTAGTAGTAGTAGTACTTTTGGTACTGTGACATCAAATTCTATGCGCGTTTGTAAAGGGAGTTTTCTGCAGCTTCAACTTCGATATTCCGACTATAAATCATGGAAACATCATCATCAAATCAGCCGGATTTTTTGAAAAAAGGCCTTCTGCTGAGTTTGTTGCGGCGCTTCTTCTCAAGCAATGGCTCTAGGAAGCGCTGGTAAATTGTTTTTCTGACGTGTAAAAGTGCTCCTATGTGGCCAATTTGCTGAATAAATGATTGAATTGAATTTATTCAATTGAATTGAATTGAATATCATATATCATATCATATATTTATTTATAACATTGTTACACGTCAAAAATAGGATAACATTCATAGTGAGCATTAAGTTAGTATATTACAATACATCAATAATTTCTTATTCTATTTTTTATCTGTAAAATATTCATCCAATGTGTAGTATGCCTTATCTAGTAGAAATTCCCTTAGCTTTCTTACAAAACTTTTATTGCCTTCACAGTTTGTTTTAACATTATTCGGTAGGTGGTTGTATATCTTAACCCTATGTACCACCATACACATTGCTCAGATTTTTTGAGTTTATGAGGAATGATCTGGAGCGTGTCCTTGTCGCTCCGAGTGTTGAGACTTGTTCCCAATTTTTTGAAATGCTGGAGATTTTTATGGACATTCCTCGCTACTTCAAATATGTACAGACAGGGCAACGTTAATATTTTTAGTTCCCTGAATATTTCTCTCGCTGGCGTGTCCCAAGGCACCCCCATCATTATTCTGACCACTCTTTTCTGCAGAATGAACACCCTATTTCTGTCATTGTCGATAGACGTCCACTGCTAGACATAGGTGTCCCCCAAGGCTCGCCACTCCGACCGGTCCTGTGCCGCTCGCATCCACCGACTTTCCGCGACCTTCACCAGGTCATCGCTCCTTCTTATTGGATGCGTACCGGCAGCTCGTCTTCCGGTAGGCCATTCAAGGACTTTCTGGTTCAATCGGCCGTCAGTTCTGCGAGCAATGCCCCCCCATCCCCCAGTTATTTTTAAAAAGGAAAATTGTACTTATTTACAACGTGCCGTCTTGATTTCATGACTCTTTAACAACAGTAGAGATCTTCTACTATCTAAAGTCCCGCGCCTTCACATTTCAAAACGCTTCAATGTATTTAAAAAGCACCACCAACACTCTCAACACATGTGTGCGTGCTGAGACAGCCATCAACTATGCATTGAGAGTGTTGGTGGTGCTTTTTAAATAATAATTAAAAAATTGAAGCGTTTTGAAACGTGAAGGCGCGGGACTTTAGATAGCAGAAGATTTCTACTAACGAACAGCATTTTAATTTATCTTATATCTCTATCTCAAATTATCTCGACTTAAATTACTGCCCTTCTAATATAATTCTTACGCCACAAAGAACATTTTCAATGTTACACTAGATACCTGCTGCTATTCGTTGAGATCCTTTTTATCTTCCATAAAATTCCTTTGTAAGAATTTAATTTCCATAGCGGAAAGCTATCTGAAGAGGGCTTTTGTGCAATCGCAGGGAACGCTCTTAAGAATTGACGTCCTTTTGTTTTGTACTACTACTACTACTACTACAGCCTATTCGCGTCCCACTGCTGGGCACAGGCCTCTCATCACGAGAGGGTTTGGGATATAGTCCCCACGCGGGCCCAGTGCGGATTGGGGACTCCACACACATCTTTGAATTACTTCGCAGATGCGTGCAGGTTTCCTCACGATGTTTTCCTTCACCGAAAAGCTCCCAAAGTTTTGTTTTTTACGGACATGGGACACGTGCATTGCCCATACGTACCTGTATAAAACGCCGCGGTGGCCTTAGCGGTGCGACCTTCGCCTCGCATGCAGAGAGTCGGGGGTTCGAATCCGGCTCGCACCTCTGAGTTTAATTTGTGCGAAATTCAACTTTACTTTACCACTGAGCTTTTCTTTAAATGACACGACAGGACATAGGCTACTTTTTATAGGTACTGGAAAAACGCATAGTTCCCGCGGGAACGCGATAACCGTATTCCAAGCTAGTTAATATTATAAATGCGAAAGTAAGTTTGTCTGTCTGTCTGTTACCGCTTCAACCGCTGGACCAATTGAGATTTTTGGCATGGATATAGTTGGGGTCATGGGAAAGGACATATCCCGGAAAAACGCATAGTTCCCGCGGGAATGTGATAACCGAATTTCACGCGAGCGAAGTCACGGGCATCAGCTAGTTTCACATAAATCATTAGGGCTTACTTTTAACCTATCTTACCAATCGCTATCTGTAGCCATAATTTACATGTAAATTCACGAACATATTTTAAACTCAAAGTAGACGTAATGTGCGCAAGCGCCGAAACCCTCAGAAGCCTCAAACGCATTCACCTTCAATCTACATAATTTCACCAAAGTGTTCACTGGGCTAGAATTTTTTGGGAACCTTTTTAGAGTGAGTACGGGGTGCTTATGTAGATGACATGTTCATTGAAGAAAAATACTTCTCTTTGATGTAATAAAGGACAGGGTATTTCTGAGATAATTATGATATATACCTACCTATATGAATCGTTATAAGAATATTTCTATTCTACGAGAATAAAATTCAATTGCTTTATTTCTCTTTCAGATTTTTCGAAGTGAGAAAAGAAAATACGTAAGTTTCATTTCTTTACATTATTTAATGTTACTAAATGTTTGTCGGGCATACAGAATTATTAAATGCATTAAATTGCTGAAAAGCGTCGAAATACGGCGACTCTAATGACACAGCGAATAGAATGGCTGCATCCGAATATGGAATAATTACGTATTTTTCCGTGGCATCAAAATATTGATGCCGCAGTAAAATATAAGAAATCTTTAACTGACAATCTAAAAATTTTGGTTTTAAATAAAATATATTTTTCTTGATAACAGTTTGAATTTGAAAATATAGTGGTTTTATTTTAACTAGTCAATATTAAAAGAAAATTTTAAGTCTACTCGGTTTACGGAAAATATGGCTGGATAGCTTATGCCCGCGACTTCGCCCGCGTGAAATTCGCTTGTCGCATTCGCATTTATGTCCATACCAAATTTAATCCAAAATCGTAATAAAGCGTGAAGAAGTAACAGACAAACAGAGTTGCTTTCACATTTATAATACTGGTACAGTCGAGTTCATTAATATGTGTACCCTTTTGGACCTTATTACAACGTGGTAAGGTGCAAAAGTGTGTATATATTGGCGAACTCGACTGTACGTAGGTACATCTCTAATATGTTTAACCTAAAACTCCAATCTAAGTTTATATGGAAAATAAAAATAAAAAATTCGTAAAAAGTTACATGAAAAACACTGAAACATACATATCTACTACAATAGCCTATTTACGGCCCACTGCTGGGCACAGGCCTCCTCTTATCACGAGAGGGTTGGGCTATAGTCCCCACGCGGGCCCAGTGCGGATTGGGGACTTCACACACAACCTTGAATTACTTCGCAGATGCGTGCAGGTTTCCTCACGATGTTTTCCTTCACCGAAAAGCACAGTGGTTAATTCAAATTGAATTTCGCACATAAATAATTTCAGAGGTGCGAGCCGGATTTGAACCCGCGACCCTCTGCATGAGAGGCGGTAGGTCAAACCACTAGGCCACCACGGCTTCTTAGCCACCACGGAAACATACATATATAAACAACTAAATAAAATTACGATGCTGGCGTACGTATGGCGTTAAGAAGCAAGCGGAAGCTAACGGCTTAAGAAACGCCGTTGAGTACAGTAGGTCTAGTGTATTTTTTACACCAAAAATGCAAACCGATGTCACGAAGGTATTCGAGTAAACTATTCACGATCAGTTTTGTTTTAACACGCGAGTGTAAGCTTCAACTTCGGGCTCGGTTTGTTTTTACCTCTTCTCACATGAGTGTAAATCTTTATTTGCGCTAAACGCATCGAACGCGTTTTAGTTTATTCATCATTTTTGTATGAGAACATAAACAGCACCCCTAGCGGCAAAACATGGAGTCAATTCAGCGAGTGACATTTACTTTACGAAAACGGATGTGAATTCGTTTACACGTTTTCTGACTAACTGCGAGTGTAAGCTCGTATTTGACAGTTTGAAAAGTAAATTAAACGAAACGCAAGAAGTAAAGTTACTCACCCGATTTTATCACGTGAGAACGTGAGAACTTAGGTTTTCGAACCTGTCGAATCCAAATTTACTTCAAAATTTTAGATTTTTCAAGTGAAATAAATGATATATGTATGTCGTCTATGTCTTAATATGCTTGTATTGTGTTCTTGAGATAATTTTTACTAAGTATGTTATTTATTTAAGCTTCTTCGCATACGTATAAGTGTGTCTTTCTTTTTAATGTTGAGATACTCCACGTTTGTGACGAATATACCTATAACTATGTACTTCTATTTGGTTTAACAAAAAACTAAATTACATAAATTACTCCGGGTTGCCTAGAAATTTTAGAAAATGTAGGTAACTTGGCAACACTTATGGCCATTTTGACAATTTTGACAGAAAAAACCTGAAGAAACGCAAACGCGATCGAGACGTTTTAACTCACTGCCTTCCGTCACATATTTGACATTGTCATGATTGACGTTTACCAAGCCTCCTCAAATTTGATATTAATGATAATTTAAATGTTTATTATTGAATAATTGCCGGCCTGAGGCCAATATTTTGATACTGGCGAAGTGTCCAAGACAGAAACCATCAATTTTATAGTGTATAGCGGATGTCGCAAATTGATGGTGACAATACATGAACGTGTGCGAGAATGGTGTTGACAAATGCACTCAAAGGTTAAAGATGAACGCTTTACGAATAGTTTACTCGAAGTGTTTGGAGTTGAGAAGATGGACGTTGACGTTTGTTTCACCTCAGCCTCACCAAGTTTACTTGATTTATCTTTTATATCGTACATTAATTGTTTCCTCCATACAATGCTCGGCCCGTAGGCCATACTTGAGAGTGGCAAAATTGTCTTGCATATACTTAGAAAGAAGCCATTATATAAGAGAACAGAAGAGAAGAATTATATTTTAAGATCCATACTTTGAATTGAGCCAAATTTCTTGTAACGTAGAAAGAATTGGCGCAGCTCGTGTTACTTTTATCAAATACAAAGGAGAATGCGTGCATAGAAGCAAGAAACAGTAAGTATTAGACATAATAATAGTATTTATTTTTATTTGACATATGCAATACCCACTGCTGCCTCCTCTCATCACCAGAGGGTTTGGGCCCTACACAGGCGCAGTTTGGATTGGGGACACACATGTACCTACATTCTTGAATTACTTCGCAAACGCGTGCATGTTTCTTTACGATTCACTATGTTTTCGTTCACCAAAAGCCAAGTAGTAGGTAATTTTGCACAAAAGTAACTCAGAGATGCGAGTCGGATTCGAACGCTCGCCGATCCTCTACATGAAGAGTTCTATAGGTGATGGTATGGGTGAAATGGTTCCGAATGGAGGACCGATCACCCGCCTGATCCAGGCAGTCATCCCCTTTCATAAATAGGTGATGGTGGCCTAGTAGTTGGCCACCATCACGGCTTCAATTAAATACCTAATATACACTTACATTTTCTTTCAGTGTTCCTTCTGGCTCTGCCCCAGCAAGTCAAGTGGAACTGTGGCAACTTTAAGACCAGACCCCGTGGCTGAGCCAACTGCTGATTCCTACCAGAATTTCATCAAGTTTTAAGTAGTTTAAACACTAATAAATCATGCTATATATTCCATTGAGTTTATTATTGGTGTTATTTATTGTAAGTATGTATATTTCTTTAGCAAATGTCAGCAACTAGCAACTGATCGATCAAAGCACAACCGAAGCTACTAACCGCAGAAAGCTGAAATTTGGCGTATAGGTTCCTTGGGGAATTGGGGGGTGTTACTAAGCATAATTCCCGCGGGAACGCTCCGAATTCCACGTGAATAAAGTCACCGTCGGAATAAGCTAGATTGATATAATGCTTTTAGGTATTTGCATCAGTCAAGAATGTTGGCCGCTCTATTTAGCTATAAGTACCTACTAAGCCACAATTTTGCAGTTATAGTATTTCCCTTTACATGATTTATTTAACGTTAATCTACCACATATGTAGCGGGAGTGGTGATGATGAGAACAAACTACTTCCTTGGTTAGTTTCAAGTTGATTTATTTCATAATAATTTAGAACGCTTAAATGGGTGAGGCTCACAAGAATGTGCCGTCACACACTGGAAATTCTTGTGAGCATCACCCAATATGTACTTATGTCTACCGAAACGATAATCCATGACACGGCCTATCTCTCTTCCGTGCCGTGCCTTGTGGACGATGCCGATGGTGCTGGCACAATCCTCCACGCCTGGAAAGACTATTCCTATATCGACTACGTCGCGATGTACGCCTCTTCATCGTTCAGCAAAAAGGCTGGTTTCAAGCGACCCATTGATTCGCACGTCGCTTTGCCTTCTCTATTAATCAGGTTCCCACGCTTTGCTTCTCCTCTCAACCACTATAAATGGGCCATCATAAGGCGGCGCTAGAGTAGGGCGGAGTATGACGCTTCTTACGCTGTACACATTTCTGTAATTGGCCTTTCCCTTCTTGGACCGAGACAACATTAGCAATACTTAAGTATCTTCCCTTAAACATCTCTGTAAAACTATCGTAGGAACAGTTCCTCATTAAAAAACATTCCTGCGGTAGCCTAATCTGTATTCCATATACTTTCCTCGCAGCGCTATATCCGGTTTCTTCCTGTAAACTATGCTTGTAAACAACTCCTAAGTCCCAACTATAATATGGTAGGAAACTCTTCAACCGAGTTCTCTCTTTCGCTTCTTGCCCAAATACTAGCTATACAGATAGCCATGTAGGCAATACCAGCAATTTTGTAAGGCACTGAAAAGTCCTGCATGCCGCGTGTCTTCTAAATTTTATCTCCATGTTTAGTATCTTCAAAAATGTTCAAACTATTAGCCTGACAGTGACCTTGACAGATCGAATTGCGTATACTACTGCGTTTCTGTCATACTAAAAGTCACTCGAAAACGTGAACGTTTTCGTTTACTCACTTACTCGCTCGTCACTCATTCGTATTAATCAAAATACACTCGCTAAACCTTGTTACAAAACGTACCGTTAGGGGCGCTGTTCAAGTTTTCATACAATCTTGATGTAAACGCAAACGCGGTCGAGAAGTATTTTCCAGGTCCGAAAAATACACTTGAGGTACTGGGGACCCAGTAGGTACTCACGGCGTTTCTCAACTTTTTATACAAACGTAGTTTCGCTTTTATTACCAAATCACTAAACAGATTGACTAGAAACTTGGTACACATAATAAAATCATTATTGTGGGTGTCCGAAATTAGTAAATATCGTGGTAAAATAAAAGACAATTAAATTACAGCCAAAAAACTGAATTTTGAAGTTTGTATGGAGGTATCTAAAATGGTCCTAGTTTCTTTGTTATTCAATTTATTACAACCAAAGTGTATTTTGGACACTAATATCTCTGCTCCACTATTCTGTAAAATTTGGTGCCAATCTGATAAGTAGTTTGCGAATTAAAACGTAACTGCGTTTGTATGAAGAAAGGAGCGTAGAGATCTTCTACTATCTTAAGTCCCGCGCCTTCACATTTCAAAACGCTTCAATGTATTTAAAAAGCACCACCAACACTCTCAACACATGTGTGCGTGCTGAGACAGCCGTCAACTATGCGTTGAGAGTGTTGGAGGTGCTTTTTAAATAATAATAAAAAAAATTGAAGTGTTTTGAAATGTGAAGGCGCGGGACTTTAGATAGTAGAAGATCTCTAACTGAGGACTATTATTCCGCCCATTCACTCCTACGAGTATATCTGCAAAGCTTACGGGCGCGAGCCGAGCGACGCCGGGCGGCAACAGAACTGACTGCTAAATCCTTCACTTTACAATCAAGGATTTATACTATTGATTTATTGTCGTAGTAAATAGAGGTACTAAAAAAATACAGTTTTCTTGTGTCTCGTATTTCAAGTTAAGGGCTAAGAAAACGTGTACTTTTTTTACTTTAAGTATTGTAGTTCCTAAACTTTAAGACATTATGAACCACGTAGCACTGCCATTAAAAAAAATACAAAAATCGAAGCGACAATAACATCCTATTTAATCTTTAAGCCTGCTCATAAAATTTCACGGAAATCGGTTGAGAAAAGCAACCTGTGGAAGATCAAAGACGGCCACAGAAGCGTTTTGCCCGTATTGAAACGGAGACGCTTCGCTTGCTCTGTCAAATTAATCATCATCATCATCATCATTTCAGTATCTTTGTATGTACATCTCACTATGACCCTCTTCCACCAAGCTGCTAACTCAGATTTATTTGTATGAGTTTAACTTGACTGAGAGGCTAACCCGATGTTAGCGGCGTTGGTGGAAGTCAGCCTAACCTGGATTAAGTAATACTAAGTAGATCAAAATTTTACTTCTTTATTTATTTTAAAAGGTACATATTACAGACAGTAATCATTTACAAAAAAAGGATATAACAGAGGTATATAATCTAGATTACAGTCCAATTAACATATGTACACGACATGATCAGAGCAGATATTCACTGAGGCTAACAGAAGAAAAACATCCTAATACTTAAAATTAAACGAATTTGACAACATTGTTAGATGGCGATTATAACCAAAGTAGATAATATTGGAATTTTATGAGGACTAACTAAGTCTTCTGCTATTACCTACTTATTTATCTATTATACAATAAAGTAGTTACGCTAGAGCCCTAATTTTTAGACACGTCTAAAAACCCACACAGCTTAAACATCAAGTTAAATAAAAACATGCAAACGCATAAGACGATAAAAGTTGTTTTACTCTTAGAGGGTTATCACACTTGCGATTCGCGAGCGAGTTTTGTATGGAGGCGAACACGCCGCGAGTTCGCCGCGTACGAGTTTTGTATTGAAGAGCGCTTTCAATTCGCTCGCAAATCGCAAGTGTGATCAGGCCTGCACACAAAAGTTCCGTATCCAATAAAATTTACACACTTTGGGGTCCGTAAAGTGCGGTTCGGGCGCATTGATCTATTATAAGTAAGGATTCACAATCAGCCGGAGAAAAATGGCCCCGTCAAAACGGGTGCCCGAACAGCTCGGGCACCCGTTTGGCCTTCGTTATAAAGAGGCGTTATTAGCATATTGGTACGTATTTTCTAATGTCAGTTTGCTCCATATATATATTAACATATTCTGTTAGACACTGTTCGTCCATATGTTATTACTTATTATAGGTCAAAGATAGGGCGCTATTATTGACCGCGTGTAAGGCAACAGTTAAATATGCCGTGACGATCTGATATTGCGCAGAATTGCAACCACAAGCCGCCGCCATATATACTCGGGCATAAACATTACCTACCCACATGAGGTGAAACCAATATGTGACTGAAATGTAATAGATATTTACATCACCTTCGCCGTAAAGTGGGATTTGGCCAAGGCAAGACGTAAAACTTTTAACAAACCACGGGCGGTAATTCGTAAAGCCCCAGATCGCATATTTATGGCCCTCACCTTCGGTTCGGGCCACAGAAACCTGCGATCTGGGACATTTACGAATTAACCACCTAAGTCTGTAATGTACTATTGTGATACAAGTGCCGAAAGTAGTTGGGAATTACCTATTCGCACGAGTGTCATACAACGTTTTACAATGCATCATGCGAGGAAACACATAAAATATATATTTAAGAAGTAAAAGTTTTATTTATTAAGGTGTTAACAATTTTAAAACACCAAAAAAAATACAACTTTGTAATTTTATTGTTCAGATCACTTTAGTTTCGACGCTATAGACATTTTACTTTCCCGCACACTACCTACAGCGTGCGGGAAAGTAGTTCCTATTTTCATTCCCGCACAGTGTGCACAATCGTGCAGGAAAGTAAAACTTTCTGCGTTAATGTTTACCAACATAAAGGGGACTCTCTGAGTATTTTCATTGTAAACAAGTATTACTTAATACTATCCTTAGCACAGATCAAACTAGCAAACTAAGTACATAACCCGCCAACCACATCCTGATAGCTCCCAACTTAACACATACCGCATTCCATGGGCTTGCAAATAACAATAATACACTACAGTTCAGAAATTGTTTGATTTACTGCTGCAAATGTACAAGTTTAGGGCAACGATTTGTCGGGTTTCTGGGCCGAATTTAGAGTAACTGGGTTAGTTTTAATTGGGCACTATCTATTGGGTTAGGATATTTATTTGTTGTTGGACAATCAAAGCTTACTTGGAGAATTTGTTGAATGAAAATCTTTATTTTAGAAGTCCACTATGTACATGACTATTTAGTAATATCTACTGGTAATACTTAGAACCAAATTGATGAACATTGCCAGCCCAGCAAAAGTGGAATTGAGCAGGCCACATAGGCCGAAGAGAAGGCTCCAAGTGGGGCAAGAGGGTGGTGGAAATAATGCTATGTCTACTTAGGACCACTATATCTTAGCTTTGGACCAGAAGAAGAAGAAGAAGAAGAAAAACATTTATTCACTACGCACATTGAAGACACATACATAAGGTACATAATAGACACAATAGGGATTACAAGAAATGAAGCAAAAGAAACAGTACAAAAAAAAGGGGATTACAAAAGAGCCTGTGTCCTCACGGCGGTGAAAGGGGCGTCTGGCTCAGCATTTATGCTGAGGTGAGAAACACCTGCAGCGCTGATTTTCAGCCAACAACCATTGTGTGACCCACGGGGCGTTATACAAATGAAGAGATACATTCATAAAAATAAATAAAAATATGCTATATTATTACAGGTATAATAGTTAGATAATCATACATAAATAAAATATTATATATAGTAATACAGGGAGAGTAACTACATTTATTTTACAATTATTATTATAAATAGTGAACAATCTATACAAACGTCTGCTTGTCAATTTGGTACGCGTACGACGTCAGGGCAATAAAGAGTTGAGTAGGTATGCCTATGTAGTAGCTGATTGTTATTAACGCTGGGTTACGATTTTTTGGAGCGCCAACAGGTATCCTCTCAGCTTTTGCTTAAAAGAGTACCTATCCACTAGGCGCCCCTTCATCATCATCATCATCATCATTTCAGCCAAAAGACGTCCACTGCTGGACATAGGCCTCCCCCAAGGCTCGCCACTCAGACCGGTCCTGTGCTACTTGCTTCCACCGGTTTCCCGCGACCTTCACGAGGTCGTCGCTCCATCTTGTTGGAGGCCTACCGACAGCTCGTCTCCCGGTTCGCGGGCGCCACTCAAGAACTTTCCGGCCCCATCGGCCATCAGTCCTGCGAGCAATGTGCCCCGCCCACCGCCGCTTAAGGCTCGCAATTCTTCGGCCTAGTTCTACTGCGGATATCCTCATTTCTGATTCTATCACTAGGCGCCCCTTGGATGGCAGTATTCTTACGGTTATAGAAGTGAAACTAGGTTCGATTTCTTATAAAACAGGCATCCGAGGCTGTAACTTAACCATTACGTACCCTCTACATCGTTTTCTCCAAGAGCGGACTGCAACCAAGGGAATATCATTACGTAATCGACATGCTTGGCCAGTATTTACAGTCCCTTCCCCGGGGAAATATGCCGCGGACTTCCAGACCGTTTCGAGCGCCTTGCAAAATGCGAAATTGAAAAACTTAGCGTCAACGGTCTTTTGATATTAAAAAGTTGGAATGTTTGGTGGGGAAAGGTTTAACATTAAATACCTTTGTAATAAGGATAAATGATGTTTTTGCTGGAGACAAACGGATTAAAATTCAGTGTTACTATTATTTATTGTCATTTATTTATTTACTCTAACTCACGCCCTCTCGCGGTTAGAGGAGGCCTGTTTTAGCTTTAGCTTTGGCTGTTTCATATAAGAGTAGCTTTTCCCCGCAACTTCGTATGCGCAGAAATATTAAAAAGTAAAATCCCGTTCCCGTGGGAATTTGCAAAATCCTTTCTTAGCGGATGCCTACGTCATAACATCTACCTGCATGCCAAATTTCAGCCCGATCCGTCCAGTGGTTTGGGCTGTGCGTTGGTAGATCACTATGTCAGTCAGTCAGTCACCTTTGAGTTTTATAGATTTAGATAAAATGTGTTTGTGTAAATAGATAGAATACCTTTGAAGCTAAGATTAAAAATAGAAATCAATGAATGAGAAAAGTTGTTAAACTTTGTGTGCTGACAACTATGTTTTCTTCTTCACTTTTGTCCATATACAAGGATAATCAATATTATACATATTTAATATTATAAATGCGAAAGTAACTCTGTCTGTCTGTTACCTCTTTACGTTTCAACCGCTGGACCGATTGAGATGAAATTGACATGAACATATTTGGGGTCCCGGGAAAGGACATAGGCTATTTTTTATCCCGGAAAAACGCTCAGCTCCCGCGGGAACGCGATAACCGAATTCCACGCGGGCGAAGTCGCGGGCAGAAGCTAGTTGTAAAATGAGTTTCCGCCTATTCCCGTTTAAAGCTGTTTTGTAATAGTTACAATAGATCTTAGACAAGGCGTTATTCTTGCATAAAATCTATGTTCCTACAAGGAACTTTCCTGGCCAAAAAACAGACCACGAAGTTAGCATTAATGTTGTGAAATACATTTATTCGGCAAGTTATTTCTTCGCGAACTAAGCGTAGTTTCCGGCAAAACTTTCGCTAACTGGTTTGGCAACATGATATTCTTGTTTATTCAATGTTTCGCCAAAGTATATTTATAAACAAAATCGTAGACAATTGAGCGGTATTCTTTGATAAAAATAATATACAGTACTCATAGGTATAGACTTCATCTTTGAATCTGGTATACTACCTATCTCTCTCTAGTATATCTGCTGGTTATAGCTAAGTACAGGTTTACACAACTTAGAAGGCGCGTGGATTAAGCAATAATAGACTCTGCGTCAACGGCTAAGTGCTTCGTCGCGCGCCTTCTAAGTTGTGTCGTGCTATAACTGAGATTGAATGCTTGGGGCTCTATGCGAAGTCAATCACCCAAGTTGAACTTTAAATCTAGCTGCCTCGAGTTCACGCGACGCGTGAGCGATCCTATAGGGAAGAGCGAGATCCCTATTTAAAGACTTCGAATACCTATAGGCCCTGTGTATGTTGTCATTTCATCTCCTTCTGCATCAGGTTAGACAAGAAATCTGCATAATTTGGCCACTAAGAGCGCTGACCCAAACCATCTGTCAATTACATAGAGAAATATTTGTTGTTATTGGTTTTACTTAAATTATTAAAAAATGCCGCGCTGTGCAGTTCCAGGATGCAATGAGAACGGACGACACGTATTTCCGAAAGACTTGGTATGTATCTGGGGCAGGTATAATTGCATTGGGATGTCTTCAATTTCATCACAAATAACTGAACCAAAATTAAAATTGCGGTCAATATTTAACAATTTTAAACAAATCTACTTAAAATTTTCAACAAAAAAAGCTGTAAAAATTTGACAGCTGCAGTGTTTGGGTTTTGGTTTGGGTCAAGCGTTTGCAGCGCCATCTGAGTCGAGCTTTGCGTATTCTTGTCCATTAATAGGTAGGTAAGTAGTTACTTTTCTGTGAGATCGTTCTCGCTGCATTTCTCTTTTTCTTTGTTAGCAGTGATTTCAAAAGTAGTCAAATGTCTGGACAGATAATTAATTACCACCGCCACGAGGCTCAGATTAAATGGCGTTTAACAATTCAATTTTCCGAATTACACTTCTACGTTTCGAAACAATTCTCGAGATTACATTGCTGTAAATAATTAATTAATATTACCTCTGTCTTTGCGAAGGGACCGAATGATTTGTCAACATATCTTTCAGAGCATATCGTGGAAAAAACAACCAAGTGACTTCTCAAATAAGGTTTGATTTTGGGTAATCGCTTTGTGTGATACTGTGCGTTACGGTCGTGAAACTCTAGAAAAGGATGAGAATATTTTGTAACGGAATGAATCCCGAAGATCCTCGAGATAATTGCGGTAAGGAGCCTTTTTAATTTGTTCGACATGCACCCTAAAAGGTTGTGGTTTTATTGAATTTGTCATCGGTTTTCTAGCTGTGCCCGTGGCTCTACCTGCATGCATTAGATAATAAACTAAGAATACTGCTGCTGCTGCTGCTGCAGCCTATTTGCGTCCCACTGCTGGGCACAGGCCTCCTCTCATCACGAGAGGGTTTGGGCTATAGTCCCCACGCGGGCCCAGTGCGGATTGGGGACTTCCCACACATCTTAGTATTACTTCACAGATGCGTGCAGGTTTCCTCACGATGTTTTCCTTCACCGAAAAGCTCTGTGGTAAATTCAAATTGAATTTCGCACATTAAGTAAACTTAGAGGTGCTAAGTAAGAATACTATTATGTAGTTATGTAGCAGTTACATAAACTACTATTAGGGCATAAACAAAGCCAGAGAATTATAGCATAGAATATAGAATTATTATATTAAGAAGAAGAAGAAGAAGAAGAAGAAAAATAAAATAAAGAAACAAAGGAACAAACATGTAAAAACAAAAAGGAAAAGAAATAATTTGTACAGACAACTTAAGTATACTGTGTGTCATTGCGGCAGTGAATCGGACACTCGAAACCGAATACGGTTAAGTATATAGGTGATTTTTTTTAATTCATCATACCAGTCGAAAGACATCCACTGCTGGATTTAGGTCTTAGTATTTTTAGCCTTTCTTAAACTAATGTGGCCGCGTCATTGCCCGCGTGGAATTCGGTTATCGCGTTCCCGAGGGAACTATGCATTATTCAGAGTTAAAAAGTAGCCTACGTCCTTCTCTAGGACTTCGACTCCAACTATGTACGAGTATCTCCATACCAAATATCATCTCAATCGGTCCAACTTCAGAAGAAGAAGACAGAGTTACTTTCGCATTTGGAATAAAATTATTAGTATGAATATACATAGTAGATGTTACCGTACGATTGAGCACTGCACATTTTTTTTCATCTTTTTTTTTTTTTCTGTTCTATTAGCGATGTTCGCACTTATGAAAGTTCGATGGTGATATCGAATATGAAAATTATTTTATTTCATCTTATTTTGCGAAAAAAACCTTAATAAAATATTATTTTAGACTTTCCGAGCATAAAAATACAATCGATTCGACAACGAAATTGGGTGCAAGTTTCCGATAGCCAGATTAGGTACAGTCAGCAGCAGAAGTAGATAAGCTGTCCAGGTGTTCAAAATGACCTACACACGACCTTAAAAACGTCTTAAGAATAAGGTCGTGTGTAGGTCATTTTGAACACCTGGACAGCTTATCTACTTCTGCTGCTGACTGTACTTACATTTTATTTTCCATGCAATTTTTTTAATCCACATATATTAATATTTATTACGCAAAAAGCCTTTTGAACACAATTAGTGTTTATGTATTTATTTATTCGGTAAACCAACAGTCATTATATCGATACATTGATGATGTACATGGAAAGATTTACAAGCTATGATGCATAACTAATTACAGGTTGCATAACATGTTAGTGTTGTCGCCGTGGAGTTTGAAGAGACTGCGCTGGCAACACTTCTCGTCAAACCTATAAAAGGAGCAGCAGCGAGGGCACGGTCCTCTTTTCCCTCCGTTGCTTCTCGTACGGCAGCCAGAGGGAAAAGAGGACCGTGCCCTCGCTGCTGCTCCTTTTTACCCGACTGCGCACCGCAAAGGAGGGTTATGTGTTTACCTGTCTATGTATGTATGTATGTATGTATGTATGTATGTTTGTTCCTTTGTGGCACACTAGAGATCAAACGCGTGGGTCGATTTTAATGAATCATACGTCAATCGATTCGTCTGAATTGCGCGAGTGTCACTGAAGATATGAAATTAATCAAAATTCAAAATGGCGGCCACCAGACGCCATATTGTACAAAATAAAAAAATAAAAGTCAACCAACTATGGCATGTGAGGTATCGTTGAATAGGTATTTAAAAATCATTATTAGGTTTCTTTGACCATTTTTCAGACAAAAGAACCGTTTATGATTTATAACGATTCAAAGTTCTTTTACTAACCACGTAAAGTAGGTACCTAACCACCCAGTAGTAAATCCGTTCGAATTAGCAACACAGGAAATAATCTAGACCAACGAGTCTTCAAGCAGGTCACGACGACTATAAAATAATAATAATGTTTTTCATAAATCTCAAACTTCAATCAAGTACGTACGCATGTGCAATGTAGTATATACCAGTGGCGTCATCTATCCGTTGACTTGAAGACTTTTAGTTTCGTTGTTACATTTAAAGTGTCAATAGTGTTATTTACCTACTTAATACAGTAAAATATAACCTAATTGATTATAGGTACCAATTACACTAGTTAGTACTCAGCGCTCGTAAATAAATAAAATAGCTACCTAAAACTCTTATGTAGTACCAGTAGCGCCATCTATCGGTTGACTTGAAGAATTTTAATAGGGTCAGGCTTATGTAGCGTTTTGAGCCGGGTTAGGTCTCTAGAGGGATTAATAATCAGTAATTTAGATCATCGCAAGCTACTTAATAATCCCCACGATAGCAACTCTCTCCATGAAATGACAAGATTGCGGAATTTACGGTCTTATAATCCCTAACTAAAAATAGTAAAATAAAAAAAGTTAATTAAAAAAAACAAAAAACCCGACTGCGTAAAAACTAAAAAGAAAAAAACAAGATTACTAGTTCAGTAGTAGCTAGGATTATGTTAAGTAATATTTACCGTCGCCGTCAGATATATGGTAGCGAACAATGTGATCATAAATATC
Organism: Aethes cnicana; assembly: GCA_963971205.1. NCBI lineage: Eukaryota > Metazoa > Arthropoda > Insecta > Lepidoptera > Tortricidae > Aethes > Aethes cnicana. The sequence continues at coordinate 962,952 of OZ020284.1, forward strand.
TGGACACGATCTTACTGTCAAGACGTTAGACTACATGCTCAGATATTTCTGATCATTCTTGCTTGCTCATATTACGTCTAATGGCGATCGTACCTACTGAGAAATGACACCATGGAAATAATTTCATGTTCGACACTAACATAAATCAAGTATTGATTGCTATTGAGGAATCTAAAGATGCCTACAGTCGGGACCCATTTAAAATCTAGGTTAAAATGTTACAAATAATGGGTCCCGATAGTAGGCATCTTTAGATTCCTCAATAGCAATCAATATTTGATTTATGTTAGTGTCGAACATGAAATTATTTCCATGGTGTCATTTCTCAGTAGGTACGATCGCCATTAGACGTAATATGAGCAAGCAAGAATGATTAGAAATATCTGAGCATGTAGTCTAACGTCTTGACAGTAAGATCGTGTCCAGATATTTATGATCACATTGTTCGCTACCATATATCTGACGGCGACGGTAAATATTACTTAACATAATCCTAGCTACTACTGAACTAGTAATCTTGTTTTTTTTCTTTTTAGTTTTTACGCAGTCGGGTTTTTTGTTTTTTTTAATTATCTTTTTATAGGTTTGACGAGAAGTGTTGCCAGCGCAGTCTCTTCAAACTCCACGGCGACAACACTAGTTATAACACAAGATGTAAATATCTAGAACTAAAATGTTAGCTAATAGGTAATATGCGTAGGTATTAAACTAGTGTTATCATAAGTATACAATATGTATTTTCAGATGTTATATATTTATTATTATTAGGAAATGTTCTTTCGGAACCTTGTATCAAAGTTAATATCGCAGCGCGAACTATTCTTGCGTGTTAAAGGAATAAGATATTTATATTGGGCTATAAATATGAAATAAAATACTTATTTAAGTACGTTTGCAAATGGTTTGCAATAAAATCATTTGTGTGTATCGACGTTATCGCTACGCGGAGAGAAAATCTCACTTCTTGGCCAAGGCAAGACGTAAAACTTTTGACAAACCACGGGCGGTAATTCGTAAAGCCCCAGATCGCATATTTATGGCCCTCACCTTCGGTTCGGGCCACAGAAACCTGCGATCTGGGACATTTACGAATTCACCACCCTAGGTCTGTAATGTACTATTTCAGTATCATATCTGACAGACATTATTTGATATGAAAGTAGACATTTATTCCATTCGACACAACGACGTTGAGAAAATGCATTGATATTTATTGGGTATGCGATGCCACGCAATCAGTAAAATTAATGAGACTTACCTAATTATTATTGTTATGATTTTGGTAGCCATTTTGTGTTAATTAAATTGTACTGTTCAGTATGATATCAGTATACAGCCGTGGTGGCCTAGTGGTTCGACCTACCGCCTCTCATGCCGAGGGTCGCGGGTTCGATCCTGGCTCACACCTCTAAGTTTACTTATCTGCGAAATTCAATTTACATTTACCACTGAGCTTTTCGCTGAAGGAAAACATCGTAAACCTGCACGTATTTGCGAAGTAATTCAAAGATGTGTGTGAAGTCCCCAATCCGCACTGGACTCGCGTGGGGACTTTAGCCCAAACTCTCTGGTGATGAGAGGAGGCCTGTGCCCAGCAGTGAGACACAAATAGGCTGTAGTAGTAGTATGATATACTGAAGAGAGGCAAATACACTCAACAGCAATGAAAACGGGTCACTTTGTATAGGATTTTCCATACAAAGTGACCCGTTTTCGTAGCTGTTGACTGTATACTCGAAACCTTTTTTATTAGCTTTGATGAAGGATTAGCTTGCATGAAGAGAGGGAAGAATACGGAGAGAGCGACAGACATATAGATACTTGGATAAAAGCAGTTAGCGTTCTGCGGTATATGCCTACCCCAACGGGAAACAGGCGTGAGTTTATGTACCTAAGCTTCTTCCCGCGACTTCGCACGCGTGGAATTCGGTTATCGCGTTCCCGCGGGGACCAAGCGTTTTTCCGGGATAAATTTCGATTTAGTCAGTGATAGACTTTTTCTCGAAACCAGCAATGTACAGTCAGCAGCAGAACAAAATGACCTACACACGCCCTTAACGTCTTAAGAATAAGGTCGTGTGTAGGTCATTTTGAACACCTGGACAGCTCAGCAGATGTACAGTCAGCAGCAGAAGTAGATATACTTCTGCTGCTGACTGTACATCTGACCACTACTGACTTGAATATTCTCCGCCATCTTGAACTAGCATCGTAATTTTTCATCTAATTTACAGAAAACTATAACAAATTATATATTTAAACCTTCCTCAAGAACCACTCAAAAAAACTGCATCAAAATCCGTTGCGTCGTTTTAAAGATCTAAGCATACATAGGGACAGACAGACAACGAAGCGACTTTGTTTTATACTATGTAGTGATGTATGTGAATTATATTCTACGCTGCTTTGAATGTTTCAAAGACATGGTGATAGTTTATAGTTGCGGTTTTGCAGATGTATGTATCAAATTCAAATTCAATCATTTATTCAGCAAATTGGCCACATAGGGGCTTTTACACGTCAGAAAAAGAATTTACCAGTGGAGTTCAGTATATTTGCGTAATAGAACATTACTACAGAGGCCGGGAAGGAGGATGTTGCAGGCCGAGTATTATATACGGATAGGTTACGAGGCCGACAACTTCCGTTCCCCGCTAATAATAATAAAACTGCGATACCTATGTAGAAAATATGGTTCATGTTTTTTAATAGCTGTATTGGCAGAATGTCGAACGCAACGCGAATGTCGAGTGAACCATAGAGTAAGTTGTTTGTAGCTTTTTTTAAATGGCGGAATGCCAAAAAGCGGCCAAGTTCGTGTCGGGCCACGCGCAAATTATAGGGTTCCGAAGTTGACGATGCCCACAGTACCTTTCTAAGACTTATTAGCATCTAGCTAGCCTGTGGTATGACGTGCCCGCCCGACGCCCCTGCCGCTCGAGAAAAATCATTGGTATTTTAATCATTTCATAAGTTGGTCGACTATTACTCGTAAGTTTGTACAGCCTACTTAGCTGTGATAGTTTTCCTTTCAACTACGTTATATATGTCACAACCGTGATTTTTTTCAGCCATCCAAATACCACCATTTAGCTGGCAGGGGGTGGGGGACACGTGACTCAAACAAAAAATAGCACTTTAAAGCTTAATATTTCACAAACGCATCACTTAATAAAAAAATGGTTCGAACAAACCCACAATATTTTTTTAAAACCTATTCAACGATATGCCGCACCATGGGGTACGCAAGAAAAAAAAATACATCCCCACTTTACGAGTAGGGGAGGTACCCTATAAAAAATATATTTCAAAATTTTATTGTACCACTTTGTTAGCGTAACTACCTAATATGTATGTTCATGCCAAATTACAGCTTTCTAGAACTAAGAATCTTCGAGAAATAGTGCGGACAGACGGACGGACGGACGGACATGGCGAAACTATAAGGGTTCCTTGTGGACTTCGGAACCCTAAAAAAGTGAGTTGCCGGCCTAGGCCTGCAACGTTTGTATGAAATTTCATTATTGACCAATTGTCTAGCCGCGCCTGAAACGTGATACTTCTCAGGCTAATAAGAAGAACATAATATCAATATTTCATTGTATGTTTGAGAAAATATGTTTTTTATGTCATTGGTTTGCAAACGACCACACAAGCCACCTTATTTTAAGCCTTTATGGTAAGCGATCACTGTTGTCCAACGACAAAAAAACAATTTCGTGAAATAACTTCGATAGGGTAAGGAACCCATTTGTGGGCCTGTAAACATAGTTGCTAGATTCCGCCAAAAGAGGTCGTTTAGCGGCGGCGTGTGGCCGCATAATGAGGACGTCCACGTTGATGTTCCGTTGAAATGACGTACAGTTTTACAGAACTTTGAAGGCGCGTGGATTAATCAATAATAGACTCTACGCCAATGGCGTAAGTGCTTCGCCACGCACCTTCTAAGTTGTCTCGTGCTGTACGATATGATGCCCACACGATTTAACAGCAGATGAAAATATCGGATCCATTTATTAGTAAACTATCTTTTACCCACCGTTCCGGGTCACTAGAGGGTTTGGGCTATAGTCCCCTAGTTACTTCTAGTTGAAATCAGTTCTACTGATTTATCATAATTGAATAACAAACATCCAAACAAACAAATTTTCAGCTTTATAAAATTATCAAGATGTATATACACGTTACGATTCACACTACGACGGTATAAATTTATAAATAAAGTTACGAGTCACTTTTAGTACTGATCACAAGTAAGTACCCACCTATTAAAAACAGCGTAACATTGAGATGACCGAAATCACCTTGTACTTAAGGACTTCATTTATCTTCATTTGAATCTGGCTTCGTTTTCTTGGATTTCAACTTTGTTAGTTATGTAAATTGTTAAATTCCACTGTACTGTCGTTTTTGTCAAATAAATATATTTTTTCTTCTTCTTCTTCTATGTAGGCGTGAACAGTTTTTGTATTTATAATAATAGTACGGATCCACAGTCCGCAGATTGTTCGGCCGGGCATTACCGGGCCGACTCCAATCACACTCGGATTACTATATTAACCGGGAATCGGAAAAACCGTTGCCCGGGCAAAACCGTGGCTTCATAAATCTTGCTGGGTTTAATAATTTCGCTCGTTTCGTTTGTTGGGAAGTTCGACATCATTGGAAAACGGTGTTTTAATTAAACTAGTCACACGTGCAAAATGGGACTGTTAGATCGTATATTTTTTCAAGTCATCACTGTTTGTCGTTTCCGTATTCAAAGGGTCAAATTACTAATACTCCGTTTTCCGTCCGTCCGTCTGTCACCAGGCTGTATCTCATGAATCGTGATAAACAGTTGAAATTTTCACAGATGTTGAGTCTGTTGCCGCTATAACAACAAATACTAAAAACAGAATAAAACAATTATTCAATGGGGCTCCCATACAACAGCCATGATTTTTTTTTGCAGTTTTTGTAGATAATGGTACGGAACCCTTCGTGCGTGAGTCCGACTCGCACTTGGCCGGTTTATTTTAATTTTTAATTATTTTATGTTCAATCAAACTAATTGTGTCTTCGACCAACTTGAAATATGCCATTAATATACCATGAATAATTAAGGCTTTTTTTTGTATAAATATACTCCCAACTTTTACCATCTAACACCAAAATAACCCCTCATCATCCTCAAATCTCTTGTAATCTGAAAATAAAAACAACGTCTACATAATGAAAATGTCAATCTACCCTGTATTGAATAATATTCAAATGTAAATAAACATGCAAATTACGAGTGTAAACTTTGTTTCACACTCGGAGCATTCGATTCAACAGCACAAACAAGAAAGAACAAAGGCAACCTTTTTTGGGCCAACGGACCATCAAACGCGCATTTACCCTAAGGGCACATCTACCCCAATTTAAGCCGGGGTCACACGTAACGCGTGCGTTACACCATACTTACACTCATAGCGTCCCATGCTACGAATAACGGCGCAACTAAAAAAAGTCCACTTTGCAGGTGAAACGTCTAAACGACTGGACCGATTTGAATGAAAATTGGTATGGGGATAGTTCATTGATTTTATTATAAGAGGATTCACAATCAGCCAGAGAAAATGGCCCGTCAAAACGGGTGCCCGAACAGCTCGCGCACCCGTTTGGCTTTCGTTATAAAGAGGCTTTATTAGCATATTGGAACGTATTTTCTAATGTCAGTTTTCTCCGTACATTTTGACATATTCTGTTAGGCACTGTTCGTCCATATGTTATTACTTATCAATGTCATAGTTTGAGACCTGGATACTCTTTATCTCAATATTTCCACGGGAACGGGTTTTATACGGGTCAAGACAGTTTTTTTTTCAATTCTTCTATAACTATAACTATCTATATATTATCAGATATTATGTACCTACCTATAGTGTCAACGGGTACGCAAATTCTAAGTCTACCGGATAACGGCTATAAATCCTAGTATCCGCATCTCCCTCTAACTTTTAAAAAATTTATAGAAATGAACAAAAACTTCAAACGATAATTTCGGTAGCCACGGAAACCGAGTATATAAGCGAGTCCGACTCGCTCTTGGCCGGTTTTTTTAACATACGAACAGATGAGTAAGTACATGACGATCTCTATTCGGATCTTAGTTACAGAATATTTAATAGTACTACATACAGAACGGCCGCGGAATCACCCGTCTGAATCTAGCCGGCGCGCAACTCGCGCCCAACTCGCCCTTACCGTCATTTGTTTCATCCGGAGATGGAGAGTGGATCACTGGCCCGCGTAGTGGTACACACACATTTACAAGTGTACAGACGTCCTCGCACGCAAACATTGACACTTCATTCGAACTGTGTTCGAAATCGTGTTTTTATAGGCCGTGTCCGCCCTGTGACTTAAGGTGCTTACCCACTAGGCCGTACCATACCATGACCGTAACCGTAGCTTTGGTATACAACGGTGCTCATACGTTACAGCGGGCATGGACACTGTAACGTATGAGCACCGTTGTATACCGAAGCTACGGTTACGGTCATGGTATGGTACGGCCTAGTGGGTAAGCACCTTTAGTCTATACGGGAAGTAATAACCGTAAACAATCGGAAAGGCGGCACAGCACAAATCGTCAAGCGGACATCTGTGCCCCTCCCTACGTGACGCGAATCGCTACTCGAATTTTAAACTGCGCTAAAGGTAGGTTGATTCAAACCGTCCGTTAAAGTTAACGTTAAGGTTAAATATTTTACTATGGATCAAAATGACGTTTCTGTATGGAATGACAGCTCGGCCGCCATATTTAACCACGAAGGGTTCGTCAACTGTGCTTGAATCAACTCACCCTAAATGTACAAAATTCGACCGAATTGAAAAAAAATGTAAGTATAAAAAATAACAAAATATTTTTTGTTTGTGTGTATGTGTTAGCATTAGGTACCAGATCTCTAAAAAATATATACTTACTAGCTGACCCCGCGGACTTCGTACCGCCTTAAACCTCACGGAGCCCGAGACCTTTCCAACGAATGCAAAACCGTGGAAATCGGTTCGTGCGTTCTGGAGTTATAGCGTCAGGGAGGAAAACCCGACTTATTTTTATATATTAGATAAAAAAAGAATCCTTAAGGGGATAAGTTTCAAATAGTATTTAAGATTTTTACAGACAATACTAATCACTTCATTCTTATCTTCTCACCTACATTTGATTTGTATTTTTTTTCTAATTTTGTATTTAAAAAAATGTACATCTGCTTGTAAGAATAAAGAGCTTGTAAAATATAAAATTGAAGAGTTTGACCGGCCGGCCTTGTTACATTTTATAATTTCATTTTATATTAAGTTTTATTTATTTTCCTTTGTGTTGATGTGTTCCCGGTTCATGTGTTTACCATTTTACCTACTGTTTATTATTTATATTGTTTTGTTCATTATTTGAGTACCTAAGTGAGTAAATATTACCCCTTATCCTACTCTCATTATTTTTCCATATTTTGAAAAACATTATTCAAATAAGGTCTTATTTTGAGCGTTCGTATACGAGTACACACAAGTGTTTAATAAAACATTAAATAAGAGAAAATCAACGAGTCTCATCTACATTACATGATCTTCTTACCTATGTACCGTTCTTCTTCAAGCGATTTTAAACCTCCAAATCTACTAGTATACAGTCTATAATAGCTTGCCCCAGCTTGAACTTATGACAATATTGGTAGTCGTAGCGAAGAGCAGTGTCGTAAAATCTCTTTACGAGTGGTGCTGAAAAACAATCATTACAGAAAGTGTGCGGTTAAACTTTATTACCTTTCAAGATGGATAAATGAATTTACAATGCATTGTGCCTAACGTGTCACAAGCGTGAAATAATAACATCATCATCATCATCATCATCATTTCAGTCGAAAGATTTCCACTGCTGGACATAGGCTTCCCCTAAGACGCGCCACTCAGACCGACCTTGTGCCAGTCGCATCCACCGCGGTCCCGCGACCTTTACCAGGTCGTCACGCCATGTTGTTGGAGGCCTATCGACAACTCGTTTCCCGGTTCGCGGACGCCCCTTGAGAACTTTTAAATAATAACATAATGACTTTACGTAAGTAGTATTTTATGGTGTTTACGCCTATTTTCTGTCTTATTTTTTATCTATACTAATAATAAGTCTGTAGAAGAAGTCGCGTCTGAAACTTGAAAATTAAAAGAAACTATCAAGTCGAGGGGACTATACAAACGATACTGAACTTTTTAGAAAAATATTATGTATGCATATCCGAATTTAACTCGAAAACTAGGTACTAAACAGATTTCAACAAAATTTGGTATGGGGGTAGTTTATAACACTGGTCAACATATAGGCTACTTTTTATCCCGGAAAAATGCATAGTTCCCGCGGGAATGCTATAAACCAATTCCACGTGGACGAAGTCGTGGGCAGAAGCTAGTTTAATATAATAAATATTAATATTATTATTATATATATTAATATATATTAAGTCCGCCTTTTGTACACTAAGTTTTCTTTATGTGCAATAAAGTTTAAATAAATAAATAAATAAAACGGCTATTGTATGAAATGTGTATTAATAGATTTAATTATTTTCACGTAAGTAACTGTTATGAGGAAAGCCCAGCGAGGTGTAATGTGACTGAATATCAAGATTTTGTCGAGAAAATCAGCGAAATATCAAAGGCGACAATATTAATATCCACGTGTTCTAAATATAACATATACTAGATTAACTTAAATTGAAACAAGTAATAGGAAACACGATGTGTTTGCAGTGATATTTCAGAATATTACCTAATTTGACGGCCGGATTGGTCCAGTTGGTAGTGACCCTGCCTTCTGTTCCGATGGTCGCGGGTTCGAGTCCCGCTCGGGGCAAACTTTGTGTGATGAACACGAATGTTTGTACTCGAGTCATGGATGTTTAGTATTTATATATGTATGTATTTCTCTATATAAGTATTTATATCGTTGTCTAGCACCCATAGTACAAGCTTTGCTTAGTTTGGGGCTAGGTCAATATGTGTAAAATGTCCCAAGATATTTATTTATTTATTTATTTATGAACTTTTCGAGGTTTTTAAAGTAGGTATAATTCTTGTATAGATCTACAGACTTTGGTTTTATTATGAAATTTTCTTTCTACACCTTTTCCTGAAAAAGGAAGGAAAAACTGTTAAGTATATTCCGAAAGGAGCCAATAACGAAAACAAGATGAAATCTTTAAATATCTACACGGTGACGTATAACAAAAGAAAATATGAAGCATTTTTGTTCCCATTGAGCGTATATTGGAAGAATGTCCAGATTGAGCGAATGGCGGGCGTCAGAACGGTTTATTACCTGACGGAGCCTGTAAGCCGCCGTCATTGATGATGGCGATTGCTTGATTGGAGAGGAACCGGCTTTTGTTTGGAGCATGTTGAAAAGTGAACAATGCCTCAGTAAGTGTAAGAGATTTAACATTCAATCATTTATTCAGCAAATTGGCCACATAGGGGCAGTTTACACGTCAGAAATAGTACATTACAGACCTATGTAAAATAATTTACATCACCCTTGGCCATAAAGTGGGATTTTCTGCCCGCTACGCGGAGGGAAATCTCACTTCTTGGCCAAGGCAAGGCGTAAAACTTTTGACAAACCACGGGCGGTAATTCGTAAAGCCCCAGATCGCATATTTATGACAGTACAGAAACCTGCGATCTGGGACATTTACGAATTCACCACCCTAGGTCTGTAATGTACTATTACCTGCGCTTCCTAGACGACCCATTGCTTGAGAAAAAGCGCCGCAGCAAACTCAGCAGGAGGCCTTTTAAAAAAAAAACACATAGTTACAAAATTTACATTTGCATTACATGTATAAAATATACATATAGATACGTACTAAAATTATATTGAAGGGATGTATAGTCCCTAACTTGAACTTAAATCTAAGAAGAGATGTATAGTCTCAAAAAAATACCTTTCTCAAGCAGGTCGACGTTTTTGATCTCGTAAAAAATGGGGATGAGGGCCCGAACGAAACGGGGAAAAAGCAGCGCGAAAATATTAAACGACAATTGTGTTAAGTTAGAGAAGTCTTTTTTATCATGCTATACCTACTGACAAACAGGCAGACGGCCCACCTGATGATAAGTGATTTTGTAACACCAGAGGCAATGCGTTGCGTGGCGTTGCCGGACTCGGAGATATTTGATGACACCCTTTTAAAAAAACATCAATTTCATCATGCACCTGTCATCACACGAAACAGAAGTTATTTTCAGTACGTAACTGCGTCAACTCTGCTGAGCACGTGAGAAGCTTTGAGACTTGTTAGCAACATCCTTATTCCTTCGAGCTCGCCGTCTACGATTTCACGTCTATAAAGGACCGTGCAATGGCGTGGAAGGCGAAATCGCACCATTACGGTCTAGGGACGGCGGGGAATTTTCGACGCAGGAGTGGCTGATGCGGATTCAGGCCTGTTTAGAATTTACGATGAGCTTACATAATACGAGAACTCTCTCGTGATAAGAGGAGGCTTGTGCCCAGCAGTGGGACCTAAATGGGCTGTCGTTTACGGGGGTACGGGTAGTATATAACCAACCCTTATAAAATACTTTACTTGTCTAAAGTATTCCGAGGGCTGATTGCGGGTGCAATTAAAAAGACAAGAACTAGAATTATAATTTTAGATATAAGTTACCTAATAATAAACCTGTGAGCAATGCGACACATTCGCAGTTCATTATAAACCTTTCAACAGGTTTCTGTAACGCGTCTTTATAAATGGGAAAGTAACTCTGTCTGTCTGTTACCTCTTCACGCTTAAACCGCTATACCGTTTTTATTAAAATGTGGCGTGGAGATGGTTCGGGTCCCAGGAAGAATAAATGCTACTTTTTATAGAAAAACGCATAGTTAAACGCATAGACGAAGTCGCGGGCCGAAGCTAGATTTTTGTATATTTCTTTGGTCTAACATACGCATCCTCAATACTGCGGATGCGGATCTGAATATCACTAGTAACCCTTGTTATGTTCCCACGCGATAACCGTATTAAGTTAGAGTCGAGACAGGTTAATCTGGGGTACTCGACAGCTCGTCGAATCGACACGGTCCCGACGCAGACTTAACGTAACTCGCGATAGTCTTTATAGGCTTTGGAAATCCTATATCAGGATCCGGCTTTAAGTTGGTAAGTGAATTATCATGAAGCTTTAAGACTACGAACCCTTAATAACATTTTCTTAAAGACTTAACTTTTCGTTTCATGAAGATCAAAATATTTTATGGAATAGGTACATGATGATTTTCTTTTTACCAAACATGTCATTCATATAATCAACAGTGACAAACCTAGAATGACAAGACCCTCATACAAATCAGCGTATGCCCGAAATAAGTGTTAAATGCGATAAAAGATGTCGCTGCCTAGGTAACCTATATGAAATTTTGAAGCAGCCCTGGATATTACACTACAGAGATTTTCCGATTTACGCCACAATATAAGAAGTGTGTCAGTCTGTTTAATTACCTTGTATGTGGCAGATAGTCATCAGGAATCTAGGTTTGAAATCGAATATTGCATTTTGCAGGCGTTGCAGTTGGCGGCAATCATTTGTTTAGACGCTGAAGTGATGGATCGCCTGCCAATATGAACGGTGGCCTAGTTACAGCACGACATAAACTAATAAGCCGTGCGGCCTAGCACTTTTTCCGTTGACGAAGAGTCTATTATTGCTTATTTCATATGCCGTATTTTTGTGCCAAACTGTACGGCGAATTTACGTTTGTGCATAGGAATGTGATCGAGCATCTGTGGCGCCATCTATCAAGTGTGAAACGAAAAGGCTTTTTAAATCGACAGGTTTGAATTTTGAATACATTGAAAGATGTATTGCATGTCACATTTTATACACATAAATAAAATAAACAAATAGTAAGTAAAGTAAGTATTATAAAATCATATTAAAGTATTAGTTATAATACTTTAATCTGATTTTATAATTTACTAGCTTTTTCCCGCAACTTCGTATGCACAGAAATATTAAAATGTTTTTTTTTCGTTTCCGTGGGAATTTCGGGAAATCCTCTCTTAGTGCTCCCCTACGTTCCCTAAGGAACCTGCATGCCAAGTTTCAGCTCTCTACGGTCAGTAGTTTCGGCTCTGCGTTGATCGATCAGTCAGTCAGTCAGTTTCTTGTTTTATAGATAATACTTACTTTAATATGGTGGTGCGATATCGTTTAAAAATTCAAATTCGAATCAAATTTGGTTTTTCTTTCAATCCATTCGGTTTGATTCTACATTAATAAATAATAATATCTTGAGACATTTCAAACAAATTGACCTAGCCCCATACTAAGCAAAGCTTGTACTATGGGTTCTAGATAACGATATAAATACTTATACATATAGAGAAATACATACATAATATAAAAATACTGAACATCCATGACTCGCGTTTAAACATTCGTGCTCATCACACAAGATTTGCCCCGAGCGGGATTCGAACCCGCGACCTTCGCGCGTTGGAACAGTGGGCAGGGTCACTACCAACTGAGCCAAACCTGTCGTATTTTTTTTTACCTACTGTAAATTCAAGAAAATTTTAAAAATAACTATCGATATTTCAATAAATAGAAGCTTTTCAGAAAGTCGTGGTTCAACATCAAACTTAGAGTATTGTATTAGACTCCATGATTCAGAAAAAGAGAAACAGACGTCGGAATGAATTCAAATAAAGTCGAAAAAATTCTTTATATTCAAACTAGTAACTCCTCAAAAAGAATTAACTGTTGTTACTGCTCGTAGAATTTAAATTAACAAATTTCCCTAAGCCGTAAAGCTTCTTAACAAAGATTGGGAGAATCCAGATGAATTAAAAGGTCCCAGAAAAGGTATTGAAAAAGTAAAGCGTAGTTAGGGTTGCCACCTGTCCGGCTTTAGCCGGACATATGTTTGGCTTTTTACCCGATTGCACTGGAAGGAGGGTTATATTTTTCGAGTGTATGTATGTATATATGTATATTGTAGCGGGGGGTTGGTGCTAGCTCGCGTAGTTGCTGTAGGCACGGAGATCAGCTGTGGAAGTTGAAGACACGGAGACTCGCTGGGCATCAGGATGATGACTAGCTAATCAAGAAAGCTAAGACACGCTGACTGGCCCTAACACTGCCCTATCACTTCCCTAATTAAAAAATAATAAGACTTTGCTTAAATTCATGGTACTTATTGTATTCAGAGAGAGAGCTATCAAAAGACTAAACAAAATCAGACACAAAGTTCTTCCACGCTTTTATTTCGCGCGCTCAGTGGCCTAAATGGCTTGATGGATCTTAGCATGCGAGGTGTCGTTAGATTCGTCTTAATTGTGAGAGTGACAGTATATCAAAATTGCTAAAAACAAAATGGCAGACTTTTGATTTTAAACGTTTCCAAAAATATTTTTTATCGAAGCCTATCGAGTGGGGTATCAAAATAAAGGGTTTAATGAACGGATTACAAGAAAATCTACTGTGACATCAAAAGTTAGTTCGGGTATATTAGTTTTTAAAAAAATCGAGTTATATAAGACGTAATAAATACTTACCTTATATAACCTTTGTATCCGGCCTATCCGGCTTTTGTCAGGCTTTTTATAAGGACTAGCTTCTGCCCGCGACTTCGCCCGCGTGCAATTCGGTTATCGCGCTCCCGCGGGAACTATGCGCTTTTCCGGGATGAAAAGTAGCCTATGTCCTTTTTCGGGACCCCAACTATCTCCATGCCAAATTTCATCTCAATCGGTCCAGCGGTTGAAGCGTGAAGAGGTAACAGACAGACAGACAGACAGACAGACAGAGTTACTTTCGCATTTATAATATTAATATGGATAATATGGATTAGCGCTCGAAGCGGGGTCGAAGCTATGTGTGGCCTATGTAAGCTTTGATTTCTAGTTTTTCGGGTAAATTGACCGTCCAAATAGGTATAGGGTACTCTTACAGTCCGGCTTTTTCATTTTAGGAGATGGCAACCCTAAGGGTGGACACACTTTGTAGTCTCCGTAATCCGCAGACTTTTTTATGAAGCCCGTAATTTTGCTAAAAAGGGTTCTGGGACAAGGTTAAAACTGAAATAGAAACGCGTTCTAAGTGTTTTCTTTTCCAACGCGTCTATTCGTATGAGACACTTAAATATACGGGTAAGCTGCTGTATAGTTTTTTAAATCGTTGTATTGGTGATTTTATTTCAATTTAAATAAATAAATAATAAATACGCATATCAAACTTCATACGAGTCATACATATAGAGGAAAAATTCATTTGTAAATAAATTATTTGATTTACCGCCCTTGGGCGCTACGAAAAATCCCTCTTCACGGCCAGGTGGTGACGTAAAATCGTATACTAACCACGGGCGGTCGAACAGTATTTTATTTTTTTAATGTTTTAAAAACATTATTTTTAGTGCTTTTAACATTGACAGATTCGTTCTGAAGCGCCACTGTTGTGGCTTACTCGTTAGGCATTTTGATGCTGAAAACAGTATTTTGTAAAGGTACTTTATTTTTGTTTAACAGTAAAAAGTATAATGTAGTGAAAAACAGTATAATACTGTTTTTAACAGTATAGTTGGCAACCCTAGCGGTGATGCCATATGATTGCATTTTCATCCAAGTTACATGTACCTGCCAAGTTTCATCAACCACCACCACCGTAATCAACAGCCTATTTACGGCTCACTGCTGGGCACGTGCCTCGTCTCGTCACGAGAGGGTGTCGGCTAACAGTCCTCACGCGGGCCCAATGCAGATTGGGGACTTCACACACAACCCTGAATTACTTCGCAGTTGCGTGCAGGTTTCCTCACGATGTTTTCTTTCCTCAAAAATTCAAATTGAATTTCACACAAAAATAATTTCAAACCCTCGACCCTCTGCATGAGAAGCGGTACCTAGGTCAAACCAGTAGGCTACCACGGCTTCCCAAGCTTCATCGTGATACGATAGTTAGAAGTGGGTTACATTTAGCTTGCAAGATTCCTTACATAGTGTTAGTTACTTACAAGACGACCTAATACTTAGAAGCGTTGTAAAAATACGAAAATCGATTTTATGTTCGGTAGTGTTCCACATACGGATCGTCATTTTAAAGTTATCCTTCTCTGAACAATGTAGAATGTCCGCTATAAAATGTGGGTGATTAACCCTCGTCGTCACTAATTACGTACATTAGCCCCGGGGATTGATGTCTGGGGTTTTTCCGGGACACCGGGACTCCGGGATCGGCGCAGTTGTTGACGAAAAAATGCTAATGACCCGGGAAAGGTAGATGTTATTAATACGGCATTATGTTGGTTAGGGAATGGAGACATTATTTGGAAACCCCGTTTGTTGTTTCAGTCACCAAAACAGGATGAATGAGAACGACACAACGGTCACGTATTACAATGCCGAAGTTAATTATACCTACAACTAAAATAATCGACATTGAAATACCGAAAGTATACATATAATGCTGATGACCGATGCATGAAATATCGAATTTCACATGACCGAAAGTATGAAATCCTGAAAGTACGTAATCCATTGAAATGCCGAAGGTTGAAATACCGAAAGTCAAAATGCCGAAAGTGTTTTTTCTGTTATGATGATTTTATTTTTGTTTGCCAATTTAATTAATATTTATGTTAATTATCAATTTAAATAAGAGAAAGATTTTTGGGTCTTCTCGTCTTTTTTTTTAAGTTCTGTTCTGGCGCTTCAACGGCCGCTTCCGCGGCACGCTCGCTTCGCTCGCTCGTCTCGCGCGCTGTTGTGGTCACAGTTCTAACCTAACCCTACTACTACAACAGCCTATTTACGGCCCACTGCTGGGCACAGGCCTCCTCTTATCACGAGAGGGTTGGGCTATAGTCCCCACGCGGGCCCAGTGCGGATTGGGGACTTCCACCTAACCTAACCCAACCTACATTAATGTTGCAGTTCTAACTTAACGTTACACATTGCACTGGGAGAAGTTCGGTTCTGGCGCGCTTGCTTTGAATTATGCCTACAAGAGTTCTTCTCTTAACTTGACGAACCTTATCTTATTCAAGAAATTCAAATGAAAGCCTGAAGTCATTTTCATTATTTACCTAAAATGTGGATTGCCTAAGTGGGGTATATTTCATGACCGGGGTTTGATTGGCCCGCGGCGAATAACTTAACGCTCAGCTCAATCAAGGCTCTGAATAATTACTAACGCTCCATCAGGGTTGATCTGAGTAAACGGAACATTGCTTACAAATTCCTATCTTATACAGCATTATTAAGGTAGAGATTTTCTATTATCTAAAGTCCCACCCCTCCAAAATTCAAAACGCTTCAATGTATTTAAAAAAGCACCACCAACACTCTCAACACATGTGTGCGTGTTGAGTCAGCCATCAACTATGCGTTGAGAGCGTTGGTGGTGCTTTTTAAATAATAATGAAAAAAGTTGAAGCGTTTTGAAATGTGAAGGCGCGGGACTTTAGATAGTAGAATATCTCTATGACTAATGTAGATGTAGGGAAAAAATATTTATTGCCATCGGGGAATCTCGGAAATCTCCAATGTGACATCTTGACATCAAGCAGAAAAAATCCTTTCATATTAAAGGACATTTTATAATTGTAAATGAAAATTTCGTTAATTTATTATATTTGGAAGAAAATAATGATAAACTTATGTAATAAAAACAAACGTGATAATTCAAAAATTCAAAAGCGCTAATGTGGGAAACTTAACGCACGCCCAGAGGCTGTCAAAAAGCTAGTTCGGAAATTATTAGGTATATCTATTATAAACATTGACCTATAATAACATAATATAATAACAGAGTTACTTTCGCATTTATAATATTAATATGGATATGGAAGTATGGATCCTAGATAAGGTGGTATTTACGCGAGTGTCCGCTAGTTTGCGGCCGGCGTGAATGTATGCTGATTGTCGCTCTGCAGGAGCGCTCGTCTGTCGGGAGACGTCTCCATTTGGAATTGAAATCAGTTCAATTCACATAGGAAAGAAGCTGCGCTATACACTTGTGCACATTGACCTATAATAACATATGGACGAACAGTGCCTAACCGAATATGTCAAAATATATGGAGCAAACTGACATTAGCAAATACGTTCCAATATGCTAATAACGCCTCTTTATATTATGTGCCAAGATTAATAATTTATACAAAAGTAAACCTAAAACTATACGACTTAAGTGTCAAATGTACTCAGCGCCAAACGGGTGCCCGAGTTGTTCGGGCACCCGTTTTGACGGGCCATTTTTCTTCGGCTGATTGTGAATCCTTACTTATCAATGATTATAACACTTACTTACTTACTTTACTTATTTACTTAAACAAAATATTTCTCAAATCAAAATAAATTAAATAAGCGGTCACGGATCGTCAACGAAAACCTTTAAAATCAAATTTGAACGACACTCGACAAATCACAAAGTGAAATGTCATTATTAAACCGGGAGTAATTTGGTCATATCGGTTTTAATTTGAGTGAAAATGGTGATTAAGTCGTTAATTAAAGGCCAGGATAATTAACGACTTAATCACCTTTTTCACTCAAATTAAAACCGATATGACCAAATTACTCCCGAGATTTTTAATAAGGCCGCAATTTATTATTTTATTAAGTAAGCACCAGTTCCCGGCGCCGCTCTGAAAAGTACTCGTTGTATGCGTAAGCCGTGGTGGCCTTGTGGTTCGACCTACCGCCTCTCATGCTGAGGGTCGGGGGTTCGATTCCGGCTCGCACCTCTAAGTTTACTTATGTGCGAAATTCAATTTGAATTTACCACTGAGCTTTTCGGTGAAGGAAAACATCGTGAGGAAACCTGCACGCACCTGCGAAGTAATTCAAAGATGTGTGTGAAGTCCCCAATCCGCACTGGCCCCGCGTGGGGACTATAGCCCAAACCCTCTCGTGATGAGAGGAGGCCTGTGCCCAGCAGTGGGCCGTAAATAGGCTGTAGTAGTAGTAGTAGTAGTAGTAGTATGCGTAAGTCTTAACAAACGGCGTCATTTTTTAGTAAAAATAAATCAACATTACAACGCAAATTAGCTTATCCTCTAAAAAGGGGTCAAATATAGTAGGTGGAAGAAAAGTTAATCGGTAGTAAGTAATCATAATAAATAAACACACGAAAATGTATTAATTCGAGTTTTTAAAAGCACGTAACACTTCACACTTTTTTTTGATTAAGTTTTGCAATATCGAAAAGCCAAATCTATTTTAGTTAATTATATATAATTCACCAAAACTATAGCTTCAGGAAATACACACAACCCGTTCCCACATTCTTTTTAAAAACAGGATCATATTTTATCCAAATTTAACTGAAACTTTTCCATAAAAATAATCGAGCAAGAATAAGAGTAAAAATAAATAAGAGTAAATATATGTATCTTTAGTTTAAGCTGTCTGAATTCAAAAGCAACATGAGTTCTACAAAGTATTTCCCTACTCGCATGTTAACCCCTAAAATTGGGCAAGTGATAATATCATCATCATCATCATCATTTCAGCCAAAAGACGTCCACTGCTGGACATAGGCCTCCCCCAAGGCTCGCCACTCAGACCGGTCCTGTGCTACTTGCCTGGGTTTATTTTGTGGCCTCATGTTACCAATTTTATCCCTTGGGGGGGATTGCCATAGTCGCCACGCTTGGCAGGCGGGTTGGCGACCGCAGTTAGATTTGCGTAGTGCGCGGCGGACGCTGCTGCCCGTCCTCCGGTTTATCCCTTATTCGCCTCTTACGAAACCCACGGGAGGAGATGGGGTGGTGCAATTCTGACCCGGCACCACACGGTAAGTGATAATATGGATTTAGTTAAAATTCACACTCTCAATGTAAGTCTTTGACAATGATTACGAGTATAGTATCCTCAACAGTGACTTGACTACAGACTACAGGGGCTCTATATGCAAAAAATAGGGATCTCGCTTTTCCCTATAGGATCGCTCACGCGTCAAGTTGAACTTTAAATCTAGCTGCTTAAAGTTCACGCACGAGATCCCTATTTAAAGACTTCGAATATAGGCCCAATAACTTATAGTGGCCGACTTCGTTCCCAAGACTGCACAAGCATTGATCTATTATAAGTATGTTATTATAGGTCAATGTGCACAAGTGTATAGCGCAGCTTCTTTCCTATGTGAATTG
The DNA here is from genome assembly GCA_963971205.1 of Aethes cnicana. Taxonomy (NCBI): domain Eukaryota; kingdom Metazoa; phylum Arthropoda; class Insecta; order Lepidoptera; family Tortricidae; genus Aethes; species Aethes cnicana. Next base: position 982,129 of record OZ020284.1, read on the forward strand.
AACTGATTTCAATTCCAAATGGAGACGTCTCCCGACAGACGAGCGCAGAGCGACAATCAGCATACATTCACGCCGGCCGCAAACTAGCGGACACTCGCGTAAATACCACCTTATCTAGGATCCATGCTACCATATCCATACTAATATCCATATTAATATTATAAATGCGAAAGTTACTCTGTTTGTCTGTCTGTTACCTCTTCACGCTGCAACCGCTGGGCCAATTGAGATGACGCCGTTTCGTCGCCTAAATAGTTTTTATTTGGTTTCATGACGCATTGGTGTTAGCTGTAAGGTCATGTTAAACTTTTATAAATAAATAAATAAATAAATGAAATTTATCATGGAGATAGTTGGTGTCCCGGGAAAGGCGCGAACTTTTGCTTGTTTGCTAACAGAGTAAATAAATCCTAATGTTGAAGTTTCGTCCCATCATGACGTCAACCTGTACTAATTCGGCAAACTTTCTTATCACCCTTATTTATTTAAACTTTATTGCACATTAGTAAAAACTAATGCCAAAGCCAAACTTAATGCCCTTATCGGTGTAATAGGGATGACGACAGGGTGAAGAAATCGAAATTCTAATTAGTCCGTCAGTCAGGTAATAAAAAAATATTAGACACGTATTTTTTGTTTTATCAAATTAACAAAGAATTACTAAATTAAAACGCATTAAAGTTGGAGAGTGGGGGCTAACTACTTACCCGTTAGGTATAAATCGCACCTAACCGTGACGTCACGCGACCTTTCAACTCAATACATCTCCCGTATAAGTTTGATTACGTGAAAAAATAAAAAATACGTGTCCAATACTTTTCAATAATCTTCCTGATAGACTAAGGAAAAAAAAGTTGTCGTCATCCCTATTGTAATCATTCAAATAAACATTTGACAGAACTCGTGTTTTAAACGCCTCGGAGCGTGTCTGAGCCGTTACCTTAAGCATGAATGTAGGTCTAGTGTATTTTTTACACCAAAAATGCAAAACGATGTCACGAAGTTATTCGAGTAAACTATTCACGATCAGTTTTGTTTTAACACGCGAGTGTAAGCTTCAACTTCGGGCTCGGTTTGTTTTTACCTCTTCTCACATGAGTGTAAATCTTTATTTGCGCTAAACGCATCGAACGCGTTTTAGTTTATTCATCATTTTTGTATGAGAACACAAACAGCACCCCTAGCGGCAAAACATGGAGTCAATTCAGCGAGTGACATTTACTTTACGAAAACGGATGTGAATTCGTTTACACGTTTTCTGACTAACTGCGAGTGTAAGCTCGTATTTGACAGTTTGAAAAGTAAATTAAACGAAACGCAAGAAGTAAAGTTACTCACCCGACTTTATCACGTGAGAACGTGAGAACTTAGGTTTTCGAACCTGTCGAATCCAAATTTACTTCAAAATTTTAGATTTTTTAAGTGAAATAAATGATATATGTATGTCGTCTATGTCTTAATATGCTTGTATTGTGTTCTTGAGATATTTTTTACTAAGTATGTTATTTATTTAAGCTTCTTCGCATACGTATAAGTGTGTCTTTCTTTTTTAATGATGAGATACTCCACGTTTGTGACGAATATACCTATAACTATGTACTTCGATTTGGTTTAACAAAAAACTAAATTACATAAATTACTCCGGGTTGCCTAGAAATTTTAGAAAATGTAGGTAACTTGGCAACACTTATGGCCATTTTGACAATTTTAACAGAAAAAACCTGAAGAAACGCAAACGCGATCGAGACGTTATAACTCACTGCCTTCCGTCACATATTTGACATTGTCATGATTGACGTTTACCAAGCCTCCTCAAATTTGATATTAATGATAATTTAAATGTTTATTATTGAATAATTGCCGGCCTGAGGCCAATATTTTGATAATGGCGAAGTGTCCAAGACAGAAACCATCAATTTTATAGTGTATAGCGGATGTCGCAAAGTGATGGTGACAATACATGAACGTGTGCGAGAACGGTGTTGACAAATGCACTCAAAGGTTAAAAATGAACGTTTTACGAATAGTTTACACGAAGTGTTTGGAGTTGAGAAGGTGGACGTTGACGTTTGTTTCACCTCAGCCTCACCAAGTTTACTTGATTTATCTTTTATATCGTACATTAATTGTTTCCTCCATACAATGCTCGGCCCGTAGGCCATACTTGAGAGTGGCAAAATTGCCTTGCATATGCCTTGGAAAGAAGCCATTATATAAGAGAATAGAAGAGAAGAATTATATTTTAAGATCCATACATTGAATTGAGCCAAATTTCTTGTAACGTAGAAAGAATTGGCGCAGCTCGTGTTACTTTTATCAAATACAAAGGAGAATGCGTGCATAGAAGCAAGAAACAGTAAGTATTAGACATAATAATAGTATTTATTTTTATTTGACATATGCAATACCCACTGCTGGGCACAAGCCTCCTCTCATCACCAGAGGGTTTGGGCCCTACACAGGCGCAGTTTGGATTGGGGACTCACACATGTACCTACATTCTTGAATTACTTCGCAAATGCGTGCATGTTTCTTTACGATTCACTATGTTTTCGTTCACCGAAAAGCCAAGTAGTAGGTAATTTTGCACAAAAGTAACTCAGAGATGCGAGCCGGATTCGAACGCCCGCCGATCCTCTGCATGAAGAGTTCTATAGGTGATGGTATGGGTGAAATGGTTCCGAATGGAGGACCGATCACCAGACTGATCCAGGCAGTCGTCCCCTTTCATAAATAGGTGATGGGGCCACCATCACGGCTTCAATTAAATACCTAATATACACTTACATTTTCTTTCAGTGTTCCTTCTGGCTCTGCCCCAGCAAGTCAAGTGGAACTGTGGCAACTTTAAGACCAGACCCCGTGGCTGAGCCAACTGCTGATTCCTACCAGAATTTCATCAAGTTTTAAGTAGTTTAAACACTAATAAATCATGCTATATATTCCATTGAGTTTATTATTGGTGTTATTTATTGTAAGTATGTATATTTCTTTAGCAAATGTCAGCAACTAGCAACTGATTGATCAAAGCACAACCGAAGCTACTAACCGCAGAAAGCTGAAATTTGGCATATAGGTTCCTTGGGGAATTGGGGGGTGTTACTAAGCATAGTTCCCGCGGGAACGCTCCGAATTCCACGTGAATGAAGTCACCGTCGGAATAAGCTAGATTGATATAATGCTTTTAGGTATTCGCATCAGTCAAGAATGTTGGCCGCTCTATTTAGCTATAAGTACCTACTAAGCCACAATTTTGCATTTATAGTATTTCCCTTTACATGATTTATTTAACGTTAATCTACCACATATGTAGCGGGAGTGGTGATGATGAGAACAAACTACTTTCTTGGTTAGTTTCAAGTTGATTTATTTCATAATAATTTAGAACGCTTAAATGGGTGGGGCTCACAAGAATGTGCCGTCACACACTGGAAATTCTTGTGAGCATCACCCAATATGTACTTATGTCTTCTGAAACGATACTCCATGACACGGCCTATCTCTCTTCCGTGCCGTGCCTTGTGGACGATGCCGATGTGTGTGCCGACTGGCACAATCCTCCACGCCTGGAAAGACTATTCCTATATCGACTACGTCGCGATGTACGCCTCTTCATCGTTCAGCAAAAAGGCTGGTTTCAAGCGACCTATTGATTCGCACGTCGCTTTGCCTTCTCTATTAATCAGGTTCCCACGCTTTGCTCCTCCTCTCAACCACTATTAATGGGCCATCATAAGGCGGCGTTAGAGTAGGGCGGAGTATGACGCTTCTTACGCTTCTTGTGAACATTTCTGTAATTGGCCTTTCTCTTCTTGGACCGAGACAACATTAGCAATACTTAAGTATCTTCCCTTAAACATCTCTGTAAAACTATCGTAGGAACAGTTCCTCATTAAAAAACATTCCTGCGGTAGCCTAATCGGTATTCCATATACTTTCCTCGCAGCGCTATATCCGGTTTCTTCCTGTAAACTATGCTTGTAAACAACTCCTAAGTCCCAACTATAATATGGTAGGAAACTCTTCAACCGAGTTCTCTCTTTCGCTTCTTGCCCAAATACTAGCTATACAGATAGCCATGTAGGCAATACCAGCAATTTTGTAAGGCACTGAAAAGCCCTGCATGCCGCGTGTCTTCTAAATTTTATCTCCATGTTTAGTATCTTCAAAAATGTTCAAACTATTAGCCTGACAGTGACCTTGACAGATCGAATTGCGTATACTACTGCGTTTCTGTCATACTAAAAGTCACTCGAAAACGTGAACGTTTTCGTTTACTCACTTACTCGCTCGTCACTCATTCGTATTAATCAAAATACACTCGCTAAACCTTGTTACAAAACGTACCGTTAGGGGCGCTGTTCAAGTTTTCATACAATCTTGATGTAAACGCAAACGCGGTCGAGAAGTATTTTCCAGGTCCGAAAAATACACTTGAGGTACAGGGACTGTGAATTCAGAATGAGAATGAGAATTATTTATTTCAAAATTCCACATATGTTATCTTAAAACTAATTACAAATTTTACCTTATTCTTAATTTATTATTATTATTATTATTGGGGGTTTTGTAGGCCATATGTGCGTCACCTCGACCATAGCTGATCTTTTGTGACGGCCCTTTTGAGTTTTGTTATAATTCACCTGTGATACCCGTTGAGTCCAGGAATTTCCAGATTCTTTGGGCGGTGATATTTTGTATCTCTTTTGGGTGCATTATATGCCTCCCTAGGTAGATACTACGCTTTTGCATGAAAGGCCCGCACTCACAAAGGATATGCAGTGGCGTTTCCTCTGCTTCGTGGCAGAATCTGCACGTCGTGCCTTCTTTCATTCCCATTTGGGCTAGGTGTTTGTTCAGTTTGCAGTGTCCGGTCAGGCTCCTGGTTACTGCACACGTTTTATATCTTTTGAGACGTAGTATCTCTTTAGATAGTTTTGTCGCATAGCCCTTAATTAGAGCTTTCGAGTGTTTTTGTCCAGGTACAGACTTCCACAGCTCGATAGCCTTCGATTTGTGTTCATTTTCGAGAATTTGGTAAGCTCCTTGTTTGGTCACACCACAGAAAGGTTCGGGGCCAACCTGGGGGTTATCGGCTCCGCTTCTGGCGAGCTCGTCCGCTTTCTCGTTTCCTTCTATGTTGGAATGCCCAGGGACCCATCTAAGAATTACTTTGTTGGATCTGCCTAGGGCGTTTAGATTTTCTCTACATGTTTGTACTAGCTTTGAGTTAAGCTCAAAGGAGTCTAGTGCCAGGATAGCCGCCTGGCTGTCTGAGTTGATGTAGATGGTTTGGTGTTTAAGTTTTCTATCCAGGTTGATTTCCGCACATTTATTGATGGCGAAAACCTCCGCTTGAAAGATTGAGGCTTCAGTGCCTAAATTAATGCTGATTTTAAATTTTGGCCTCTGTCCAAAAACACCGCATCCTACATCTTGTCCTTTTTTGGATCCATCTGTATACCAAATGTGGCTGCCCTCCTTGAAATCTATTTGGTTGTTCAACCATATGTCCCGAGGTGGCAACTCTGCTGAGAAGAGTTTAGTGAAATTGCATACAGTATGCATGTCATCATTGGGCATATTCATGACCCTGTGTTCAAGCGTTGAATTCTTAAAAGTTTTCAGTGCTTGTGAGCGCCATTTTGTGTTCGTCTGTGAGCATATTCTATAAATGCACCGTTTGGCTTCCTTTTGCACTTGTAGGTGCAGTGGTGTCAGGTCCAGTAGTGCATTTAGTGCTGCTCCCGGAGTCGAAGATAGCGCCCCTGTTGCCAGAATGCATGCAGTACGCTGGAGACCATCCAGTCTTGCCATCGTAGTTGTTTGGTTGGCTTTACTCGCCCAGACGGCGGAGGCATATGTGATGATCGGCCTCGCGATTGCTGTGTAAAGCCATAAGGCGATGTGGGGTTTAAGTCCCCATCTCGCACCTGCCATACGGCAGCTTGTCCATAAAGCCATTTTAGCTTTTTGAACAATGTTGTTCAGATGTGGGGTCCAGGTTAGTTTTGAGTCCAAGGTCACCCCCAGGTATTTTGTTTCATTTGATAGTGTTAGAGTTTTTCGTTTAGCTTAGGGCATGAGAGCTTTTCGAGATTTCTCTTCCTAGTGAAAGGTATTATTGCAGTTTTTCCTGCATTGATTGATAAGTCATTTTCTTTACACCATTTGCAAATAGTGTTTAGAGCTGCTTGCATTAGATTTGAGATTATGTCATGGCAGGGGCCTCTGATAATGACCACTATATCATCGGCGTAACCTTGTATGTCAATATCTAGGTTGTTCATTAATGCAAGTAGTTGGTCCACTGCTAGTGTCCACAAAAGAGGGGAGAGTACACCTCCTTGTGGACAACCTCTAGTGGTGTGGAATTCATGCGTGGTCGCATTGAGAGTCAAAGTGGCAACTCTATTCAAGAGCATACTTTGGACCCATTTGATGGTGGTGCTATCGACCCCCTTCGATTCCATGCCTTTAATTATGGTTTCGGTGGGAGTGTTATCAAAGGCACCTTCTATATCAAGGAAGGCACAGAGAGCTGTTTGCTTATCCTCTAGGGTAGCTTGCACCTTATCGACCAGATCGAGAAGGGCTGTCTCCGTAGATTTCCCCTTTTGGTAAGCATGTTGGTTTGAACTGAGTGGGCGTTCAACTAGGAACTTTGATCTAATGTGTGAGTCAACTATTCTTTCCATGGTCTTCAGTAGGAAAGAAGTGAGGCTGATGGGTCTGAAGGATTTGGGTTGTGAGTAGTCCCTCTTCCCTGCCTTTGGTATAAATTGTACCTTGACCCTAGTCCACTGTTCTGGTATGGTATTCCAGGCATAACTCGCTCGGAATATCTTTGCCAGATGCGGTAAGAGGATTGCATTCCCCTGCTGTAGCAGGGCTGGGAAGATGCCATCCTCTCCCGCTGATTTAAATGGCTTGAACTTACTTACTGCCCATTTAATCTGGTTTGGCCTAAAAATGTTGGTGGCTGTGTTCCAGTCTATATTGCGCGGCCTGTGGGGATTGATTCCCCTCCGGTTTGCCGTGTGTGAATTGGAGGAGTACGACCCTGGGAAGTGTGTATCCCTTAGGAGCTCGAGAGTTTCTAGCTCCGTGGTCGTGAAGGAGTTGTCTGGTTTCTTTAAGAGACCTAGATAGTTTGATGGAGTCTTAGCGAGGACTTTGTGGATTCTAGCTCCTTTATGTGTTTGGGCTATTTGCTCACAAAACCGGCGCCAAGACGCGCGTTTGGCTTTTCTGATTTGTTTGTTATATTCAGTCAGTGCCCTAGCGTACCTATTCCACTCCTGAGGTTGGGTTGTGTGATTGAATATGCGCCGTGTGGTGGCTCTAAGCCGATCCAGCTTTTTGTTCCACCACGTGACGGTGTTGGTTGTGTGTGTCTCTTTTAAGGGGCAGCTGAGTTCGTAGGCCTTAACGATGCCTTCGGATAGTAAATTAGCTGCGTGATTGAGAGATTGCGGTGTTTTGATGCTTTTAGGGATACCCTGTAGAAGTTCTTTGAGGTGGGTCCTATAATGATCCCATGAAGTATCTTTTGGGTTCCTTACGAGGATGGTTGTGGTTTCCTGAGAACCCTGCACATCAAATAATATATGATTGTGGTCTGACATAGAGTTTTCGCTGCTGACGTGCCAATTGGCGAGATGTTTGAATATTTTTTCCGAGGCGAAGGTGATATCTAACACTTCTTGTCTAGCCCTGGTTACGAAGGTTGGCATGTGGCCGCTATTTAGTAAGTGTAGACAGTTAGTAAATAGGAATTCAGATAGTAACTCACCTCTGTTATTGATTTCTGTGCTGCCCCAGATGGTATGGTGGGCATTCGCGTCGCATCCCACTATAATTTCCAACTTATTCCTTTTAGCGTAAGCTAAGGTTTTTGTCAGTTCTTCAGTGGGATCACTTTTCTCTCCAGGAAGGTAAGCCGAGCAGACAATGACTTTGTGCCCTTTGAGAGTTATGATTGCCGCAACTAGATCATCATTGCAGAGTTCTGTAACTGGCAGAAAATTAGTGCGTTTGTTAAATACTATACAGGCTCTAGGTTTGGTGCCTTTTTCGTACACTAGGATTTTACCCGCTGTGTTTAGGCCGCTAACCATAGACTCAGCATTTATCCATGGTTCTTGAATGAGTGCGATGTCTAGGCCATTTTCGCCGAAGACTTTCTCCACGACCGCGGAGGCCGCGACGGCGTGATGGAGGTTGGCCTGCATAAATTGCACTCCCTTGGCGGCTGGTTTGTTGCTTCGGGGCGTGTTAGTTGGGCTTTTGACCCTGGCGCCCCGAGCCTCGTCCTCTCGCTGAGTTGCCCCTGCTCCGGGCACGGTGGGATCCCCTTGAGGTCCCCCTGCTGGGGGGAAACCGCCCTCGGTTGGCGGAGAAGCTGAATAAGCTGGGGATCGTCGTCGGTGGTGGTGCCCGGAGTCCACTGGTGTTGGTGGAGGGTGCGTTTGTGGGGAGAGGGTGCGTCGAGGTAGACGCTATGGGGGTAGGAGGGGTGGGCTGGGACTGGGAAGTGGATGGTTTCGGATTGGCAGAGCCTTTGGTTAGGATCGGGTGCGGGTACATAGGAATGGGACAGGATCGTAGAGGAGGGCGTCTGCGAGTGGGGTGGGGATGTGTGGAGGTGGATGGTGTAGGAGTGGGGTGTGGGTGAGAGGAAGTGGATGGTCCCGCACCTGTTGGTCCCGATGAGACCTGCGGGGCGGGCCCGGAGGGGAGGGATGGCGGTGTTGGGGAGGCGGGAGCGGTTGGTTCATCCTGTTGGGTCCTGGGATTCGGGCCCTTCAGTCTGAACTGGATCTCTTTGAAGCCCAGTTTGGCTTTTAGATCCGTCGTTTTGAGGGTCTCAACAGAGAGGTCGTCGATTGAAAGTGTGAGTGTTAACCCTCCTTTTTCGACCTTGCTGTTGAGGACCTTCCAGATCTCCGTATGCAGTCCCCCGTTCTGTATGCGGATTAATTTCAGTGCCGCCTCCACGTTAGGCGCTTCTGAGATTGGTATGAACACCACCCCTACGTTTGGCTTGGGTAGGTCGCACTCGTCCATAACGAGTAGAGCGGCCTCCGGCCATGGTTTCAGGGTTGGTGCTATACCTTCAAGCCAGGTCTTGGTGTACTCGTTCTCACATGTTATGAGAAGCCAACCTGGTTTGAAGGTACACTTGCTGAACCTGGGTCCCTGTCCCTTCCCGAGATCGTACATGCTCGCTATGATGGTCTGGCGGAGCAGCTCGAGTTGTTCGTCAGTCATAGGGACTGCGTCTCTGATGCCGACTCGAGAAGAGGCAAGGACCTGGCTGTACGACCTTCCTTGGTCGTCGGTAGATGAGCTGGCCGTTGGGCGTTTCGGGATCTTCCTAGCCTGGCCCTGTGGCGATTCCTCCTCCGAGCGAACCCTTTTCAGGGCTTTCCGCCTGGGTTCGGACTCAAACTTGTAGCCCATCTCTTTTAGTTCCGCAAAGGACTTTGTAGCCAGTTGTTTAGCGTCGTTGACGCTTACTCCCAGCTTTCTAAGCGCCTTGAAGCGGCTTTTTGCTGACCCACCCAGCCGTTTAGATGCCGTCTGGGTCATAGTTTCAGGGTTGGAGGTATTGGGTTGGGCAGTCAGTGGTGCCGGTCCGCGAGCAGACCTCTCTTCTGAACCGCCTTCCTCCGCCACCTCCATTGCTTGCTCCGACATCTCCGTCCGTGCTTCAGACGTCATTGTCAAGGGCAGTAGTTCCTGGCATAGGTCTTCCAGGGTACCTTCTTCATTAATTGGTTGTTTTAAGTTGCTCATCTTGTTCCCACGAGTAGCAAGGGAATAATGGTCCACTCCGACAGAGCCCCGCTTGTCTATTCTTAATTACTTAACATACGGAAAATTTTGAAAAAGGTATCCTCTCAGCTTTGGTCGAAAAACGCCTAGACGTTCCGACGCTGGTTTTCAGAGGACCCAGTGTGAGTGTGTACGTGTGGGTGTCCGTGTGAGTGTAGGTTAGATGTGATGGTAAATAGGTATGAATGACTGTATGTGTATCGTAGGATTTGAAGCTAGAGTGACCAGATAGGTGTTATAATATAAAACAGACATAAATATATACATATATAAATTCTACATGAACTACCGCCTAAGTGTTGGCCATTTGAAGCTCAATCACAAGCTTTTTGAGGTTTTTCTTAAAAGAGAAAACTGACTTGTCCATAGTCTCTTAAATGATGTACACATGAGTTGATCCTTTGCCGTGTCGGAGACGGAGACTCCGGGGGGTATCGTGGAAACTGCGATGCGATGCGACGTGCTCATTGCGATGTCAAATAAAGCTCTGCCATCATAATAAGAAAAATAAGAAAGGTGTTTAAGAGGACATGCTAGTGGTCATTTTTCTATACAAACGTTCTCGACATATTCCTACCTGGATTTTGATCGTAGATCAATGTTTTTTTTTTAAATAAGATCAACTTTGTCAGTATCGGTGTCGGTACGTTTTGTTTTTAGTGATATTTTTGTTCTTATTAGTACTAGATAACTCCAACAGTGCTGAAAACGGCCCGATTTAATAGGCCGCAAAGAAATGTCTGGTATACAAAAACCAGAATAATAAACGCAAAAAAGCAAAACAGTTCGACACAGATAATTTCCTTCTCATCCAGTTTCCAAAAATTCATTACGATTGGTTTAATTTTGGAGGAGGAAAATGTCGAGAACGAAACCTCGATTTCTGAGTTTTTTACGTCGGATTTTTCGACGGAGCTGCAGTTGTCCTTATCGCACCTTTTGGCACTCCGCCCGCGCCTGCGAGACAGCAACATTGATTTAAATTTCTCAAATCTGAAAAGGGGCTCAGCTCACGTACCTATCCTCTTAAATAGCATTAAATTTTCTCCCCGACTGTCCTATCAGTATCAGTTCTTATTCAATTGCGCCTGCGGCCTGTCTCAACTGGATAGGTCACTAGTGTATTCTGTGCCACGACGGCTCGAGCGCTACTTTTCCACATCTTTGCAAAGAATTGACTTATCCGTCGTATTTAATCGGACTTAATAAGCGGAGCGATAACTTCACGAATGGAAATATGTATTGAAAATTGACTTCTTTTGTGCAATGTGCTGGTCACGATGTGTGTGAAGTTGCTCATTTTCACTCTTGTTAAATACCACAAAACGTTTCAGGCAGTACCATGAACACCCAGGTACAAAACCCACACATATAGACAACTACAACAGCCTATTTACGGCCCACTGCTGGGCACAGGCCTCCTCTCATCACGAGAGGGTTGGGCTATAGTCCCCACGCGGGCCCAGTGCGGATTGTGGACTTCACACACATCCTTGAATTACTTCGCAGATGCGTGCAGGTTTCCTCACGATGTTTTCCTTCACCGAAAAGCTCAGTGGTAAATTCAAATTGAATTTCGCACATAATGAACCCGCGACCCTCTGCATGAGAGGCGGTAGGTCAAACCACTAGGCCACCACGGCTTCACACATATAGAAAGGAGTAGTAAAGTAAAACTTACCGATTTTGAGGTTAAAATTATCCTGAAAAAAAAACGTCCTTGATCCTTGTCAAAGTCACCACTTCACCCTTTCTAGATAATAAGCCCCCTTATTGAGCCAAATTCATGTCATTTATCTTAGGCCCAGTCACAGAATATTAAATAGCACTACATACAGAATGCCCGCGGAATCAACCGCCTGAATCTAGCCGGCGCGCAACTCGCGCCCAATTCGCCCTTACTGACATTTGTTTCATCTGGAGATGGAGAGTGAATCATTGGCCCGCGTAGTTGGTACACACACATTTACAAGTGTACAGACGGCCTCGCACGCAAACATTGACACTTCATTCGAATTGTGTTCGAAAACGTGCTTTTATAGGCCGTGTCCGCCGTGTGGCTCGGCTCCATTTCCACAAAACGCCTCGTTTTGGGACTTCGGACGGTTATAATTTGACATTTGCTCCATAATCTGTCAAATTTTAATATATTAAAACAAAGACGTTTTGGTCATATAAGGAACCGAGCCTTAAAGGTCACAGGTTATCTTCATGGTAGGAAAAGACCAAAGGTCAGCTTGCTTGGTGATAACTTTCATTGAAAGTTAATATGCGTGGATTTCGGACAAATTACTTTAAGGCCATTCATAGACCCAGCTCAGCCGTCACTGTCACTCGTGGGATGAGTGAAAGAGAAAGCACTACGCACAGAACGCCCGATTTGGTTACTTTTTAACACGTTTTAATTTCTATAAAAATACCGTCTAAAAAAATGGCATTTATAAAGCTGTCGATGTATGCATATAATATGGATATTTTTTGTGTTATAATTAGTTTTACATGGTTTGATATAATAAACTGGAGTAAAGTTGGATTAGCGGTCCGAGTTAGAGGTTACTTTGGAATTAAAAAGTATCGAGCAAAGTTTCGTGAAACGTGTATCGAAAGCTGTCAATGTAAGGATGATACAATCAAATATAACATATGTTTTTTTTCATATTTTTAACATTTAACATTTCTTAGAAAAGTATAATCTTAAATGAGCAATTTGACGATGCTGGGTCAGGGAAGGGCCTTAAGGTTTTTTTCCTTTACGAGTGTATGCAAAATATTAAAACAAGTCCTCGGAAACCCAAATTCAAAAAGCTTCGAATTTTGATGACAATCATTTGGATTTGGGTTTTTTTTTCAGAATGGCGGAATTATGGGTACAAAATACAGGTTGATTCATGATCGAAACCGATCTTACCTAAATCAATAAATTATAATGTAATTAACAAAACTGTTTTATAAGCTATGCAAAATGATCTCTTAGAGCTCTAGTTTTTTAACCGACTTCGAAAAAAGGAGAAGGTTCTCAATTATTAGTCTGTATGTTTTTTTTTAATTTTTTTTGTATGTATGTTCCGCGATTACTCCGTCAATTGTAAACCGATTTCGATAATTCTTTTTTTGTTATCGAAAGGTGGTACCTTCAAATTGGTCCCATTTTAATTTGGTTCAGTTCTGATGATGGAATTCATGAGAAAATGAGGGAACTCCTCAAAATTTGTTAGCACTTGTATGATTTTGGCATCAATTTCAAAGACTACAGTGAGCATTACGTCCCATCGTACCCATGTTTGGAAACAGCAGCCGAAAAAATAATAATAATAAAAAAATAAAGACCGACTTCAAACTCCGAGAGCCTACAAAGTCGATGTCAAGTGATCCAACCCCATGCTGATGACAATCTTATAGTGAAATTGACACCGACTTTGTATACAGTCGGAGTTTTAACTCGGTCTTTTTTTTATTATTTTTTTTTTTTTAAATATCAGTGATCAGTACAGTTAAACAACCGGCAGAATATAATTTACGGCGAAAGAAACAGCCGAGAAAGAACTTTCTCGAAAAAAAAAACTGTCAAGTCTTCCAGATCTTATGACAGATAAAATGTCAAAAGTGTCCCTCGAGGCCGTAGAAAGCCGAAAACCTACTTAAGTGGTATCTCTCTCGGCTAAATTGATTTATTTCCTTCAGTAAACAGCCGCGAAGTATATTTTCTTATTTCGCACAAAAGATTAATGTTTATCTGCGAAATGTGGTTAGACGTTTACGTACGCTTTACGACTGTGAATAATCAATTTAACTTTCGAGAATCTGTTTCGGAGATTTTCTTTATGTTCTGATTTATTTAATTTAACGTTAGGTAGGTACATTCGAGGTTTTTTTACACGTTATAAACTAAGTACTTATACCTTCATACTTTACTTGAAAAGTATGTAAGTTTATAAGAATATGAGACTCTGAATATGAAAAATGACTTTGGCTCTACTCGTAACGTTACATAGGGAAAGGGAGATTCCCTACCCGTGCGCACACGTGTCGCGGCGTTGACAAAGTTAGATTTCAGCGCCGTGGTTCGTGAGCGCAAGTATGGGGAATCTCCCTTTCCCTATGTACCGTTTCGAAATAGAGCCCATTAACACAGAATATTTCATAGTAGGTACTACATACAGAATGGCCACGGAATCAACCGCCTGAATCTAGCCGGCGCGCAACTCGCGCTCAATTCGTCCTTATCGTCATTTGTTTCATCCGGAGATGGAGAGTGAATCATTGGCCCGCGTAGTTGGTACACACACATTATTTACAAGTGTACAGACGTCCACGCACGCAAACATTGATACTTCATTCGAATTGTGTTCGAAATCGTGCTTTTATAGGCCGTGTCCGCCCACGGATTTCGTTTTACTGCATTTTTTTAAATTCACCGTTATTTATGTATATAATTATGTATAATGGCTGCTGACTCTACCTATACGGTTACTTAATTTAAAAAAGTTGTCTGGACACATTCCTTTAAATACACAGAACAGAAACTACAACAGCCTATTTACGGCCCACTGCTGGGCACAGGCGTCCTCTTATCACGAGAGGGTTGGGCTATAGTCCCCACGCGGGCCCAGTGCGGATTGGGGACTTCACACACATCCTTGAATTACTTCGCAGATGCGTGCAGGTTACCTCACGATGTTTTCCTTCACCGAAAAGCACAGTGGTTAATTCAAATTGAATTTCGCACATAAATAATTTCAGAGGTGCGAGCCGGATTTGAACCCGCGACCCTCTGCATGAGAGGCGGTAGGTCAAACCACTAGGCCACCACGGCTTCAGACAGAACAGAAAATAACCAGTTAATTCTGCTACGAGATGCCCTTTTTCCAGTCTACACAAACATTCATCCAACTGAGCACACACTGCCTGGATGAACCTCATTCCGTTACACTGTTATTGAAGTGCTGTAAAATACTTTTCTCTACATTACGGACCGAGTAATTTAAAACAGACGTAGGAAAAACGAGCTTGTGCACGCAGGAGTCCAACTTTAATGGATTCCATAAAAATTTTAAATAAAAAAATAAAAACCGCCTTCAAACTCCGACAGACTGCGATGTCAATGTCAAGTTCGCTATATGATTATCATTTCTTTGGGTCGGTTCACTTGACACCGACTTCGCAGTCTGTTTAAATGTAAGGCGGTTTTTATTTTTTTATTTAAAATTTTTTTTCGGCTACAGTTTCCAAACATTACTATAGAAGTACATAAGTAACTCTGAAGTCTTCGAAATTGACACCAAAATCATCTATGTGCTAGCAAATTTCGAAAAGTTCCCTCATTTTCTCATGGATCCCATCATCAGAACTGAACCAAATTAATATGGGACCAACTTGGAAGTACCACCTTTCGAACAAAAAAAGAATCATCGAAATCGGTTCATGTTTACTAATTCTTTTTGTTGAACATACATAAAAAAAAAACCCACGAATTGAGAACCTCCTCCTTTTTTTGAAGTCGGTTAACAAGTGTTGGTACCGTTGACGTCCCAAGTTTTCATCCCTACTAATACTAAGTAGTGATATTTACCTAGGTAAACTACTACTACTACCATTGCTGGGCACAGGCCTCCTCTCATCACGAGAGGGTTTGGGCTATAGTCCCCACGCGGGCCCAGTGCGGATTGGGGACTTCACACACATCTTTGAATTACTTCGCAGATGCGTGCAGGTTTCCTCACGATGTTTTCCTTCACCGAAAAGCTCAGTGGTAAATTCAAATTGAATTTCGCACATAAGTAAACTTAGAGGTGCGATCCGGAATCGAGCCCCCGACCCTCTGCATTAGAGGCGGTAGGTCGAACCACTAGGCCACCACGGCTTTTTACCTAGATAAACCCCGACCAGTTAGTTATTCAACACTCAACAGACATCGCCATTTTGCGGCTAACATAGAGAAATAGAATCTTCAAATGAGATTGAGATAGTGAAATAAAAATAGTAAGCATAACCCAATTCTATTAAGTAGTCTGTCCTGTTTACGTCAGCGTATGAAATTGGACACCTCCTAAAATAAGTCGGTTTATATTTGACATCACACACAGAGTAGGTACTTGAGCTGACATTTACTGATGATGACATTACAATTTGGTGTTACATTATAAACGCAGGTTGCTCAATGGCCGTCATCCAAGATGGTTGACGTTTGTTGAGCTTCCCCATTTTTACTTGATTATCTTTTATACCGTACATTTATCATTATTACCGTACCTACCGGCCAATTACTTGACATTGGCGAAATTGTCTTGCACATAGACAGAAGCCATTATTTAAAGAGAAGATTATAAACGCAGAACTAGCGCCCTCAATAACAGGTTTGCTGACTTTCTGGTCGGAGTTTAACTTTGTACGACGTGGTACATGTTTACACAACTTAGAAGGCGCGTGGATTAAGCAAAAATAGACTCTGCGTTAACGGCTTAAGTGCTTGACCTCGCGCCTTCTAAGTTGTGTCGTGCTGTACGACGTACAGTCAAGGGCATTAATATGTGTACACTTTTGCATCCTGTTCCGTTGTGTTAAGGTCCAAACGTGTATACATATTAATGCCCTTGACTGTACCTACGTGCGAAATTCAATTTCAATTTACCACTGAGCTTTCGGCGAAGGACATGATCGTGTCGAAGCCTGCACCTGTCTGCGAAGTAATTAAAGAAGGAACTAGTGGCAAGTCCCCAATACGAACTGGGGACGTGGAAGTGATTTTACATCACCCTTGGCCATAAAGTGGGATTTTCTGCCCGCTACGCGGAACGAAAATCTCACTTCTTGGCCAAGGCAAGACGTAAAACTTTTGACAAACCACGGGCGGTAATTCGTAAAGCCCCAGATCGCATATTTATGGCCCTCACCTTCGGTTCTGGCCACAGAAACCTGCGATCTGGGACATTTACGAATTCACCACCCTAGGTCTGTAATGTACTATTAATACGTATAAAACTTGCTTTTAAATAAAAATGACCACTAAACTCATTCGGGCGAAGCCCTCATCAAATAGCGGGAAAGTAAACACGTTCGCGGGTTTAATTCCAGTGATTTCAGCTGGGAATAAAAACGGAGACCGCCGCTAACCGGTCCGAACACTTTTAACCGGTTCCATCCGCCAGAAGCGGGATTAAAATGTGAGCTTTTTAAGAAACGAACGCTAATTTAAAATGCATTGGATTCTTATCTATTTTTATGAAAAATCGTGGTATTATGGAAAGTAGGTGTGGGAAACTAGCTCTCTCTACCTAGATGTAGTAGTCTTGAATTTTAGATGCCAGTTTGATTGCTTGTGAGTTACCCCAAAGCTAAAGGAAGTTCTATTGGACATAGTTATACCGAACTTTGTTCGATTGAAATAGTTTGGGAAGTCAACTAAATTCGCAGTGAATTTGTCATGATCCTTTAACGTATCGCTTTAATGAAGTTTTAGGAATAAATAGGAACCTACATAAAAATTACGATGATGATAATAATACCTAAATGAAATTAATAAATATTAAACGCATCTTTAGAGTGTTTAAAAGTATAAACCTCTTTATGTAGGACTTATCCCGACCCCATGAAAATATAGGACAAAAATTATCAAAATTTTATGTTTTTAACCGACTTCAAAAAAAGGAGGAGGTTCTCAATTCGTCGGAACCTTTTTTTTTTCATGTATGTTCACCGATTTCGATGATTCTTATTTTGTTCAAAAGGTGGTACTTCCAAGTTGGTCCCATATTAATTTGGTTCAGTTCTGATGATGGGATCCATGAGAAAATGAGGGAACTCCTCGAAATTTGCTAGCACGTAGATGATTTTGGTGTCAATTTCGAGGACTTCAGAGTTACTTATGTACTTCTATAGTAATGTTTGGAAACTAGCCGAAAAAAAATTTTTAAATAAAAAAAATTAAACCGCCTTCAAACTCCGACAGACTGCGAAGTCGGCGTCAAGTGAACCGACCCAAAGAAATGATAATCATATAGTGAACTTGACATTGACATCGCAGTCTGTCGGAGTTTGAAGGCGGTTTTTATTTTTTTATTTAATTACGTTATTGTCTCTATCAATATCAAATTCATTGAAAGCGTTCATTAGTTAGTGTCGTGAAATAGTACCTACGTCTATGTATCATTCTATATATTATATCTACAACGCTGAATAAAATCATCACATGTTAGGAAATTAATATTATGTATTTGAGCAGGTTCCATAGCAGCTTTTACATCCTCTACAAAAACACAAACTACGTTCGTTCTCAGTTTGTTCCGAACTCCATTTCCGTTCGTTTTTGGTATCGTTTAAAGTGATTTAACCGTCTTCAACAAGTCGGTCCCTCCATTATCTATTTAGACCAGGCAGAAATTCCCAACTCCCGACTCTTGGCGGCTCATTACGACTTTAGGCGACCACACAGAAAAAAAAAATTGCTTGATTCAAATAATATTATTTGATTCAAGATATTTCCGAATTTCGATATAAGGAAACTCGAAAATGTCTTCACCCAAGAAATAAAATGTCTCGTATTATAAATCTTGGTCTAAGAAATAATTACTTGTATCAAATACAAATTATGTTTTGAAACATAACCTCAAAATAGAAACCATTTTAATTGAAGTATTTATCATTCTTCTCATAAGAATGAAAAGTTATATGAACAAGATTGATAATATCTTGTTCCAAACAGCAGTGCTAATTTACATCAAGATTATAAGTTCTTGTAATAAAATGGCACATACTCCATTCAAATCATGTAAAGATCTTTTTTTAAAAGATCAATGTTTTAACTCAAGAACGAAAAGATCTTGTTTCAAGTAGCAATGCTAATTTCCTTAAGGTCGTATAGTTCTTGTTGTAATATTGCACACACTCCGTTCAAATTCACAGGTATTTCAAACAAGATATTATCAATCTTGCACATAGAACTTTTCAACCTTAGTAGAAGGATTATAAATACTTCAATTAAAATAGTTTATATCTTGAAGTTATACGGATTAACTTTTGTCACAAAAAATAATCTGTCAAGGTGCAAGTAATTATTTCTTGGCCCAAGATCTATAATACGAGACGTTATATTTCTAGGGCGAAGACATTTTCGAGTTTCCTTATATCGAAATGCGAAAAAATCTTGAAATAAATTTGCTAAAATGTTTTGACCCAAGAGCGAAAGTAACTTATTCCAAGTAGCTGTACTAATTTACGCAAGATCATATAGTTCTTGTTTTAAAACGGAACATATTCCATTCAAAACAAGTAAGCTTTTTTTTTAAAGGCTAAATATTTTGACTTAAGAACGAAAGTATCTTACTCCAAGTAGGAGTGCTAATTTCCTGAAGATCATATAGTTCTTGTTGCAAATAAGCACATACTCCATTCAAATCGGGTAAAGCTCCTTTCAAAAGATAAAATGTTTCGAACCAAGGACGAAAGGTGCCTTGTTTCGAGTACCAATGATAATTAACTCAAGAAAATTAACTTCTTACAGGACATTTTAGAGTTTTGATTGAAAAAATATTTGTTCTTGTTTGAAGACATTTTTGAGTTTTTAATGAAGCAATATTAGTAGCTTGAAAACTTATAAATGTCTTCAGTATTCATACAATATATTCAATTGTATGAAGACTGAAGACATTTATAAGTTTTCAAGCAACTAATATTGCTTCATTAAAAACTCAAAAATGTCTTTATACAAGAACAAATATTTTTCAATCAAAACTCTAAAATGTCCTGTTTCCAGCATAAATGTGTTTCCGGTAGTGGCGCCATCTGTGTATACTATTCATTTTTTACAATCTGCAAATGAAATCAGTTATATTAATACTGGGTGAGAATTGTTAGTGCTAGAGTACGAAGTACTCTAAAAAATATTTGAAACACATTTATACCTAATATAAGTAAGTATATAAAGCTTATGTAAGTAAATAAAAAATGACTTGAAAAAATCTTGTTTATTCATAATTTGTATAAACTTGCATGCATATTTATCTAGTAATATCCACATTTTTTAATTATACTTGCTATACACAATCAATATTTGCTTATCAAAATTAAATTATTAACTTATTATTTATAGAATGACACATATAAATCACCACCTACTGAGCGGAGAGGCATTGGCGTCTGATCACAACATTCAATCAAAGATACATATTTGGATTCATTTGTTTTACTTACTCGATAAGCTTTGAGATGAGTACTGTAATTTGTTATTTGTAACGCAGTACAGAAAAAGATTACAAAATTGAAATCATTCTCTCTAATTAACATATGATTAATTAAAAGAAAGTCTGGAATGTCATTTTGACATTCGAACAGAAGAACAGACATAGAATCATAAATATGTCCATTATTTTCAAACGTTGGAATTGAATAATAATCATAATCACCATTCAAATAATCCGGAATATTTACACATGGCTGTAACTTTCCATACTTGATTTTTTTTTCGAAGCCGCCGTTTGATATAAACCTACAACAGTCTTTCAGTTGACAGCGTATTGCTATGGAATAACACAAGTTTGTCCTACTCGCAATAGATTTTGATACCTTTTTTAGTTCTTTATGTTTAGCTTCAAATTTGAAAGCCGAGTAAAATATAGGCGGTCCTATTTTGTTTATCACACCAGGGTAGTGTATTAAGAAATGGTATTTTGGCTTTAAAGAGATTTTGAAAAGCTCTTGGTAAACTTGATGATGTTCTTTAATTAGTTGCTTCAAATAGGTTACATGTTCTGTCGTAATAGTTTGGTCGGTTAATAGGTCTGTCAACTCTAATAGAAGCAAATAATAGCTCCACACCTCGTCAGTTTCGTCAATTAAGTCACCGATAATGTAACGGAAATTTCTCACAAAACATAACATCTCAGAAGCCGAAAACATTATGACCCCATTACACAAATGATTCTTAGTTACAGGTGGGGGATGATTATGCTCCGATCTAGAATATGCAAAGTATTTTATTCTAGAATTTAATTGGTCCAACGTAAAAATCTTTCTGTTAACGAATGACTGTATTATTGAAGCCATACTATATCTGTGAACTCCTTCACACAGATCGTGCATGACGTCGACGCTGGTATTCACGAAAACGTGGAAGCTATCGAGACTATTCCACACACATTTTTCTTTCACGCCAGTATTATTAATGATACATTGCTCGTAATCATCTTCTACTCGATTTTTATTTTCATTTTCAACAATCGCAGTCTGGCATTCTCGTTTATCCATAATGCAAAATCTACAATAAATATTGGCAGAAAAACTTTCTACATAACCCAATATCGAATTTAGCCCCAGATTATCTCCCGATAAAGTAATTAAATAGAATTTTACTTTAGATATCGTATTATTTGAAACAATGTTAATTCCACTTTTTTCCAAGAATTTTAATTCACTGAGCAACGGTTCAAAAACAGTTTCATTACCAAATTGAACTCTTTGGCGGGAATAAAAAAGCAGAGCCAAGAAAATATTTTCCAGTCTACTAGCATACTGTGGTGGAATGGTTGCAATACTGCAATAGACAGCGCCTATTTTATGCTTGCCAGCATGACTACCTAACGGGTTGCCATTTTCGAAATCATCATAGTAGATATATATAGGAATTGTAATATCTGAGCTATTTTCAGTTCTTAATTTCCATAACACCCCATTAACAACATTTCGCAATATACCTTCTGTTTCATTTAGGTGCCTTTGATATGTTAATATGTCGTTCAAGACATTTGGTAACTCTAAAAACAACTTCAAACTATTTCTTAATGGTATCAAATAAACATATTCATCTTTTAAAGACATAATAATAGCAGAATTTACTCTTTTCGACTCTTTAGATACACCGACTTTTTTCTTAATTGGCTTTACTAACTTTCCTGACGCATTGAAAAAGTTCATGAGTTTATATTCAGTGTCAATTGAATTAAAACAATTCTTAAGTAAATCTAACAAGAGACTCAAGTTTTCCAAATTTATTTTATCATTACGGTCATTAATGTTAGATTCTGGTATTTGCCTTTCTATATAACTCACCGAATCTGCAAGGAAACTTTTAAACATATCGATAACATATTGTATTTGACTTCTTGGCATGTTTAAATTGCAGTACAACGTCGATATAAGAAGTGTAACCGATGAACTCAGATCATCTTTAAACTGTGTTATTATGTGTTTACTATTTATGTTATGGTCCTTGTTGATTTCAGACTCGACCTTAGTGGAGCTGCTTAACTTCAATGAGTCGCTTTTTTGCGTTTCAGTGTTAGTTGTAGTATCATTGTTTGGGGAATTCAGTGCATATGTTTTGTCAGTTACCTTACTGTCGAGTCGACGTTGGTCAAACAATTTGTGAAAAAACGTCAAATGATCTTTTAAAGAATATTTCGTACCATAAATTCTCTGACAATTATCGACGGGACAGTGGAAACAGTTTTTTATCTTGTGAATGAGTTCTAAATGTAAAATATACTGTTTGAAATTACTCAGCTCAATTTTGCACTCTGTACACAACATTTTATAGATTTCTTAAATATCTAAATTTAAAACATCAACTATGTACGGTGGGACTGAATCGTAAGTTGTGTGGATTTGATACACTTTTTTTTGTATGATTAAATGTAAGTGCTCTGCTACCCGCGGATATTTGGCATGAAAGACATGATAAATTTTGAACAGCAAGTCAAACGCCTTTCCAGCTGACTGCATGTGATACTTAACATCATCGATGATGATATATATTTGACAAAAGTTCTGTAGTGGTCCTTGTATCAGCACATAAGGTTGCACGGTGTCATTTCGCGCTGCAGCGTTCTCTTTTTGCTTACTTATCACGGCATCGATATCTCCAGCGTCCTGAAAAAAAAAAAAAATGAAAAACCACATTCATGTTTACACACACATACCTAGCTACCCACAATATAGTTAGTGAAATAATGAAATTTATTCAGCTATTTATTATGAAATTTATTAGATGTTGCTGCGAGTCAAAATAGGTATGTAAAAATGCAATACAAATATGATTATTATATTATTTCGATTATAGTTAGACCAGGTAGAATTTGTAGTTTGAGACCACATTTATCAGAATTCGTAAAACCACAACAACGTTACATACAAACATTTTGCATATTGAAACATCTGACCACTTTTACATGTGAGAATAGAATAAATAAGTAACATAGAATGACAACCTGCATATTCAAATTCATACAATTCGGTTTGTTCGCTAAAAAAGTGTTAAACGGTGATAATAGATGGCGCTGCCTGCCGTAAATTTGCACGCAGGCTAGCGCAAGCTAGGCAGGCAGCGCCATCTGTTATCACGTTAATACTTAATTCGCGAACACGCCGATTTTTATGAAGGTTGTCATTCTATGTTTACTTGTTTATTCTATCATGTTAGATAAGAAATGTTGATTCTAGTTGGTTTCATTTCAAAACTTGAGAACAAATGCCGCAACAAACATAATAATATAAGGATATGGTTGCAATGTAATACTTACATTCGTTTGAATCAATAAACCTTGTATAGACTCAGTGGTTGAAAATTTGATTTTTCGTGATTTTCGGCCTTTTGGTGGTACTAAATAACCTAATAGGTACATTTGCACAGGTATTCTTTTGTCTGAAACAAAAGCAAAATATGAGAAATAATAAATAATAATACATTGTATTTTTTTAAACATTAAGTCTTGTAAAATGCAAACCCGACTCGAGCTCAAGCACCCGGGTCCGATTTGATAGGCATCGGTTTGCGAGCCCGCCTGTTTTTTCTATACGAAATTGAAGCGCTGACAGACAGACGAACAGCGGAGTCTTACAAATAGGGTTCCGTTTTCACCCTATGGGTACAGAAACCTAAAGAGGCGCGTAGGTGGTCGGCTTGGGCGTTTCGCAAACCGATACCTAACGCAATATAGCCCCAAAAATAAAAAAAATATAGTTATTTATAGTACATACCATTGTCAGCAATATCTTCCAGACTTTCAATTAATGTTTTAGCATCATCATTGGACACAATATTTCCTCTAAGTACTAAAAGTTTTGAGAAGAAGGGATCCCAGTTTTTAAAAAAGTTGAGGGTTTTCTCTTTGTACTGTCTTTCAAAATCCAGTAGTATCTGAAACAAAACATAAATTATGACTATCTTAGATTCAGCCATGCTTGTCTAATCATAGAACCAAAGCTCTAACAGATATAAGGTTTCTGTAATTTAAACAATAGCCAATCGTAATTTTGTTATAATGAAAAAACCTTACCAGTATGTCTGCTTTGCTATTCTTTAATATGCTCCATGTTTCGATAAACTCGTGTACTGTTTCGAAATTTGCTTTAGTTCTTACATCAAAAGTATTGTTCCATTTTTCGATAACTCGTTCCCAAGGCTCGTTATTATGTTTAAGCCAAATTACATCATCATTTGCGGCAGTCTCTGAAATATTTTCACGAATAATTTAATAGCTAACTATAAAAAATGTGTGGTTCTTGTCATCCTTATTTAGTCAAATGTCTGAGTGATCAAGAACCACACATTTTTAAATTAGTTTAAGCATTTTAAAGGCATGAACAAACATACAGTAGTGCACAGATAATTGACAACATTAAAACTTTTTTTTATTTTTACGAGCATTCCTTTTGGACATAAGCTATTTCATTGAATAAATAGTTTTCAAAGTTAATTTTTTTTTATATGAAAACACACTTAGGCCCGGTTCCTATATCCACGAAGCGCCTCGTTTTGCCTACGGACGGTTAAAATTTGACAGATTCTCTATGGAACAAATGTCAAAAATCAACCGTCCGTAGGCAAAACGAGGCGTTTCGTGGATATAGGAACCGGGCCTTAGAAAAATGATAAAGAATGTTGGTTCAAAAAGGAGAATACATTAAGGATATTGCCACTCCTAAACTGAAAATAGTACATAAATGGTTTTAAAAAAATTAAATAAGAAACGAAAACAGCCTTCAAACTCCGACAACCAGCGAAGTCGATGTCAAGTGCACTATAAAATTGTTGTGGTTTATTCGCTGGCTGTCGGAGTTTGAAGGCGGTTTTTATTTCATTGAATTTTTTTTCGCCTAAAGTTTGCAAACATTACTATTTCTTTATTCTTTTTTTTGTCGCCTACTGTTTACAAAAATTTCTATTTCTGGACGTAAGTACCTCTGTAGTCTTCAAATATAATGCCAAAATAATCCACGTACTAACAAATTTTGAGGAGTTCCCTCAAGTTCTCATAGATTCCATCATCAGAACTGAACTAAATTAACATGGGACCAACTTGGAGGTATCACACATTTCGAATAAAAAATGAATTTTCGAAATAGGTTCACTGTCACATACGTTTTGATAAGATATAATAATCTATTTGGTTAATAAAATCATGCATGAACTAATTTACTTACCTTCAATAATTTTCACAGAAGAATTTTCTGAGTCTGGGTCTGGGGTTACAATGCTTCTTCGCTTTTTTCCTGATAAATGCAACAAATTGCGGACCTTGTCTGGTAATTTACCCTTAGCAGGCACATATTTTCTTGAAGGTGATTTATAAGTAGGCACAGCTTTCATAAAGTACGTATATATACTCTCTGTTGGGAACAGTGTCACTATTTTTGCCGCAAGTAAATTGTATTCCTCTGGTTTGATGTTGCTGAAATGAAAATAAGATACATATTTTTTTTATTAAGTTAACTACAAACTACTACTACCAACTACTACTGCTACTACTACTGCTACTACTAGTATTACCTATGACTTAAGGGTTTTACAAGTACAATATGAGAGTAATTAACTAGCTACTGAAACCATTTCTCAACTAGACTAGTTACTGCAAGTAAGTTTACAGTTCCTTGCCATATTGTTAGATCCAAAGAAAAAAAAAACAAGTTTATTTTTTTATATATTGATTAGTGTCTTTATTTAAACATATTGTTTCAATGTTTTTAAATTGCTAGTTCTGGCAACATTCACAACAGACTAAATAGTTTTTAAATAAAAAAAATGTTTGATTGTGTAAAGGTACTTCCGAGGTTGTCCCATTTAAATTTCGTCGAGATCTGATGATGGGATCCATGAGAAAATAAGGAAACATGGTTTTGGCACCAATTTCCAAGACTAAGAAGTACTTACGTCCAGAAATACAATTTTTTTGGAAACTGTAAGCGAAAAAAAAGTAAGCAATGTATGAAAATAGTAGGCGAAAAAAATTTTTAAATAAAAAAACCGACTTCAAACTCTGACAGCCAGCGAAGTCCGTGGCAAGTGAACCGACACAAAGCTACAGCAATTTTATAGTGATGATGGATTCATCATCAGATCTCGACGGAATTTAAATGGGACCACCTCGGAAGTATACATAATCAAACACACACATTTTGAAAATCGGTTTAAAATTGGCAAATTGAAGGTGAACATACATGAAAAAATACATTACATTAAAACATAGAACCTCCTCCTTTTTTGAACTCGGTTAAAAAATTAATAAATATCAACAATAACAACTAAGCATTTTTTCATAATGATCATCTTCAAGAAACAACTAATTGTTTGTAATAATTAAAAGACACTTATTGCAGCTAAAGGAGGCTCTACAAACTATTGACTACATACAAGTAAGTAGGTATTATAAATATAATGAAAGTGTAACTATCACATAATATAAAATGTTTCATTATTTGTTTTATTTTTTTAGTATTACATTGAATTATTGATTAAAAACTATTAATTTATTTATAGCATACCATAATTTAATGATATCTGCTTTTTTGTTCATGGATCTAATTTGGCAAGGCACTGTATGCCTTCATTAAGCAAACAAAATTGCAAATCTACAATAGCAAATGAAAAAAAATGTGTTTGATTATTACTTGTTAATAATAAATGTGTAGTGATATTTCACTAAAATGTCAACTATTATGTTTCTTTTTTGAGAATTTAAATTTTTATATTTGTTGTAATAGTTTAAGACACTATTTCCTTGAGGAGATGTTTGCAAAATTGTTTTTAGATCAAAATCTGGAAGTGACCGCCTGTTTGGTATGTTGAAATATACATCCAAATCAGAAGGGAGATCAGTCAACATCATTGATCCCTCCTGATCAAGTTGTATCAATTCAGGGCAATTCGCTTTAACTATAGTTAAATCTGTGCTTATTGAAGATGCCGCTTCAGTGTCAGTAAGTGAGTCCAAGTATTCCTGTATTTTACTTCGTAACTTAATTCTGTGCCCAATATGAGGGCACAGTTCTTTCATGTAAGTTTCATTTAAAAATTTTAATTGATCTATTTTAATTTCATTTTCTGAAAAAAACATAACAAAGTAAATAAAAAATCATCTATGAGATCAATAACTTAAAAAAGAAAAAAAAAACAATGCAACAGTTTAGAAATTAACACACTGTAGTTGGCATTAAATATAAATATCCAAAAAGCTCACATACAGTCAATGAAAACAAAGGCACATAAAACTTTGAAACTTAGTAATGTACAAACTCAATGGACTATAGATACAGTATGTGAGTACATAGACTAGAATGCTGACAAGTTCAGTCAGGTGTATTAATATTTATACACTTTTGGACCTTATTCCGAGGTTCTAATTTGCAAAGGTGTATCTATACAAATTGGTGTCTTAATTATACATTATTGTATCTCATTGCTGTAGTTTTCTCTTTGACATAGGTAATTATTTCCACAGTAAAAACAAAAACAAAAAGCGACACTAATATTTATCCCTTGCATTCTTGTTCATTATTATTAAACATTTATTCCTTTATACGTTACATAGAACATAATACCTACATAGAAACGAAGAAACCAATTTTCATAGAGGTTATTATTGTTACAATAATAACCTCATGTTAGGCTTCGCTATTCACTTAAGTACCTGGCCGCCGCGTAGCTATCGTTTTAAAAGGTAAAAACCAAATAATGACTTACTTTTGAAATTTTCCACCACGTCTGCCGGCGTATCCCAACCCGCCAAAATGTTTTCCAAGTCGTCCATGTCAACTATTAAATTACTACTCCTCTTACCGTAGTAGCTATTTAGTAATCTGTGCTCTTACTAGGTACACGAAATTAACAAAGCGAATATATACTGATAAAACAAGACAACACCGCTCGCAACTCAACCACACTCAACCAACTGCTGCAAGTAGTCAGTTAAATCAAAATCACGCACGACGCGTAAGAATGTTGCCAGCATTCAATTTTGATTTCCCAAAAATAAAATCATCACGTTTAGGTAGTTGTAACTTAAAGCCATCATAAAGTCGTAAAAGGAGAAGCCATTCAACGCACGTTTCCCTTAGTAATAGATAAAAGCACAGTGTTCAATATTAGTTTTGTAAAAACTACTTGTTTTTCTCGAGTAATTCTTTAAATCGCTGGTTTTCGCCGGGCGACGTGCTCCGGCAAAACGCTTGTAAAATATACTGTTTTTAGGTCTATTACAAACCATAGGTATTAAATTTTGAAGGTGTACATAAGGACTGACAAAAATATAACCGATTAAATTTTTACAAGTCAATCGAGGTAAAATTATTCATATAGCAACACTGGTCAAATTTAAAATTTTGGGCAGAAATTGAATCTTGAGACAAGATTCATCATTCTTGGTTCAAAAGGGATGGTTCTTGAAATGATATCTATATCTCTGCGTTAAATTGTACCGTTAATATGTAATTTCGGCATAAATTTATCTATAGATGTTTTTACCACTACCTATCTATGTTTTACTAGCTTTTTATCCATATACTTCATCATCACTAGGTACCTACATGGTATAACAAAACAGAGTCGCTGTGTCTGTTCCTAATGTCCTTATGTATGCTTATATCTTTAAAACTACGCAACGGATTTTGATGCGGTTTTTTTAATAGATAGAGTGATTAAATACGAAGGTTTATATGAATAATAACATTCATTAAATAATGGAGAAAGACTGTTATTGCATTGCACCCGTGCGAAGCCGGGGCGGGTCGCTAGTAATTTATATAAAAAAATGGATCGTAAACATGTATGTACGCTCATAACTACACATAAACTGCACCGAATTGGATAATTCTTTTATTGCGTGTTTCTTATAGTGAGGGTGAGCTTTGATTGAATAGTAAAAAAACCGGGACCGGGAACCGGGGGGTGGCGGGACGAAGTTCGCCGGGACAGCTAGTTTATGTACCTATGTTTTTGAAGGTCAGATATTTCACGCCTAATTTTTAACCACTTTCTGTTGGTAGATTCAGTTTGAACTTGTACTTTAATATCCTATTATCTAAGAAATGCCTGCTTATACACTCGGCGAGCCACCCTTAGACAGGAATCCCATCAAAAACTTAAATGTGAAATGAACGCCAAATTTAATTTATTAATCTATACAAAACTAACTGAGGTGGATTAAAATGGCCATCTCAATATAACTGGATATTTTAAAAATCGTTTGTTTGTTTGACTGTTTGTTTGAACAGGCATATATTATATCACGTGAAAACCACTGGACTAATAAAGAAAAAATTTTTACAGCTGTGTTAAGATTAATCTAGAATTGAACATAGGATAACTGTGCTTTTAGAGGAGAAGAGGGTAAAATGGAAGGGAGAAGTTAGTACGGGAAAATCGTTATTTATATAGGTAACATAGTTAAATTTCAACACTAAAATTTGATTATGAATCTATACATATGATAAAGTTGTAGAGACCTACAATCTGTACATTGAAAATATACAAAAAAACTAACGGGTGGTTTAAAATGAACTTCTGAACAAAACTGGGTACTTTAAAAAAAATCGTTTTCATTCCTCATACTCTGAAAGAGGGTCATTGTTTATCTGAGATGCGGGCTGAAAGTGAGTCTTTTCAGCGCTAGGGCAGAAAAGCATTTTTTTTTTAATTCTTATATTATGAACCGTAAGAACACGGCAAAAGTGTATTCAGCCAAGTTGGCTTAAATTAAGTTCAATTTTATTATGCAAGTAATTCAATCAAATTTAAAATTGATTACTTTAATATTCAATACAATGCACATTAATTATTATAAATAGGATTTTTGTACAAGAAAACAGTACTTATTTAGTTTTGTAGTAGCAGAATTAAAAAAAAAGTTGCACCAGGAAACGGGGACAAAAAAAAAGTTAGCACGTATGTGCTACGCGTCAAAAGTGTATTCAGCTAAGTTGGCTTAAATTATCTTTAATTTTATTGTCAGTAATTCAATCAAATTTAAAATTAATTACTTTAATATTCGATACAATACACATTCATTATTTTAAAAAGGTTTTTTTTTCTACAAGAAAACAGTACTTACTTAGAATTATAGTAAGGCAGTATTAAAAAAAAAAGTTGCACCAGAAAACCGGGTCAAAAAAAAGTTAGCACGCATGCGTTTGAAAAAAAGGCGGGAACGGTAATTTTTTTTTTTTTATAAATATTGGTCTAGTTTACTTTCTTCGTATTCGAAATGAAAAGTAGAGTGTTCAACGCGGGTGAAAATCACCCATTTCTGCCCTTGGTCAACAATCTACTATTGTTTGTTTGTTTGAACAGGCATCACGTGAAAACTATTGGGCCGATTAAGAAATGGTTTTTACAGTTGTGTTAAGGTAAATCCAAAATAGGACATAGGATAAAAAAAATCTATACTTTTAGAGGAAAAGGGGGTAAAATGGTGGGGAGAAATTAGTATGGGAAGATTGTTATTTACTTATCTACAGTCATGGAACTTGCCACAAATATTCCGTATAGGAAACAAATAAACGTCTGTATAAAGAAATCTGTACTTTTAGAGGAGAAGGAGGTAAACTGTAGGGAGAAGTTAGTATGGGGAAATTTTTATTTGTTTATCTACAGTCATGAAACTTGCCAGAAATGTTCCGTATAGGTAATAAAGACCTGTATGAAGAAATCTGTACTTTTAGAGGAGAAGGGGGAAATAGTTGAGAGAAGTTAGTATGTTAGAGGAGAAAGGGATAAAATGGTAGGGAGTAGTTAGTATGGGAAAATTGATATTTCTAAAATTAAAGTCATGAAATTTGCCAGAAGTTTTTCGGATAAGAAACAAATGAAAGTTTTGCGTTTGTAAAATAAGATTCCAGATAAACATAAAATAGAAAAATTTAATATTTAGAGGAGAAGGGGGTAAAATGGCAGGTAGAAGATAGTATTGAAAAATTGTTATTTAAGTTGCATTTTTATTCAATTTCGATAATATGTCAGTAGAAATACCGCGTCTGTATGATTGTATGTCCGGATTTAACTCAAAAACTACTAAACATACTGTAATAAAATTTTCTATAGGGGTCACAACCCCGGTCAAAATAAGATAGGGTACTTTTTATGCAATATATCGCTCACGCGCACTAAGTCGCGGGCAACAGCTAGTTTGACGTAGGTTTCTAGTGAAATAGAAAAGTAAAGCTCAATTTTTTTAGTGGGCCTTAGGTAAGACTGTAACTTATTAAAAAAAATATGTACATTCTTATAATATATGTACATAAATAAAGTAGATACTTTATTTGGCGTAACGTTATCCCCATATAAAATTTTGCATCACATTCATTTTCGATTTGACTAAATTTATCTGTTTACTGACATGTGAAAACTGATCTCACTGTCTTTCTTTAGAAATATTAGTGTGATTCCTGCACCACTTTACGATACATGAGGGCATTAAGATTTTTATAAAAAATAAATATTTCAATAAATTAATTTCTCCATCCGTCACTCACTGCCATCCCGTTGACACTATAGTCACTGACAGTAGTAGTTTGACAGAGTTTCTAAGCAACGTCCTCCGAGGTATAGTTATCATTGCGCCAAAATTGAGCTTACAGAATGCTTCCATGTTTTATATAGGTACAATCACTGTTTCCCATACTAACTTCTCCTTACCATTTTACCCCCTTCTCCTCTAACACATTTTTATTTCATGTTATTCATCATGAATATTTATCTTACTAATAATACTAAAAACGACATAATTAGGTCAGTTCTATTGGTGTATAATTTATTTCGGCTTTCTTGCTCTTATGGACGATTCTTATTAAAAAAACTTGTCTATTTTCATATGTTGGTGAATTTTGATTACAAACTAGTTACAAGTGTTTTTCAATCAGGTGGCGGTTTTTTATTTATTTTGAAACTTGGAGTTACAGTAATTATCATTTATTATAACGATGTTACACATATTTATCAACATTTCATTTTCACTAAAATTAATGAACTTTTTAGTCGATAAATAGACAATGATTTAATATTTAAATGCATAGCCTAAATTTTCAATGCTACAATTTTTTAATACCAAAAAACGGATACTGTTTTTTTATTTATTTAGTTTTTTATCCTTTCATTTCGGTAGACCATGGTGCCCTGCTAGCAGTAGAAACGTATTATTTGTTTCAATATTTTCTTAGTTCTTCACTTCAAATTTTACTGGTTCTTCGATGCAACAAGTAATACCTCCTTCCAAGAAACATATTACTTGATTCAATATATTTTAGTTTTTCATTTCAGATTTTACAAGTTCTTGGATGCAACAATTAATATCTCCTTCTTCCAAGAAACATATCACTTGATTCAATATTTTTACATAAGACTTTACAAGTTCTTGGATGCATCAATCAATATCTCCTTCCAAGAAACATATTTATTGATTCAATATTTTCTTAGTTTTTCACTTCAGATTTTACAAGTTCTTGGATGCAGCAATCAATATCTCCTTCCAAGAAACATAACACTTGATTCAATATTTTCTTAGTTTTTCACTTCAGATTTTACAAGATCTTGGATGCAACAATCAATATCTCCTTCCAAGAAACATATTACTTGATTCAATATTTTCTTAGTTTTTCACTTCAGATTTTACAAGTTCTTGGATGCAACAATTAATATCTCTTTCCAAGAAACATATTACTTGATTTAATATTTTCATATATTTTCACTTCAGATTTTACAGCTTCTTGGATGTAACAATTAATATCTCCTTCCAAGAAACATATTACTTGATTCAATATTTTCTTAGTTTTTTACTTCAGATTTTACAAGTTCTTGGATGCAACAATTAATATCTCTTTCCAAGAAACATATAACTTGATTTAATATTTTCATATATTTTCACTTCAGATTTTACAGCTTCTTGGATGTAACAATTAACATCTCCTTCCAAGAAACGTGTTACTTGACCCAATATTTTCTTAGTTCTTCACTAGAGATTGAAGATCTGCTTGGATACAACAATTAATATCTCCTGCCAAGAAACATGTTACATGGTTCAATATTTTCTTAGTTCTTCGCAACAGAAACAGATAAGTTTTGATTCAAGATATGTATCTTGAACCTAATAATAAAATATTTGTAACAAAACTTTCAGTCTTGAATTTTGAGAACTTGACATACTTGAACCGTTAGTGAGAATGTTTTGAACCAAAGTAAATATATCTTAGGTTAAGATACATTCATTGAGAAATATCTGGTTCTTGTTACAAAAAAGTTTTTTTTTCTGTGCACTGAGCGTTTTACCGGTACATTGCGCGGTGCCAACTAACCGCTCTGCAGAGAAGCGTTACAAATGCGTAATGAACATTTAAGTAGTTGGAAAGTCGTGGCGTGGTAAGGGATAGGACGAGATGCTGTGGTGACACCTAAAGTACATATGTTGGGATCATTACTTAGAAGCCGGCGTACCTATAGCACGACACAACTTAGAAGGCGCGCGGATTAAGCAATAATAGACTCAGAGTCAACGGATTAAGTGCTTCACCGCGCGCCTTCTAAGTTGTGTCGTGCTATATATATACATTCATATTGTCTAACGTGTTGACCGACCTATGGGATAGTGACAGATGTAGAATAGTACGATTAAGGTAAGTAGGGACAAGTGTTATACCTGTGGACGAGTGTACCTACCTTTGGACAATGCCGGTATTGCCAAAACTATGAGCATAGACAAATATCATTTACTTATTCGAGAGCATTTTTCTCGTATGGTAAGTACTAAGCCAGTTATCATTTTAATAAATAGATTGATTGGCGTCTTTTCGACTTAGTTTGACTTAGTAGGTACCTACCAAAAAATTAATAAATTGAAAAAAGTAGTTATTGATAAGGATTATAAGTTAAATGATGATGATGATGGCTCGCACGGTCGATCGCTCGAAAATAATGCAATGTGCAAATTTAAAATGTACTTACCACCTAAATTCACATAAAGCAAAAGAAAAGGCGATGAAAAAGTCTTCAGAGTATACGAACCAATTGTGTGTACAGCATCCGCATTCGCACATATTGGGCCCGTTTGGAAACCATAATCCTCTCGTAAGGAAATGTGGTATAGTTTATGCCTAACCGTGAATGTTGTAAAAATTTTCCCGTTTCTTAATACTTAATTCACATGCCTAAATACTAATCTTATTCTTTATTTATTTATCAGAAATAATATACATGGTAATACATTTTAGATTTTCGCCAAACTGCATAACAGTTTGTTGGCGAATAGTACACTCTTACATTATAAAAACCTGCTGTATACTTGAATTATTCTTTGACGGGATCTTGTTACAAAACATCTAAAACAGTCCTCTTTAAGCCAAAGTAAGATTAGATCCCTTATTAACCAGTTTTTGCCTCTAAAGTCGGCCTTCAAAGGATTGCCAATATTCGCCCGTAGTTTCGAGATTGTGGTCGTTTGACCCACTTAATTATTAAGAGGATCAGCTCTCTTCCCAGATTACAAGAGCGTGGATACATGGCTTTTAACCGCGGTTCATCAAAGGACAAAATGCAACTGCTAAAGAACCACCACCCGAACAGGCTACTTATGTCCCACTGCTGGGCAGCATTTAGCCCCCACGAGAGTTCAATGCGATTGTGAGACTTCACAAGTCCTTGAGTTACTTCGTAGACGATCTACGCTTGCACGTTTACAGTTTTTTTTTCTAATTTAAACTGACTCAATGTTTGTGTTTCAATTACGAATTAATTGAGCCGTTAGAAGGTTTGGCTGGACGCGGTGTTGTAAACTCAGTTTTGTAAACTTACTAGAGGCATGAACTTCTTGCGCAAGGAATTTAATTAAATCCTGCTTTCCTCAATGGCAGCAACATCGATATTAAACTGAGATTTATGTATAAACAACTAAA
Source organism: Aethes cnicana (assembly GCA_963971205.1). Lineage (NCBI taxonomy): Eukaryota > Metazoa > Arthropoda > Insecta > Lepidoptera > Tortricidae > Aethes > Aethes cnicana. Next base: position 1,017,109 of record OZ020284.1, read on the forward strand.
ATTTTTTGGCATCTAAATCTCTAATCGCCTTTTCAAGAAAACTTAGTCTCGAACTTCATCAAGAACAACAGGTGCCAAAACTATTTTACTAACTAGCTTAGGTCAAGAAACTCATAAATAACTTGTATTTTCTTAGGAAAATAACTTTGTCTTGTGAAGTTTTCGAAATATCAACCGCCGAACTAGGTATTTTATTATTATTATTATTTGAATAATGGAGAGCAGCAATTTAGTGCACAAGCCGTGGTGGCCTAGTAGTTCGACCTACCGCCTCTCATGCAGAGGGTCGGGGGCTCGATTCCGGCTCGCACCTCTAAGTTTACTATGTGCGAAATTCAATTTGAATTTACCACTGAGCTTTTCGGCGAAGGAAAACATCGTGAGAAAACCTGCACGCATCTGCGAAGTACTCAATTCAAAGATGTGTGTGAAGTCCCCAATCCGCACTGGGCCCGCGTTGGGACTATAGCCCAAACCCTTTCGTGATGAGAGGAGGCCTGTGCCCAGCAGTGGGACGCAAATAGGTTGTACTAGTAGCAGTTTAGTGCTAATATGCCTATGCTATGTCACAATGTTTATTATGTATTGTATTTCATGTGATTCCATGTAAGATAGTAGTAGGTATCGTACGGGTGGAAATAACTAGTGATTTTCCAACCGTACAATATCTTTTTATGTCAGATTGAAATATTCATTATTTAGACAGGCAGGCTCTATTACTTTACTTGATTTCTTATTCTGTGGGTTTGAGTCTTTATTGGAGTATGGAGAAAATAATATTTTGCTTCAATTAAAAGTAAATTCGACTGAAATTCGTTGTTACGCTTAATGCGTAGGCTCGAGCGCTCGAGCCCAATACAGTACAAAAAGATGTAAGTACTCACATTATATCTTCGGATCATATTCTGTTGTTGTAACTCGACAACTCGACCATACTCGACTAAACTTAGTAGGTTAAATCTCCGTCCAACGTACGTTTAATTTTTGGAAGAAAAATTCTGGTAGATAAAAGAAGGGTGCCATCTATTTGGCATAATTCTTTTTGTCCGAAACTGTTTACGCATAAGTTATGCGGCATAACAGGCTTCGCATAATTTATCTCCGCCGTATTATTTTTTTATTTTTTTCGCAAAAGCTTTACTTTGCCGATTTTTTATTAAGCATAATTCTTAATTGGCCGAATGGGTGTTCACCCGAATATTGTGTTGGCATAATGTTGACTTGGCCGAATTTTACTATGCATAATAGTGTTTGGCATACTAGTAATTTAGCAGAATTTGGATAGGCCGAAATATTGTCCGAATTTATGTCCGAAACAACAATCTATGTAGGGACGGAGTGCGGTAACATCTAAAGTCTGGAGCAAAGCCGACTCGCATATAGGTTAGGTTAGGTTATTTTTTTAAAGGAAATTATCAGTTTGTGAAAATCCCCCCCCCCCCCCCCTCCCCACCGAATTTAGATAATAATCGATGTTACACAGGATACTCATTTAATTCGAAAATCGACGAGTATAAAGGTATGCGAAAGTAGTTTTCGGCGTAACTCATTTCGGGGTAGGTAAATAGATTATGCGTAGGTAATAGAATTCGACGAAAACACTACTTGTAGATTCCTTTTCTCATCAAAATATTCGACGTAAATGACACGATAGACAAGCAGCAAAACGCACAGCGGTTAGCAAAACGTTTTGAAAGCGAGTGCTATATAGGGATTTAAAATATGCAAGTCCTCAATACATATATCCCCTTTTCTCTCTATTATGTATATGTATTCGAAATATTTTCATAATAGCTGGAAAACTTAACATGTAATCAAATTGTAATAAAATTCAACGCTAGATTCAAGCTCCACCAATCCGAAAAACAGAAACTCGAAACCAAAAAACGTAATCATCCAATCTCCTTCCAGATCACCGGGCGCGCGGAATGCGGAACAAAGCGACTCCGGGCGGCTCAGGGAGTGAACTGAAAAAGCAATGAACGAACTGATGGAGCTGAATTTAAACGCAACCGATCTGCGGCCTCCCGATCCCGACCGAACATACCCGAACGCCACCCGAGCGGACGTAAATGACTCATTCAGTGAACTATACTTTCGAACGCTGAACGAAACGAACTGTACGTTTGAAAGTGGAACTTGTGATGTGCATTATAACTTCTGGGCTTTGTCCCTGCTAGTTTTCCCTTTGTTGACGCTGTTCGGGAATGTGCTGGTGATCATGAGTGTTGCCAGGGAGAGGAGTTTGCAAACTGCCACCAATTACTTCATCGTAAGCCTGGCAGTCGCTGACCTGTTGGTGGCTGTCGTCGTGATGCCCTTCGGCGTTTATTATTTGGTAAGTGTCATTTTATCTGTGTAGGGCAGACTTGCGCCAACGCTGCTAAACTCGTGTTAGTCACTTGCACTTGTGTACTACTATTTGCGTCCCACTACTGGGCACAGGCCTCCTCTCATCACGAGAGGGTTTGGGCTATAGTCCCCATGCGGGCCCAGTGCGGATTGGGGACTTCACACACATCTTTGAATTAATTCGCAGATGCGTGCACTTGTATACGCGGCACTGATATTGCGAAGCGGGCGATGCGAGTTTGGTGTATCTGCCAGTTGCACCAGTATGTGTGTTCGTTTGCGCATGCAGTAGGGTCTTTTGTCTCAGTTAGAAAACATGGTATTTAACAACGTAGACGCCCAAAATGACTTCTACGTACATCATAAAGGTAACATGAGTTAACATCACGACGCTTTTTCTGGTTAATTGCTAAAATTGTGTACAATAAGTCAATAATTCATTTGTAAGAGTAATTATACGAAAATTCAATTGTCCAATTTTTTTACCGCTTATTATACTGATACAAGTTGTAGTTAGAACAATATACTACACCACATCGATATGTCAAATACGCGTATACCAGTGTATCTGCCATTTTCTTTGAAGTTACAAATAATTTAGAAATCCCGTTAATGTGAACTAAAGTAAAATATATCCATTATTATTACTAAAAAAATTGTGGAATTATCATCAGAAATTAAAAATTTATGTGTTAAAGAACCTTTGCACAGCTCTCCTGTAAAATCACGATTTTGCACTGTCCAATAGTGATGCTGATGATGATGATGATGAAAAACAAAGGACCTTCCATAATCGAACCCAGAATCCTTAAAGACAACCATCTATTTTTAATGCTCGCTCCCATTTAGGAATCACATTCGGTTAGCTATTTATTTACGACCTCCACTCAAACAATAAACAGCCCGATAAATATCTAAAAGGAAAGCCCCCGTATTCCGCATCTCCAATTAACGCGCGGGACCGTTTTCGGCACAAACTTATTAGTGCTAATGCTAATTATACACAAGATAATGACAAAGCGCGTGTTCGCTGATTACATTACGAATTCAACGACGCGAGCGCGCTAACTGCGTTCGCTAATTTGCATCTCCACGAAGAAGATTTAAGCACGTGAATTATAAAGTACAGTTATTCAGAACGTCAGCATGCAGTGAATACCGGCAAAATAGAAAGTCACAGAATAGATACAACCTCCAACGTGCTTACCGAGCTGAAAGAGCAGGTCAATTGTGAATGCCACTTGATTTAGATATCGACTTCGACTCAGTGTCATTTTTGCTATTTAAGAAATTGAACGGTAAAGTGACTTTCGTAAAGAACATGCAAACTTCGTGGTACCTATCTAATAATATAAAATAATTTTGTATTCGTGATTTTTTCTGTTGATTATTTTCAGTTTGTATGCTGAACATTATGTACTTAATGAAATAAAAAAAACTTTACCTCCCGCGGGTGTAATATTATTTCACCCGTGGGTACTATTTGGTCCATTTTGAGTGGAGTTTACACGCGCATATATTGAACTTTTGGACGAAATCAATAAACCGTTGGCCTAGTGGTTCGACCTACCGCCTCTCATGCAGAGGGTTCGATTCCGGCTCGCACCTTTAAGTTTACTTATGTGCGAAATTCAATTTGAATTAACCGCTGAGCTTTTCGGCGAAGGAAAACATCGTGAGGAAACCTGCACGCATCTGCGAAGTAAATCAATGATGTGTGTGAAGTCCCCAATCCGCACTGGGCCCGCGTGGGTACTATAGCCCAAACCCTCTCGTGATGAGAGGAGGATTGCCCAGCAGTGGGACGCAAATAGGCTGTAGTAGTAGTAGTAGAACGAAATCAATGCAAATATAACATTGGTTTAGGTACCTTACCTACTTTGTAAAAAAATTATGCAATTAGTAGAAAGTGTAGGAACACGATTCGGTAAACAACGAGAGCATAGGTACTACTAATACTTTCAGACTAACAAATTATGTTGTTTGTGACCCACAAAAAGCGTTGCTTTTGTTCAGTGAATTTTGGCTGTAGGTAACAAAAACGGAAAAAATATTGCATGTATTACGCGCATCTAATTTACATGTTTACGTATGAGTATCTCCATGTTTCGGATTTCCCTAGGGATCTTCATATTTCGGGGCAAAAAGTGGCCTTTACGTAACCGCAGTTCAAATATACCTGTCCTTGGTAAACACAGTTGTGTAAATAAGCTTTTTTTTATTTATTTAATGGTCCACCAACAATTGTTTACACTGACAATTACAATACTTACAATCTGGATAAGCTTACATTCTAAGTGCAACAATCATTTATAGGCAAACACTGCTAACAATACTTAAAGTAGGTAAGAAACCCAAATACAATACAATACAATACAAATACTCTTTATTGAACACCACACAATAGAGAAAAAAAAGAACAGGACACAAAAAGATCAGGAAAACATGTTGTTAGGTATACAATAATGCTGATTGATCCTAGATATACTTAAACTATACAGTTATTTACTTTCCCAAAGTAAGAAAAGTGAGTTTTTAAATTGGCGAGGTGTGTCGAAGTTTATATCTGTTTTATGACTGCAGCTGTTTATGACCTTACATAGTCTGGAGACAGGCGAATTACTGCCGAGGATAGTTCGTCTGAACGGGACACATAGAGGAGCGATGGCGCTGCGAGGCATGCGGGATGGGGCCCTGAATGATAGAAGAGCTAATAATTGTGGGCAATCCACGTCATGTCTAACGACCTTGTACAATAAAATAGCGTCAGCGATTTTCCTGCGCAGTTCTAAAGAGTGTAGCTTAAAGTATTTCAGTCTTTGTTTATAAGAAGCTATTTTTTTCGCTTTCCCGATTGAGAAAGCCAAATGCCATAAAAATCGCTTTTACACACGCTTTAACCGCAATGAATGAACAGCATAGTGTAGCAGCACACAACACTGCAGTATTCAGTAATACTTCTTACTAGGCTATTATATAGTAAGTGTTACGGATTCCACTACCGGCTCCTGCGCGCGCGGCACGCCGCCCCACCGCTGGGACTTCGCTTACGATCGCGCACCACTACGCTCTTCCTCTGTACGCGCCGCGATAATTAATTAACTGTATTTTGCAACGATCGCTTATTTATTAATTTTTATTATAATCAGTGTTTACAGTCCACAGTTTTATTTATAATCCAGATCTACATTTCCCGACACCGTAACTAGGGCGCTAGACTAACAGTAAGATTTTAGTTTTACTATCTCGGAATGGTTTTAAGATTCGCAGGACAAACCCCATCATTTTGGAGGCTCTTTTTACTACATTTTCGACGTGAGGTATAAATGTTAGCTTCCAATCAAAAACCAAACCTAAGTCTCGTATCGTGTCAACTTCTTGGAGTGTTTCGTGTCCTATACGATAAACTAACTGAATTAGATTACGGTTTCTAGAAAACTTTATGTGTACACATTTTTTTGTGTTTAGTACCATTTGGTTTTTGCTACACCAATTGGAAAGTCGGTTTAGATCACTTTGTAACAGGTTAACATCACTGATAGAGTTGACGGTGCGAGCAAACTCATCAGCGTACATAAAAAATGATGAGTTAGGAAAGCAAACAGGAATGTCATTTATAAAGATATTGAACAAAACTGGTCCTAAATGGGATCCTTGCGGGACCCCAGACGTGGTAGGGTACGAGAGAGATTCAAAACCATTTGCTACAACAAAAAATGATCTATCTTTTAAGTAGGACTGCAACCATGACATTAAATTTCCAAACCCATAGATAACTTCTGAAGCAAAACTTTATGACCAACTTTGTCAAATGCTTTGCTGAAATCAGTATAAATGACATCCGTTTGCTTTCCACTATCTATAGCCTTAGATAAGAGTTCTGTAAATGTGATCAAATTCGTGGCAGTAGACCTGGCACTGACAAATCCGTGCTGTTGGTCGCTCAAGTAAGGCTTTAGATGATTCTGAATATGTGGACAAATAAGAGATTCGAAAATCTTGGCAATTGAGCATAATATGGAGAGTCTGTAGTTGGAAACCATGTAATCGTCACTTGATTTGAGAATGGGTACTACTTTTGCTATCTTCCACTGAGATGGAAAATCTCCTGATATTAGGGATTTGTTAAATATAATACTTATGGTACGCGCCCCTACGTATTATATTACCAGCTCCGATGCACAATTATAAATGAAAATTATGCATATGAGACAATCAAGTTAATTCTACACAGTTGTAATGTATGGCTTGCATAAAAGTACCTATACTCGTACAAAAGTAAAGAATTCTACATGCAAGTGGTATTTCTTTTGAGTTTGTTTGAAGTCATTAATGTATTATGTGTTATGTTATTACACTATGCGTCTTTATTACGCCGGTACAGTCGAGTTCGCCAATATGTACACACTTTTGCACCTTACTCCTTTGTGATAAGGTCCAAAAGTGTACACATATTAACGAACTCGACTGTACTTCACTTGGCTCTTATTTGGCAAAGACCTTTACTAGAACCATAAAGAACGTAATTATTTGAAAATATTTGACAGCCAAGTGACATGATGAAGTGACAGCATTAACATAAAAAGTACAGTCAGCAGCAGAAGTAGATAAGCTGTCCAGGTGTTCAAAATGACCTACACACGACCTTATTCTTAAGACGTTAAGGGCGTGTGTAGGTCATTTTGAACACCTGGACAGCTTATCTACTTCTGCTGCTGACTGTACTGTGTATACTAAAATAGCTTGAATATTCACAAATTATCGTATTTCCTACAGTCGATTAATATTGCCGAAACATAGAGATTATCACTGAAATTGTGTAAGCAACAAAGCCACAGAGTAAATCCGTATTGAACAACAAAAGTTCTGAACTGCTAGTTGCCCTGCACTCCTGGGAGTCGAGAGGTCAAGCGCTAACTTTGTGTTAAGTCGAAACTTCTTGATCTTTAGCGTTTCTAGATTAAAGGGTCAGTTTACAAGGGAAGGCGCGACAGCAGATTTGAATTTTTCTCTGGTTGTTTGTGAATCCTTACTTATAATAGATCATGTATCATGCCTTGTAGTGCTGGCCTACAGTTAGACTAAGGAAGTAGTACGTAAGATTTTTCATATATTTGTTATTTTGTTTTAACAAAACCCATTATCTTGTTACAACACTTGTTTGCGTGTTGACATTTTGAGACTGTCGACATCTATGGAATTTATATTTATTTGACAATGGAGGCCATCTCCATATTTTTTTTTATATATATTTTTTTCTGGACCCTTGGAGACTATACATTAGGGTGGGTCAAAAAACCTTTTTGTTAAATTATGACTTCTAATAGCAATAATTAGGTGTCAGTTGATGCTGGAAATACGTGTATAAAATATTATTGCAATCGGTATAGTATAACTGCCTCCGGATCAGGTTTAAAGTTTCAGTATTTTTAGTAAAAAGCTGATGTTTCAAAGAGATCTAACTTATAAATATACACCATATATTTTCCCAAAATAACTTTTATTTATATCACAATACTATATACTGATACAAATAATATCAAAAATAAAAACTTCCACATAAAAAAGTTATTTCTTGTTGCATTCGAATAAGGTTTAACCGCAAAGTGATGTTTAGTCATTTTCTTCTACTGTATTCTGCGAAAACAAAGATGTGTTTCTGTGTTTTTTAATGAACTATACTCAAAATGCTTTGAAATTTCTATATATAGTGATACATGTGACTTAAAAGATAATTATTATTTCAATTTATGAAGAAGTAAGGACGTGCTGCGAGTGGTCGAGGTTTAGAAATTAAAATCACCAAAAACACAAATAAGGAAACAAATTTCCAAGAACTGGCTGATATTGTTTCCGAAATTATGGAAGAAAACATCATTGTCAATTTCATCACAGTAAGAGTGATACAAATGCTGAAAACTTATCACCTAATATTAAAGGAAAAGTGAAAACTTGGTACTAAATTGTGGTTTGAAAGTACGTTGTGATAAATCCCAAAAAAATGGGCTTTTTCTGGGTCGGCAGGTAAGCATGGATGCAGAAGTTTAATATGACCTTATTAACTGGCAAAACCTAGTCACGGATCCACCTACCCTGAAGAAAATCTCTCCCGAAGAGTATTGCTCATAGCTCAAGGAGAGGACAACAAAATGTTTACTTTTTGCGTTTACCTTGCCCTACTCAAGCCCTTGAAAGGTCAGTAAAAACTGTAACTGAAGCTTCAGGAAGTGAGTACTGTGCTCAGAATCAGCTCTTGAGGGTTTCATCAAAGCCAAGATTCTCGTAAACTTAAGCCATAATTTGACAGAAATAGAAGTAATAAGAGAGTTTAAGTAAAGAATTTTGTGTAAAGTTATAAGTACTTCATAACTGAAAAAAATGCTTATATTTTAAAGATTAATTAAAATACACTATACTAATATTAATTCTTTTTACTTGCATCTATCTTACAATATAATAATAAATATTTCAAACAATTTAAAAAAACATTGTTCTTTTCAACTTTTCAAATTTTCAAGGTCAATCCGGAGGCAGAAGATGTTCTCCAATTCAAACCAAATTTTATATAATACTTTTTTCGACCATAAGACACATTTTTATTGCTATTACATTTAAAAAGAAAAACATTTTTTTTTCTCCATACAAGAGTGACCCACCCTACTATACATCTCTAAGATCTTAGATTTAAGTTTAAGTTAGGGACTATACATCCCTTCAATGTAATTTTAGTACGTACCTATATGTATATTTTATACATGTAATGTAAATTTTGTAAATTTTGAAAAAAGGCCTTCTGCTTGAGTTTGTTGCGGCGCTTCTTCTAAAGCAATGGGTCTAGGAAGCGCTGGTAAATTCTTTTTCTGACGTGTAAAAGTGCCGCTATGTGGCCAATTTGCTGAATAAATGATTGAATTGAATTGAATTGAACAAAAATATTTAGTGGAACTTCCATTTTCCAAAGAAGCATTTGAACACATTTTGAACATGTTTACTTCCGCCATTACCCTGACATGTGTCAAACTGTCTGGTAAAATTCGCTACACGCCTCAAGTATGAACAAGTTAAATGTGGAAGTTAAGGCTTCCCGCCTATCTGCAGTCCCCCCTTCAGAAGTTGGGGGTGATTTATCTTTTTGTCATTAACATAAAATGGCCTGCAAAGTTTTTAGGAGTTTGCCACAGCCTTATAAGAAAACCATACTAAGTTGCCCTCTTTGGCGAGCGAATGCAGGATCATGGAAATTCTTAACCTTTTTTTATGAAACATCACTTACCGTAGATTTTTTGAAGATGTCATTAGACCAAATTGCTGACCGGTGGGTTCTTTTATGTTTAACTAGCTCCTGCCCGCGACTTCGCCCGCGTGGAATTCGGTATCGCGTTCCCGCGGGCACTATGCGTTTTTCCGGGATGAAAAGTAGCCTATGTCCTTTCTCGGGACCCCAACTAGGTATCTGCATGGCAAATTTCATCTCAATCGGTCTAGCGGTTGAAGCGTGAAGAGGTAACAGACAGACAGACAGACAGAGTTACTTTCGCATTTATAATATTAATGATATGGATAGCATGGATATGGAAATATGGATTATTATTAGGTTATCTAGAGCAAACGTTTAGATTATCTTTGACTGAGAACTTGTCCGGCAGAATCGTTGAAGATGTGCCTTCAATTTGCAATTTACCAGGCTAAAGGAAAACTCCAGACGAAACACACGCAACACATTTACTTTTCTAAGACCTACTACTACAGCCTATTTGCGTCCCACTGCTGGGCACAGGCCTCCTCTCACCACGAGAGGGTTTGGGCTATAGTCACACATCTTTAAATGACTTCGCAGATGCGTGAAGGTTTCCTCACGATCTTTTCCTTCACAAAAAAGCACAGTGGTTAATTCTTTTTTTATCTAAAACTAGCTTCTGCCCGCGACTTTGTCCGCGTGGAATTCGGTTATTTATTGAGCGTTAAACTATAACAAATTATATACAAAAACCTTCCTCTTGAAACACTTTATTTATTAAAAAAAAACGCATCAAAATCCGTTGCGTAGTTTTAAAGATTTAAGCATACATAGGGATATAGGGACAGAGAAAGCGACTTTGTTTTATACTATGTAGTGAAGATTGAGAAAGAGAACAGGCAGACCTCCCACCTATAGACATACCTATCGGTAAATTGACAAACAGACCACTTTTCCTAATTAAAATAACATTCCAAATTAACTGGCAAATGTATCATACGAACTGAATTATCTGAATAATTACTGTAGCAATACCACGAGTTTACAGTGACCGTAGAGATCTTCTACTATCTAAAGTCCCGCGCCTTCACATTTCAAAACGCTTCAATGTATTTAAAAAGCACCACCAACACTCTCGACACAGGTGCGAGCTGAGACAGCCGTCAACTATGCGTTGAAAGTGTTGGTGTTGCTTTTTAAATAATAATAAAAAAATTGAAGCGTTTTGAAATGTGAAGGCGCGGGACTTTAGATAGTAGAAGATCCTTACTCGCTAGCGACTACGTAAACGATTGGTATGAAGAGTACACCGCCCCTGGCGGCGACTCGTTGAACTAAAATTCTTCATACAAATCGTTTACGTAGTCGCTAGTGAGTACGGTCACTGTAAACTCATGGTAGTGCTACTGATATCCTGGACTTTATTTGCGTTATATTCAAAACAATGGTGTTTTAATTATTATATTTAACGCGTAACAAAATCATAATGAGGGTGACAATAACTTCATTGTGCTTTTGAATTTGGCGTCTTTTGTACTCGTAATTGGCGATGATTTGCTGTTTTAATAATAATAGATACAAAGATATTTATGAACCATAATGAATAATTATGCTCTACCAACCAACAACAAAAGCCTTTTTACGTCCCACTTCTGGGCAAAGGCCTCCTCTCATCACGAGGGCTATAGTCCCCACGCGGGCTCAATGTAGAATGGAGACTTCTTACACATCCTTTACTTACATCGAAGAGGCGTGCAGATTTCCTCACGATGTGTTCCTTCACAGAAAATCTCAGTGGCATATTCAAATTGAATATCGCACATAAGTAAACTCAGAGATACGAGCTGATTTCGAACCCCTGACCCTCTACATGAGAGGCGGTAGATCAATCATTTGACGGCCGGATTGGTCCAGTTGGTAGTGACCCTGCCTTCTGTTCCGATGGTCGCGGGTTCGAGTCCCGCTCGGGGCAAACTTTGTGTGATGAACACGAATGTTTGTACTCGAGTCATGGATGTTAGTATTTATATATGTATGTATTTCTCTATATAAGTATTTATATCGTTGTCTAGCATTCATAGTACAAGCTTTGCTTAGTTTAGGGCTAGGTCAATATGTGTGAAATGTCCCAAGATATTTATTTATCAATCAATCATCTAGACTGTCACGGTTTTTTATTAGTATACCACTTCAAGATAAACATAACAGGTAGAAAATAATCTTATCTGGATTGTAAGTAGATCAGATATTAACTTTGTAGTCAGTTAATGTACTACTACAGCCTATTGGCGTCCCAGTGCTGGGCACAGGCTGCCTCCCATCACAGAGGGTTTGGGCTATAGTAGTATAGTCCCCACGCGGGCCCAGTGCGGATTGGAGACTTCACACACATCTTTGAACTACTTCGCAGATGCGTGCAGGTTTCTCACGATGTTTTCCTTCACAGAAAAGCTCAGTGGTAAATTCAAATTGAATTTCGCACTTAAACTTAGAGGTGCGAGCCGGATTCCAACCCCCGACCCTCTGCATGAGAGGCGGTAGGTCGAACCACTAATCCACCACGGCAGTTCATGTAACATGTAACCATTGATAATGTTCAGTAAGAGAGAGCAAATATCCATACTAATATTATAAATGTGAAAGTATCACATTTCTGTCTGTCACCCTTTCTGTCTGTTAAGTACCTCTTTTATGCTTAAACCATAAAACCGACCGATCCGACCTATTGGACCGATTTAGATATTAATATTACTAGCTTCTGCCCGCGACTTCGCCCGCGTGGAATTCGGTTATCGCGCTCCAGCGGGAACTATACGTTTTTCCGAGATAAAAATAGCCTATGTCCATTCCCGGGACCCCACCTATCTCCATGCCAAATTTCATCTCAATCGGTCCAGCGGTTGAAGCGTGAAGAGGTAACAGACAGACAGACAGTTACTTTCGCATTTATAATATTAATATGGATATTTAGTTTAGATGGAATTTGGTTGGAGTCCCGGAGAAGGACATATAGATACTTTACATCACGGAAAAACGCTATTTCCCATGGGAACGCTGTAACCAAATTCTATGCTTTTGCTCTTAGTCAATCTGTACTAACATACTGCATTACATCATGGGGTGGCACGGCTAAAACTTCCTTTCTGGCCATCGAGAGAGCTCAGCGCGCGGTTTTAAAGGTTTCGACCTTCCGTCCCTTCCTATATCCTACTAATCTCCTATACCAATCCTGTAAGGTGCTAACTGTAAGACAGTTATTCATAATGAACACAGTCCTTAAACAGCACTCCGCACTCCCATATAACTTAGACTCGCTTAAGAAAAGACGTAAAGATATTGTTTGCCCTCAAACGAATCAAACCAAATGTACTTTCTCGTCTAGATTTTATGTCTTCCTTGGTCCGTTACTTTACAATAGACTTAACGCTAAATTAAATATATTCCCACTATGTTATAATAAAGTTAAGAATACTCTTAAGGAAGCTCTTCAAAAATTGTCCTACGATGATACAGAGCAACTTTTATTTATAATTAAATAATAAGTATCTAGTTATAGAAAATTAGCTTGTAGGTACTGTAGATATAATCTTGTTAATATGTTTCCACGGGAATATTTAAGATATAAGTTCTTTCAAATAAATATTTAAGACCTTCTTCTGCCTGAAACACAGGTTTACCCTAGCTCAGGCACAGAAGTAGGTAATGTTTTCGCCGCATTTAGATTATTTATACCTTTGTCAGTTAATTAAGATATCATAAACGCCTAGTATAATTTTATGAAATATTGTGTAAACTTATCTACTGAATAAAATTTATTATTATTTATTATTATTATTATTAACTATGCGGACGAAGTCGCGGGCAGAAAAACTAAACTAATGAAATTTAATATGGTTATACCCATTAATTATTCATACCTATTAAAAATTCCCGATCTTTTTACTGAAAATATCGAAGTGTCCACGATTTCATTTCAACAACTTGAAGTCTACAGCATTGAAGCAATATTACATCTTGAAATTTACATTTGCGAAATTGGCAGCACCTACCTAAGTAATAATCGTTCGTTTTAATATAATGCCTTTGATTGCAGATTCCTTTTCGGTCTCCCTTTGTAATCGAAATGAAATCTTATAATATTCTACTTGGTTGATCAAGTTTTAGGGAAAGGCTTTTAGAAAAGTAAAAGTTCATGTACCTAAGCCTTTTTTCTGAAATTGAATTATGAATAGAGAATATGCTTGAAGTCCTGTAAATCCATACTAATGCACTCAGCAGCAATAAAAACGGGTGCCTTTGTTTTTTTTATACCAATGGTATAGACAAACGAGCGCACAGCCCACCTGATGGTAACTGGTCACTGCGGTCCATTGACACTGATATCCTAATCCCCCATTAAGGAACCATAAGATCTCGAATGCGTTGCCTACCCTGAGGCCTAAGATGGAATGCTTCTGTGACAGAAATTTCACCGGCTGCCTATGGAAAATCCTATACAAAGTGACCCGTTATCATAGCTGTTGAGTGTATTATAAATGCAAAAGTAACTCTGCTTGTCTGTCTGTTAACTCTTCACGCCTAAACTCCTTATATAGGCTCCTTTTTATTACGGAAAACCGGCCAAGTGCGTGTCGGGCCACGCGCAAATTATAGGGTTCCGAAGTTGAGGATGCCCACAGTACCTTTCTAAGACTTATTAGCATCTAGCTAGCCTGTGGTATGACGTGCCCGCCCGACGCCCCTGCCGCTCGAGAAAAATCATCATTATAAGTTGGTCGACTATTACTCGTAAGTTTGTACAGCCTACTTAGCTCTGATAGTTTTCCTTTCAACTACGTTATATATGCCACAACCGTGATTTTTTTCAGCCATCCAAATACCACCATTTAGCTGGCAGGGGGGGGGGACACGTGACTCTAACAAAAAATAGCACTTTAAAGCTTAATATTTCACAAACGCATCACTTAATCAAAAAATGGTTTTAACAAACCCACAATATTTTTTTAAGACCTATTCAACGATATGCCACACCATGGGGTACGCAAGAAAAAAAAATTACATCCCCACTTTACGAGTAGATGAGGGACCCTATAAAAAAATATATTTCAAAATTTTATTGTACCACTTTGTCAGCGTAACTAATATGCATATTCATGCCAAATTACAGCTCTCTAGACCTAAGCATCTCCGAGCAATAGTGCGGACAGACGGACGGACATGGCGAAACTATAAGGGTTCCTTGTGGACTTCGGAACCCTAAAAACCAATAGTTCCCGTGGATATGCAAAAACCGTGCGGGGCGGGCGATGTTGCGGGCAGAAGCTAGTTACTCATAATAACAGTGAAATGTTGTCCGTGAAGGTGTTAATTATGGATGAATGGCAAACAACCAATCCAGCACCTTGAAGGGATCCTCCAATGTGACTCCCGGTGCAGTGGAATAGGCTTCATGGTCTGGTTCTGTAGTAGGACGGACATGGTGGCGTTTTCGTACAAAGACTTCAGCACTTCGATGTACCGGTAGTCAATTTGGCACCTCTGGAGAGACTGCAGTACAGCCCAAATCGAATCAAAGGCTTTCTCGTAGTCCACAAATGCAAGGCAAAGGGGGAGGTTATACTCTTCCGTCTTCTGTATAACCTGCTGCAATGCATGTATGTGGTCTACGGTACTGTAGACTTTTCGGAAACCAGCTTGTTCGGGAGGCTAGATGTCATCAAACCTGCGCCCGAGACGGTTCGTAATGACTCTCGAAAACAGCTTGTATACATGGCTCAGAAGTGAGATGGGTCTGTAATTCTTCAGCAAGGTATTATCTTCTTTTTTGAAGAAAAGCACCACCACACTTCTGTTCCATGCTTGCGGCGTTCTCCCTTCGTGAATGACGGAATTAAACAGCGTCTGAAGGGCCTTGAGGACTGGTTTACCACTCCCCTTCAGGAGTTCGGCTGTAATTCCGTCGTCACCGGGGGCTTTGCCGTTCTTAAGCTGCTTGAAAGCTGATTAACTTATAAAATTGAATTGTCAATTTCCCGCTAAACAGCTGACAATCGGGCAAACTTCACCGAATGAGCCGCTTTTACTGTATTTAATCTCAATTATCTATATATATAAAACTCAAAGGTGACTGACATAGTGATCTAATATCAACGCACAGCCCAAACCACTGGACGGATCGGGCTGAAATTTGGCATGCAGGTAGATGTTATGACGTAGGCATACGCTAAGAAAGGATTTTGCGAAATTCCCACGGGAACGGGAAAAAAATGGGATTTTACATTTAATATTTCTGCGCATACGAAGTTGCGGGGAAAAGCTAGTATTATATAACAGGCAAAGGTAATTGACGGGCTGATCTATGCTGACGCATGCTAAAATCCATTAAGTCATATAGGCTACAGAGCGTGCCAAAGAAATATAACATACATACATATAGCATACTAATCTCGTACAGGCTGACGTCCGGGATGTCTTCGGTATAGTGCCGGTCTATATCCCTTGGGGGGGATTTGCCAATAGTCGCCACGCTTGGCAGGCGGGTTGGCAACCGCAGTTTTGAGGTGGTAGTGCTTGCAGGACGCTGCTGCCCATCCTCCGGTTTATCCCTTAGTCGCCTCTTACGACACCTACGGGGAGAGAGGGGGTGGTGCAATTCTTACCCGGCACCACACGGCTTCCACCGGTTTCCCGCGACCTTCACGAGGTCGTCGCTCCATCTTGTTGGAGGCCTACCGACAGCTCGTCTCCCGGTTCGCGGGCGCCACTCGAGAACTTTCCGGCCCCATCGGCCATCAGTCCTGCGAGCAATGTGCCCCGCCCACTGCCACTTAAGGCTCGCATAAGGGTCGCGGGAAACCGGTGGAAGCAAGTAGCACAGGACTGGTCTGAGTGGCGAGCCTTGGGGGAGGCCTATGTCCAGCAGTGGACGTCTTTTGGCTGAAATGATGATGATGATGACCACACGGCACAACCGTGTCGTCCTTCTGATGGTAAGAGGGCACCGGCGACCATAAACACTTGTAACAATACAGGCATCGCCTGACAATTGTTTACCACCTCATCTTAGAAGAACGCCGTGTTTTAGCCTATATTAGAACACTTTTGCAATCATATCATGATATTTATGGACAAGATTACAAAAATAAGTAAATAACAACTCCAGATTATTTTTTCGACTATGTAGGTACTTACAAAATTTAGTATTAAGTAAAGTTAGAACAAAATCTTGTTAAACCTTGCCCAACTAGATAAATAAAGCTATGTTGTAGCAATGAGGAACTCCGTGGCAAACCGCTTTTAACGAAATGAGGTTGTCATGTTGATACGACGCGCTTTACAGCGGTCCACTATGCCTCGGTTGCAAATACTTAGAAAAATACTCGGAGTTACAAGTATTTTACTATACCTAGTACATTTTGATGCAAGTGCGAAAAGCTTGTCATACACTAGGGACGAGTGAAAATAAAAATTTCGCTCGTGTATCAAACGACATTTTTTAATACAATCACGAAAAAATATATAAAAAAGTAAAAACAAACTGGACCAAGTACCAAAAATGAAAAGCTCTAGTGCGTAAAAAACTACTTTACGCATAATCAACGGATGTCAAAAAACGAAAATCGCTCGTTCGGAAATGAGGAACTTCTCACACGCTAAACAGTATCGAAATGTTTAAGTACTTAAAAAAAAACTTTAGACAAATAAGTTTATGTAAAAAGAAAATAAGCCTTGAAAAAGCATTAAAAGTTAAATTTAATATGGCCGCCGAGCTCTATATAAACGTGTAATATTAAAACGAACGTAGCTTAGTATATGGAGTGTGGAATGTGTCTTGGTAAGGAGCGCAATCATATATGGCGAAACAGTTGAAAACGTGTCCAGCGGATTTGATAAGCAACAAAACAAAACACACTCTCCTCACAACCGTTTTCGCTGCGTTTTCGCCTCAGCAGCGACATCGGAAGGCGCTACTGCAGACTATCCGCCTAGGTGGCTTGACTGGAGTGGCGACCGCAGCGCCCCCAATCTACCCGATTTGGTGTTCACTTTTGGAACTATAAAGAATGCGCTCCTTTACTTCAACCCTCCATAGCTTAGTAGGTGGGACGGTTTGAATAGGCAAAACAATCGAAAAACTTGCTGTAACGAGCTTGCTACACTTTTCTGCTACGCTTTCCTTTACAAAACCAGAAAACAGCTACGACTGCTACGAGCGTAGCGCGTAGCAAAGCTTGGCTACGAAAGAACGAAAGGAGGCGTCTGCGCTTAAGAGCTACGAAAGTATAGGCAATATACGAGTATGTAAGCAGGTAGAGATCTTCTACTATCTAAAGTCCCGCGCATTCACATTTCAAAACGCTTCAATGTATTTAAAAAGCACCACCAACACTCTCAACAAATGTGTGCGTGCTGAGACAGCCATCAACTATGCGTTGCGAGTGTTGGTGGTGCTTTTTAAATAATAATGAAGCGTTTTGAAATGTGAAGGCGCGAGACTTTAGATAGTAGAAGATCTCTATAGGCTTTCAGTGTTTCTTACCCATCTTACACAAATGTTATTATGTTTAGGTATGAATTTAATTTAATGGAATAATTTAAAATACCATATTTAAACAACTGATTACTAGAAAGAGTATTTATCTCTGTTATTTTTCCCTGTTCTTCAAAGTATCTCTATTTCCAAGCAACATGGCCAGCCAATTAAAATCGAGTGTTGGTATTGTCGCTCTGATTGATAGCAAAGCCGAAACTCATTTCGCCCATGATTAGACGAATTTGGCGTGACGAACGCTCTCGCCGATTCGGCGGGGAAATATTAGGGATAATACATAACACCTTGAAAGGGTAGACGAGAAAACTATAGAAGGAAGGGCAAACTAGCGGTTTATATTTAGTTGACAATGAAGGCCATCTCGATTATGGTTATTTTCTTGGACCCTTGGAGCCATACATCTCTAAGATCGTTCCCTCTAAACCTCTAAATTTCATCCAAATCGGTTAGTCAGTTAGCAGACAGGCAGACAGAGTTGCGTTCGCATTTATATTATTAGTACCTATATGGATTTATACAAATATAGTTTAAACGCGCTTACCTCCTATATTTATTCCAACTACCTATCTCGGAAAAGGCTCCAACGATTTGGACGAAATTTGCAACCGGTAACCCATAGGTTTACCGGTGCGAGAAAAGCGATCTAGCTAGGGCTCATACCTATCTGACGAAATTCATTTTAACTTGTTTTCACCCGAGCGAATCCCGGTCGCCAAGGTCGTTGCAATGTTAGTGATTGCATTGCATACATTACTCTACACCTATATTCTACTCGTACGTCTAAGTGACCGAGTGTTCTTATATTATACCTATTACGTTGATTCCAATGGGGGCTATCGCGTGTGAATTTGCTACTAGAGGCGCTAGTGTCGCGTGAGGTCCAACAAAATTCACTTTTCACTAGTTTTGGCGGGCTTTGTGACATTTTTTATTTAATATACCTGTTGAAAAGTGATTTCCTTCGTGAAATTATCGCAAATATGGATTATTTGGCGATGAATGTGAACGCTTTGAAAAAACTTTTTTTTTCAAACAAAACGGAACTCCCCTACATTGCGGCATAGCTACTCGATACGATGATAGTTTATTTATAATTAATAAACCTAATGAGATTCAAGATTTAAAACTTTGTTACGGCGCCGATCTTATAAAGTCGCCTTTGACAGCTATACCTCTGGACCTTAGTCAACAGTGGCGCCAACTGGTGAGCAAAGAAACGATAGCCCCCATTGTACCCAAATATAGTTTAGAAACTAGCATTTATAGTTTAAACTTTCCAACTATGATCACCTGGGGCCGCGGTCAGCGATTCGGGATGGTTTTGAACAGTTTTAACGAGATCTAACTTTTAAGGTTCGCTTTGAACCTTTAAAGCCGTAATTCACAGTGGGTTCCGCACCTGTGTTCATTACGTGGGTAAATTTAGTTTATTTGTTACTTCTGTGAGTTTGCGTTCAAGCCGTGGTGGCCTATTGCCAGTGGTTCGACCTACCGCCTCTCATGCCGAGTTAACTTACGTGCGAAATTCAATTTGAATTTACCATGAGCTTTTTAGTGAAGGAAAACATCGTGAGGAAACCTGCACTGTAACACCCCACCCTAACAAACCCAACTATCTCTCTCTTAACTAACGACATAAAACTCTGCAAACGGCTCTTGATCTTTATTATCCTAAATTCTTATATTTTCATTTTATTTTGGCCAAATAATTTGTGATCGCAATCGACTAGTAGTTTACAGGACCTAATGTTATGAACCGTAAATAACTCAAGAACTTTTAACGTGAATAGGAATGGTATATTATGGATTAGCGAATGATCAATTATTAAAGGTATTAAGCAAGAATAGATTATTGTTTAATTTATTTTTATCAGAATTTAAATAATTATCAGATTCCCTACCTAAATCCCCTACCAGGTGGTCGGATACAACATTGATTCATTTGGTTTAAGGATTCAGTACTTGTAACTAGATTTCTAGAGTTTCAAAAGCTTTCTTGTCCAACTACATTATAAACACATCTCCAAATTAATCCTTGTTTTGGATGGGGTCTGACCAGCTAAGTTCTTTATTTAAAAGCCATTTTGAGCTCATATAAAATAATTAGTTAAAGGCCAAAATTGGTCAGCAGATATATTTGATCTCAGTTCTAGCTTCAAATTTTCTAACTGAAGTAAGTAGACACTTGTCTTTCTATAAGGATAGATTTTCCACTTAGTTCTGATACATTATGACTGAGGTTTTTAGCATAAAATAACAAATGATTAGCCAGTGACTCTGTCGATCAATATGTCTGATTTCGAGCGACCAAGACAGGGATTGAGAAGGTACATATGACCCAGTATGACTCCATCAATTGATAAAAATATACTTGAAGATTCGTGTACTTATTTTGCGTACAAACAAATCATAATAAACCAAAACTTTGATTACTATTTAATATTATTGATCCTCAGTTAAAAATCTTTCCACTAGTTGAGAAGCTGCATAAGGTAAACTACCTTTTATGCTTTGAAGATTAGGTTAATGGAGATTTGTAGTAGTTAATGAAGATTCCGTATCCTACACATAGTTCTCTGATACCCTAGGCTAATGTTTGCAAAGCTAGAGGCCACGCTGCGCCTCACATTTACTTTTAAACGTGTAATGTGTGATGTAACTTAACTCAGTGCAATGTTAAGTTTCTAAGCTGATATAAGGCTATTCGGTGCGAGGTTCGGGTTACCTCTAAAGAACCTGACACTATCACCCGGTGTTGTGCCGCTGAAATGGCGTTAGGCCCCCACAGCAACCGAGAGGGTTGGGAGAGAAGAAGGGCCACAGGATTCCCTACTTATGTTGTGCGAATAAATAAATATATAGATAAAAAGGGACCACGGCAAGCAAGTACAGTTGAGAGAATCACTGTCTAGACCCCGCATACTGTCCAGTACTCCACCGTGTGTGGAAGATCTCATGAGTTGCGATTCATAATAACCCATGGTTATCATTCATAGCAATCATGCCCCAAAAGAGCCACATCTTGGGGAACTCAAACGGATGAGTTTTAGGAGGAACTTCGTTGTCACAGTCAGTTTCCATTCCAACTGTAGGCCCGGACTACGCCATCCCTATTGCAAAACAACAACAAAAGGCAAAATCCATTTTGTTATGACATTTACATTTACTATGGTTCGCATGTTCCAACTGAACTGAATGCTAAACCCTTGCTCCATCAATCCATCTGAAACAATCACATTAATACCTACACAGAAATACAATAAAATATAAGGAAATACTGCACTCTAAAACGATACAAGGGAGATGCTTCCCATACGAAGACCAAGTAAAAACTAACTCCTGTCAATCAAAATCCACCGCTATTTATACTAAATTCCGTTCGCCACGTTCGCCTCGTTCGCTGCGTTCGCTTCATTCGCCGCGTTCGCTCCGTTCGCCACGTTCGCCTCGTTCGCCGCGTTCGCTCCGTTCGCTTCGTTCGTCTTGTTAAATTACGCCGAAATGGCTGTACAGATTTTAATGAAACTTGGTATAAATATACCTTGGAACCCCGAGAGTAACATAGACTATAGTTCATCCTTGGAAAATGTAGAGTATCCGCGTATTTGAGAGAAAACGTTCCGTTCGCTGCGTTCGCTTCGTTCGCCGCGTTCGCTTCGTTCGCCTTGTTAAATTACGCCAAAATGGCTGAACAGATTTTAAAGAAACTTGGTATAAATATACCTTGGAACCCCGAGAGTAACATAGACTATATTTCATCCCGGAAAAACGCACAGTTCCTGCGGTAGCGCGATGTCCGAATTCCACGCAGGCGATGTTGCGGGGAGAAGCTAGTATTCAAATAATAATAAGAAGACTTTATCTATTCCTTAAGAAATCTAAAATATTTGTGATGTAACAAACAGCTCAAAGCAGTCTGTTCTGTTACAGCACGTATCTGCGAAGTAATTCAAAGGTGTGTGTGAAGTATCCAATCTGCACTGGGCCCGCGTGGGGACTATAGCCCAAACCCTCTCGTGATGAGAGGAGGCCTGTGCCGAGCAGTGGGACGCAAATAGGCTGCATGTAGTAGTAGATAGTAGTAAAGAGTTTGCGTTCGAATTAAACACCGACTCAAATTTCCCAGAGCGGTTCAATGTAGGTTTAGTTGAAAAAGAGACGGAGGGCTTGAAATTTGAGATATTGAGGGTCGACGGGTGGTCGGCGGTCCGAAGCTCGGCTCACACTTGTGAAGAGATACGCGTCACGCTCGTGAACGGGTGCCGTCTGTGTGGTCCGGTCTGTTCACGCTTGCAAGGACGTTTAAAAATAATCATTAGCTTTAAATATATTACTAAGTCAAACATTTTAAGCGAGAGACCTCATCATATTCTTATTAACATGTATTAATGAACGCTTTTATACATGACTAGCTTCTGCCCGCGACTTCGCCCGCGTGGAATTCGGTTATCGCGTTCCCGCGGGAACTACGCGTCTTTCCGGGATAAACAGTAGCCTATGTCCTTTCCCGGGACTCCAACTATCTCTATACCAAATTTCATCCAAATCGGTCCAGCGGTTGAAGCGTGAAGAGGTAACAGACAGACAGACAGACAGAGTTACTTTCGCATTTATAATATTAATATGGATGTATTTCATTCTTTATTGTCATTTTGAGACTGTCGACATCTATGGAATTTATATTTATTTGACAATGGAGGCCATCTCCATATTTTTTTTCTGAACCCTTGGAGACTATACATCTCTAAGATCTTAGATTTAAGTTTAAGTTAGGGACTATACATCCCTCAATGTAATTTTAGTACGTACCTATATGTATAAATTATACATGTAATGTAATTTTTTTAACTATGTGGAAATTTTGAAGACAGGCCTTCTGCTTGAGTTTGTTGCGGCACTTCTTCTCAAGCAATGGGTCTAGGAAGCGTTGGTAAATTCTTTTTCTAACGTGTAAAAGTGCCCCTATGTGGTTAATTTGCTGAATAAATGATTGAATTGAATTTTAGATTAGATTTATAAATTTGTAATATATAATTTGACATACCAATTGTACCATTAATCCTATTACTTGTTAACATTATTTCTTATTTTGGTATGAAAAGACGATCCTAACGGTGAAACATTTTATTCCTGATTTTCATTTTATTTTTATTTTGTATTCTTTCTGACGATCTCAATGTGAAATTCTCTTATTTTGACATGTAAAATATGCTGTAATTTGATTTTGAGAAATAAATGTCTATGTCTATTGAAATACACGATATAGATACTTACTACTATGCGACGACATATGTAGTGAATTTAATTTAATATTCACCTAACCAGCGACATGCGGGACCTGGACCTTTTTTATGGCAGCAATTATTTATTATGTCCTTGTTTTCATGTTTATATATTTTTTCCTGTATTTTTGTTGTTATTAAATGAATGCTTTATCTTTCTTTCTTTATTAATGACGACAGGAGTTCATACACGTGAATAGGATAAGCAAAATGCGTGTGAAATCCCTCACAATGCATAAATATTTCTCTAATGGAGTAAATTGAAGCTACTACTACTACTACAGACTATTTGCGTCCCACTGCTGGGCACAGGTCTCCCCTCATCACGAGAGGGTTTGCGCTATAACTCACGATGTTTTCCTTCACCGAAAAGCTCGTGGTAAATTCGCACGTAAGTAAAGTTAAATAATTCTCTAATGGAGTAAATTGGGGCGGTTAGAAGTTAAAGTATGACATTACGCAGAAGCTACTGTCGGAAACCAGTGTAAAATAATTAAACGATAAACAATAAAAGCGCAAGCCACAGTAATTGTCCTAATAAATATGAAGAGCCAAATTGCTCGAAACAGGCTGCGCGGCTTAATAAAGTGCTCGTGTCTTTACAAATTGCTCAATTCTCAATTAAACGTTAACAGCATAGCGCTAAGTGTTAATATGCTTTGATATTATACCGCCAGACATACAAATGTTAATATCATACGCCCCGCGCAGTTTCCGTGAGTCGACTCAGTGATGGGGAGATTTTCATTTCGAATTTCCTTCCATCTATCGAGAAATAACCAAAAGGGATTATTGTAAACACTAGCTTCTGCCCGCGACTTAGTCCGCGTGGGTTTCGGTAACAGCGTTCCCGTGGGAAGTACACTTTTTCCGGGATTAAAAGTAGCCTATATGTTGACCAGTGTTATGTACTATCCCCTTACAAAATTTTGTTGCCATCCGACCAGTAGTTTTCGAGTTAAATCCGGATATACATAATACTCGTATGTACCTACAGACTGTCCCCGAGGAAATTCCAGTTCTTCACGAGGACTTTAATACAACCAAAATACAACTGACATACCTACAAAACAAACATCTCTATCAAACATCAATTTTAAAAACATTTTAAACCTATCCTATGACCAGCATTGCCGACACAGACAATATTTTTTTAAAAAGGGTTTTTTTTGTGTTCAGTATTGTTTATAATTATAGTTCCCTCGACTTGATAGTTTCTTTTAATTTTCAAGTTACAGTCGCGATTTCTTCTACAGACTTAGGGCCCTCGCCCACGGCGACTTTTTGTAGCGATGCTGCCGCGCTACTCATATTGCTATCCTTGTTTTACACCAAAGAGTAAAAAAGATAGCGATATGAGTAGCGCGGCAGGATCGCTACAAAAAGTCGCCATGGGCGAAGGCCCGTATAGTATAGTTAACTTAACATCGCTTTTTGCAGGATGACCATTGATCTATTATAAGGATTCACAATCAGCCGGAGAAAAATGGCCGTCAAAACGGGTGCCCGTACAGCTCGGGCACCCGTTTGACCTTCGTTTTAAAGAGGCGTTATTAGCATATTGGAACGTATTTTCTAATGTCACTTTGCTCCATATATTTTGACATATTCTGTTAGACACCGTTCGTCCATATGTTATTACTTATGGAAGCGGGTTTTTTTTTAAATTAAAAAATAGTTTATATGCGAATCGATTTGGATACTGTTCCATCACTACGCTACACTATTACAGCTATTTTAATTGAGGAGGATTCAGCAGTGACATGTAATCAAGGCCATCTCCAGCTTGTACTTAATTAACGTCGCATTAGGCTTACGTCAATTAGTACCTTACCTACATGAAATGATAGCATACGAAATATGAGAATACAATACAAAATTATCTTTATTGAACACCAAGACAATAGGGATGACGACACCTTTTTTTCCTTAGTCTATCAGGAAAATTATTGAAAAGTATTGGACACGTATTTTTTCTTTTTTCACGTAATCAAACTTATACGGAGATATATTGAGTTGAAATGTCGCGTGACGTCACGGTTAGGTACGATTTATACCTGACGGTGACGTAGTTAGCCCCCACTCTCCAACTTTAATGCGTTTTAACTTAGTCATTCTTTGTTAATTTGATAAAACAAAAAATACATGTCTAATATTTTTTTATTACCTGACCGACGGACTAATTAGAATTTCGATTTCTTCACCCTGTCGTCGTCCCTATTACAAGTAATCACATACAAATAATCGCTCTGCTCGCAGGATTGACGGCCGATGGAAGCGCAGTCCCAGACAAGAAAAATACCAACTTTGCTGCAAGGTCAAATCTGAAATTTCCTAAAATATTTATTTGACGGCGCCTCGTTTCTTAGAGTGATTTTAGAGTGCATGGGACGATCCACAACGTGTCTTGTTGCTAATATGCGTCCTGGCTATGCTTGTTGTGTAACGAACGTCATCTAACCTACTCTGACGGAATGCAAAGCACAGATGATATTCGGGTCTGGTCATAGATATCTGTCGACCGTCTATCGAACGTCAGTGCGTCAATGGACGAGAATTCTGCCAAATTTGGCCACTAGGGGCGCTGCGATCGCTTGACCCAAACCATCTGTCAATTACATAAAGAAATATTTGTTGTTATTGGTTTTACTTAAATTATTAAAAAATGCCGCGCTGTGCAGTTCCATGATGCAATGAGAACGGACGACACGTATTTCCGAAAGACTTGGTATGTATCTGGGGCAGGTATAATTGATGATGTCTTCATTTTCATCAAAAATAACTGAACCAAAATTAAAATTGCGGTCAATATTAAACAATTTTAAAGAAATCTACTTAAAATTGTCAACAAAAAAAACCGTAAAAATTTGACAGCTACAGTGTTTAGGTTTTGGTTTGGGTCAAGCGATTGCAGCGCCATCTGAGTCGAGCTTTGCGTATTCTTGTCCATTGTGGGAAAACAACTCAAGAGAAGGTCCTATCTACGGATGACTCCAGTCCAGGCGTCACGTGCTTTGTAGAACGTCTCAATTGCGCTAAGAATTTCCTTGCCTACTTACTCCCGCCCATACAAGATACGATGAAAATGCTCCTAAAGATCCATGAAAGGGCCATTTGTCGATATATTGTATGGAAGCCATGGTAGCCTAGTAGTTTGACATACCGCTCATGCAGAGAGCTCGGCATTTCGAATCCGGCTCGCAACTCTGAAATTCTTTATGACATAATTCAATTCCTTTCGGTGAAGGAAAACATCGTGAGGTAACCTGCACGCATCTGCGAAGTAATCTATGGATAGGTGTGAAGTCCCATTGGGCCGGCACGCATGCCCAAACCCTCTCGTGATGAGAGGAGGCCTGGTGTCCAGCAGTGAACCGTAAATAGGCTGCTGTGGTGTGGTGGTGATGGTGGTCGACATATTTATTTAGTTTAAACTTAATGTCCCACATTTGCAGCGTTAGCATTGAGCTATATAAATATCTTTATATTCAGTATGCAAAGAGCTCTTCGATCAAGGCTCGCCAGGGGCCGATTCTAGATGACGATAAATTTACCATGCCCCTTAATAGGGTTGCTCGAAGATGAGGGCGGTAATACAATCTCTGGATAAATTGGGATGAAACACACTCCTGCTGACTTCATAATCAGAGCGTAACTTTATCGATATTACGGATTTTGGGGGCTAGAAAACGGCCTCTGCGTAGCTAATACATTATTTTTTAGAAACAGTCGGATCAAAGTATGATATAAGGATCCTTTGTTTTATTTTCTTGCCATTAAAATCGCTGTTAACGAATGTAATTCTATATTTTATTATTTCACCGCTACGTGCCTAACAACATATATTTGCCTCGTTATAAGAAGAGCAAAATATAAAAACAACGAGTTACATCATCGCTAATTGATACTTGAGAGTTACGAAGGTACCCATTATTGTGGGAATACGAACTTCGTCATTAGCCTGGGACAATAGCACCTTGTCGCTCCAACTTTTTTTCAAGCCTCCATTAACCCATGTAGGGAGACAATGTATTACAATATCTCATGCCAGGATGTGCGTAGGTGTGTGTATCTAAAATGAAATAGTCCTTGACTTTTCCAGTGTTTTTGTTATAAAAAAAAAACTTTATTGCACAAGAAAACAAATATGTACCTACAAACGGCGAGTTTAATGCCCAATGGCATTCTCTATCAGTCAACCATAGGGTAAAACAGAGAATGTGTCGGTGCTATGTCACCAATGTTACTACAGATGTTACAAACAGGTGGATGGCCTTTGCTGTTGCCAGTCATGAAAAGAGCGACCCCAATCTCTAACTCAGCACAGAGTGAATTGATTTCATCATCATCATCATCATCATGTCAGCCGCAAAACGTCCATTGCTGGACATAGACCTCCCCCAAGGCACGCCAATCAGATCTGTCTTGTGTCACTCGCAACAGCATTCCAGCGAACTTCTCGAGGTCGTCACTCCACCTTGTTGGAGGGCTGCCGACAGCTCGTCTTCCGGTTTTGTTTAAATCAAAAATCTAACGTTGTTAATCGGTTACTGAACCGATTTAAAAAGATACACACAAATCTAAACCACCATAGGTCCTCAATGTAAGATTTATGTGGACTCCAAATAAATCTTACAAACAACTCTGCAATATTGTAGATTGCACTCATATTTCGCAGCACAAAGCAAAATATTGTCCCGTTTCAAAGAAGTTCTTTTACCGATAACAATGTACTGCGTAACAAAGAATCTGTCTCGGACGGAAACGGAAATTCTCTCTCTTAACAGTTTTATTTTAACTATCCTCCCGCTTGGTGTAAATTACCGTTTCTTTTTCCCATTAGAACTGAATATTTATAGGCTGAAAGACAAACCTTCGAAATCACCCATGCTCTTAACCATTTCTTTTACCCGAAGGCTAAAGCTTGCTTACCTACTCATGCTCCGCAAAGGATGAATCGATTTTGGTTTAGTTTTTTGTTTGATTGGTCAGTTACTCAAAAGTTTTGCAAATTATCAGCTCTTTTCTGTAGTACTGTATCGGTTAGAGCATTTGAAAAAGGTGCCGGCTGAAAAACAGCGCTGCACGAGTCCACCCCGCGTGGGTCATGCAGCACTGTTGATGCCGGGTCCTATTGCCACAGTTTTTCACTTTATGTTAGTGTTATTTTTAGTGTTAATATAGTAGTCAGTAATTTTTCTTTTTTTATGTATTGTTTTTTTTTTGTGGTAATAAACGATTTTCTTTCTTTCTTTCTTTTCTCATGTCGTATGTTGTCAAGTAACTTCACATCTTCTGATAAAAATCACTGAGTAAAAACCACACTCTTTTGAAAAAAGAAACTGTTCTCGAAACTAAAAAATAATGGAAACTCTAATCCTTAATTTTCTACTTATTTCGAGAAATGTCTAATCTCAAAAGTCATAACGAAGTCGGAGATTGATTTTCAAAGTAATCGCCTGGTTGTATCTCCAGCCAAATTGAACTGAATTAATTTCGTCCCGACGATATTTCAATCTTAAGAGGACACGCTAGTGGTAATTTTTCGATACAAACGTTCTCAACATATTCCTTCCTGGATTTTGGTGGTAGATCAATGAATTTTTTGAAATAAGATCAATTTCGTCAGTATCTACATTTTGCTTTCAGTGATATTTTTGTTCTTAATAGAACTAGGTGACTCCAAACAGTGTTGAAGACGGCCGGCAGTGTTGAATAGGCCGCAAAGAAATGCCTGGTATACAAAAACCACGATAATAAACGCAAAAATCAAAACGGTCCGACACAGATGAATTCCTTCTCATCCAGTTCTCAAAATTTCATTACGATTGGTTTAATTTTGGAGGAGGAAAATGTCGAGAACGAAACCTCGATTTCTGACTGAATTTTCGACGGAGCTGCAGTTGTCCTTATCGCACCTTTTGGCGCACCGCCCGCGCCTGCGAGACCGCAACTTTGATTTAAATTTCTCAACTTTGAAAAGGGGCTCAGCTCACGTATCCTCTTAAGCAAAACATTGACAAACATCAAAAACGTGATTATTAAATGTAAACTCTATGATTTGTCATCAGGCTGCTAAAATTGTTTTTTTTTACTAACCCCAATAACTCACTCGCTTTTATCAGAGATACAGAAAATGACAGGGTATATAACGTAACTAATACTATGAGCCAAAGAAATAGTAATGTTCTTAAATGAACTTAGAAGGACCTTAAAGGTAACATATGTAAAAATCAAGTATGATTTCGCGTTGGTACAGCTGCGGATAAAAGCTACACTTGTATAAATATAACTACACTATAAAAACTCAAAACAAAAGTAACATTATTGAGGTAGGAACGTATGGCGCGTTTTTCTTAAGTTCTGAAAACATTTTCACCCTTCAATAGTTCTTTTTTTCGCCAGTTCCCTGCAGGTGCTAAATTCTCACTCAAAGGGAAAACATGCACGCTAAAGCCGTAAAGCGGGTCGAACAAGAATATTCTGTACCTACCTGGCTATTTTTAGCATGTTCCTGCTCGTTTTTCTCTGTTTTAGGCGTCATTCAGTCGCGCCGATAGTCTCTGAGGTCACAAAGTAGTTTGCGATAGTTTCATTCACAATACGGTGTAAATTAATACAGATTGGCTTTCTTTTTTACTCTTCGCTTGCTTTTTTCTTCGGAAACGTCGAGGGTCTGCTGGATTTACTTCAGGAGCTCGGTTGACAAGGTGTGAGCCCAAAACACGCATAATAGGCACATAGACAGCGCTGACACGTTTTAGATTTTTGAGTTTTTAACGCATTCACTGCCACCGACGCATATGTGCCTTTTACTGACTTTCCCGCAGTGCCTTGAACGCACATGTGCGTTGCAATGTTCCCTTAATGACAGATGTGGCACCTGACGAAAGTTCGTAAAATAGAACTCGCAGTGAATGCCTTAATAAGTATTCATAGATATTTTTTAATCAATGCTGAATATAAAATCAAAACACCAAGGTCAAGGTCTATGTGGAGACCTTTTATAATCCATCATAAATACTGACAGCTTCATGATCACCATTTGATAGACGTTGGAAGAATATTTACGTTCCTCAAAATAATAAATTTCTCTTTAATATTCTACAAAGTATTTAAGTCTCTAAATTGAAAAAATCGTGCAATATCTATTTTGAAGTCATTAAAAAAGAATTGAACCTTACTCCTTGATTTATCCCTCAGTGGCTAAATCATTTTGTACAAAAATTTACAAATTTAAATGAAAATAAATCTCGCACGCTGTCTATACCGACAAACTTGGGGAGTTATGCAAATTATAATTATATTATATAAATTAACTTACCTAGCTTAAAGGGCTGTCAACTATCAACGACATAATTTATGTGTATAAACAAGATATCTAATGTGTATATTACTTATACCTTTGTAAGTAGATAGGTTCAAATTTGCCTTTGTAGCTGACAGGACTATGAATATTCCTTAAATGGGTGTAGGTAGTGTCCTCTCTGTGCGGCTTGGCTCTTCGCCAGAACAACCAATAGTTCCTTGTTTTTCATTTTGAATCAACCCCTAAACAGAACCTATCATCTACGTGTGGATATGTTTAGCTTGAGATTCGATAATAGCTGTCTATGTACTCGTAGCTAAAGGAGTAAGCTCCAATATAGAAGACTTTACTCCTAGTGATCAAAGATAGGTAATTTCTTCAAATTGTTTCCAAATTCTATTATCTCAAAGGACAAACTTAGTACGAATACAAGATACCTAATTTATTAACGAGATTTTCGAATACGTTTTTAGGAAATTACACGCGGGTGGATAAGAAACTTGGTTACTTGAAAAAATGTAGGTATTTATCATTGATCTATTATAAGGAAGGATTTACAATCAGCCGGAGAAAAATGGCCCGTCAAAACGGGTGCCCGAACTGTTCGGGCACCCGTTTGGCGCTCAGTAAATTTGACACTTAAATCTTATAGTGTTAAGTTTACTTTGTATAAAATATTTATCTTGACACATATTATAAAGAGGCGTTATTAGCATATTGGTACGTATTTTCTAATGTCAGTTTGCTTGCTCCATATATTTTGACATATTCTGTTAGGCACTGTTCGTCCATATGTTATTATAGGTCAATGGTATTTATTAAGCAAGAACAATTCAGAAACTTTCCAAACTGCTTCGGTGGCTTTGTAATTTTTTGACTAGGTAGTAGATGCTCGTAGCCATTCCAACATTTTATCTCATTCCTTTTACCGTCAAACTACTTAATTATACTTTTATTAAACTGTCTTACCGTTGAAATTCATTCGTGAGCTAATTGAAAGCTGTTCTTGAAATTAGTTTGCTTGTGGAGCGAGGATTTGAGATTTGCTCCACAATTATTCATTTAAAAGCGCAATGTAACTAATGTAAGTGCTCACTTGATGCTTGAGTACATAGGGATGAGGATTTTGTGACATTTAGGATGCAGATAAGAAAAGGACAGGGTTGAAAATGTGTTTTTAGGGTTCCGTAGCTAAATGCCAAAAAGCGGAACCCTTATGGATTCATCATGTCTGTCTGTCTGTCTGCCCATCCGTATGTCACAGCCACTTTTTTCCGAAACTATAAGAACTATACTGTTGAAACTTGGTAAGTAGATGTATTCTGTGAACCGCATTAAGATTTTCACACAAAAATAGAAATAAAAACAATACATTTTGGGGGTTCTCCATACTTAGAAATGAAACAGAAAAAAATATTTTTTTTTCATCTATCCCATACTTGTCTGATAGGTCTTCAAAAAGGAAAACGTCGTGAGGAAACCTGCACGCATCTGCGAAGTCATTCAAAGATGTGTGTGTGATGTCCCCAATCCGCACTGGACCCGCGTGGGGCCTAAGTATAGCTCAAATCCTCTCGTGATGAGAGGAGGCCGTACCCAGCAGTGGGACGCAAACAGACTGTAGTAGTAGTAGTTACAAGAATGCATTGTATAGATCAAGATAAACCCTGTGAGGGCGCTCGTTCCTTTATAAACTACGCAACATCGGCAAGCTTATCTTTGATTTACTACAACAGCCTAATTACGGCCCACTGTTGGGCACAGGCCTCCTCTCATCACGACAGGGCTTGGGCTATAGTCCCCACGCGGGCCCAATGCGGATTGGGGACATCCTTGAATTACTTCGCAGATGCGTGCAGATTTCTTCGCGATGTTTTCCTTCACCGCAAAGCTCAGTGGTAAATTCAAATTGAATTTCGCACATAAATAATTGCAGCTTCGATTTAACGAATAAGAATTTCTGCATCCTGTCACATCCCTCTGCAAACACAAAGTTGCAGTCGTAATGAACGACGATGGCTTTAAGTCAATTAAGGTTGTTTTCCACTGTTCCGTATCTCGAATTACTTAGTAACGACTTTGGAACTATTTTAGAGTAAATGTAGTTCATCTTTATTTAGTTTTGCGACAGCCAAATTCACATAGACAGGCAATTTATAACGCTTCAAGCTCTGTATGCGTTGGTGACAAGTCTGTCCATCTTGTATTTTATTAATATTATTTTAAAACTATGCCCTCGATTTCAATAAAAAATATTTAAATATTTCCGAAAAGTCTGCAATCAAAACTAAGTCCACTTACAGATAAAAAAGTTACCTTGAAAAGCTTGTCATACATATCCACATCGAAAAACACCAACCCACATAGGTAAACAAAAAAGTCAATCGTTGTGCATCTCACTATTGAACTGAAAAAAAATTTTTTATATATAAAAACAAACTAGGTTGTTTTAAAAATATTATATTTCTGTAACTGCCACAAATCTTACTAGGTAACTTAACTAACCTAACCTAACTGTAGGTACACAGCGGAACAATCTTTTCCGCTTTGCGAGCCCCATTTTCTTGGCTTCCCTCATTATGGCAGCCAATTAACTAAATAAAAGCGTCCTGCGTCGAGTTAAATTACCTCTATTTACTGTGAAGTTATTTAGTTCTCAGGTTTCATGCCTTATAACTTGTTGCTGAAATTATTGAAGAGTTAGCTACCTGGCGCCTCTCATGCTAGGTTCAAATTCAGTTCGTTACTTTGAGAACTACTACTACAGCCTATTTGCATCCCATTACTGGGTACAGGCCTCTCCTCATCATGAGAGGGTTTGGGCTATAGTCCCCACGCGGGCCCAGTGCGGATTGGGGACTTGGGTACGCTTTGAGAACACATGAATAATGCACACATCAAAAATACAAGATTCACTTAAGGCATTACCAATTTTACAATTTTACCTCTCTCAAACTTTGAAGAAGTCAACTAGATTTTAGTTTAGAGTCCTTCAAATATCCGAATATGCTGAAGTTTCCCCAAATATTACCTTCAAATGCTTTGTGACTCAACAAACCTGTAACTTAAAGGCTAATTTGCCGGCGTACCTTTTGGTAAACTCAAATCGTTATTTCCCATGCCGGTTTTGAAATCGAGAAACACGACGCGGAAAGTTTTCTGAACATGCATTTTATTCACAAAGAGTATAAATATAAAGTACAGGTTGGAAATAATTTATATGCCCACTTCGTTTTTTTGCCTGGTCGGGGGTTCAAACCTCGACTCAGATTCGAAATTTGATATTAATTCAGAATTGAGCTTTCTAGAATGCTCAGCTGATGAATTTAAATATATCGAAGAATTACGCACCTACGCTGCCTAGCTATTTAAATGTAGTGAAAGGTAGATTCTTAATACACACCCAACCCACAGCCACAATATCCCAGACCCTCTCGCGATGAAAGAAGTTATGTGCTCGGCAGTCATCGTCATCATCATCATCATTTCATCAGATACAGATATTTATAACCCTCTCGTGATGAGAGGAGGCCTGTGCCCAGTAGTGGGACGCAAATAGGCTGTAGTAGTAGTAGTAGTAGTAGTAGTAGTAGTAGTAGTAGATATTTATTTGGTACTAAGTACTGTTTTACAATTTTAATTGATATTTATGGCTTAGGTATACCATTTCTACTGACTGAGAAAATCTCGTCTATGTTGTAACATGCTAAATCTAACAGTATTTGTGTCAAAAGAAATGTTTCTTACGGATTTGAGACGGTAATCTTCATGTCACGTTCATATTTTTCTTCCTGTGTATCCTCTCGGCGGCTTTCCATGGTATCGCCATCTTAGCTTATGGCTCGAAAGTACTCCGAAGGAAGCGTAAGTAAATATTGATGGGGAGGGCATTCGGGAAACAGAAGAGACATCATTTGTAAGGTTTTTTCTGGGGAAAATAATGTTATGTTTGTCCGGGGAATCCCTTGGAATAGGAACTTTTTTTTGTTGTAAAATATGAAACATCAAATCCATTGTTAAATATGCTAATTATTACGTTGCTAACGCAACATGTTCATATTTGGTATTAAAGATATGAGGCATTGCAAATGAAAAGGTAAGTACCATTGTTTGGGAGAATAAATTGTCACGGCACCACATTGTAACATTTCCCACGCGAAAGCTGTTTTACTGTTAATTAAAGATAATTCGGGTTTTCTGGACGTGAGCGTCCTAAGTTAATAAACGGAGGCTTTGTGACGACGCGACCAAATATTTACGACCTAAATAATATACGGGCGGAATCAAAAGGGCATTTTTGTATACATGTAACCTTTTTGATATCGTGTTGGCCCTCCAAACACTTAACGCGGATTTTCCCTTATGTATTGGGTACTTATTTTTATGCTATCAATTAAGATGACAGAACTGATCCTTATTTATAGCTCAGTTACTAGCCTGTAATAAAAAGCTGGGAGGGTGCGAGTGAAACTTCTTTTCCATGATGTTAATTCGACGGAAAAACGGTTCAATTCAAATACATTTTGTGGTATAGATACGTGACTAGCTGTGCTTTTCTATTACGGAGACTTCAATTTTTGATCATTTTACAACCCGAAAAGACAATACACTGAACATGGTGTCTTGATTAATTTTCAAAATATAGTAGAGGCTATCTTAGGTGTTATAGTTAACTTGATGAATGTTAAAATGTAAGCTGTTTACCCTGGTCCCATTGAGAGTTTGGTTAAATTTTCCCTTATTTTACCATTTACTGTGTGTTCTATAAAACCGGTGTCACAGGGCGGACACGGCCTATAAAAGCACAATTTCGAACACAATTCAAATGAAGTGTCAATGTTTGCGTGCGAGCAAGTCTGTGTGTGTGCGAGGACGTCTGTACACTTGTAAATGAGTGTGTACCAAGAACGCGGGCCAGTGATCCACTCTCCATCTCCGGATGAAACAAATGACGGTAAGGGCGAATTGGATGCGAGTTGCGCGCTGATTAGATTGAGACGGTTGATTCCGTGGCCATTCTGTATGTAGTACTATTAAATATTCTCTGCCGGTGTACTAATTTCACATGTCTGTTTCAGTTTTACGGCGCCTGGGGCCTGCCGGCGCTAGTCTGCGACTGCTACATCGCCATGGACGTCACCTGCTCCACCTCTAGCATATTTAATCTTGTCGCCATCTCTGTCGACAGGTTAGTCACAAAATACGTCGTCTTCAACGTTATCTTCGCCGCAATCAGAATGATCATTAAAAATACTCAAGTCAAATAATTTTCGTCAAATACGCTTGCTAAGTTAGTCTGAAAATCCACACCTTTAATTATTTTCGTATTTTTTTATTTATTCATATTTTTATTTTAACATCCTGAAAGTCACGTATAAACCTCAACCTGTCTTAACGATTAGAGTCCCCTCTATATGCCCAAACCCATATGCTAAAATTTACTTGGCAGTAGCGTCGTACATAACTAAGAGCCCTGGGGCAAAAGAAAAAAGGCCATGAACTGATTAAGAGGGTTTACTCCGAAAGTTGGCAACGTCGAAAATAGCTGTCAAATATTTTGCTGCTTTCATTAATTTCTGAATATTACTGAATGAAAACATGAATTATCGCTCTATGGTTGAATAAAACATTGAGTATGGATTGCGACACTTATCATAGGAACACGAAGTTTTTAGTATTATGGAAGTAATTAATATCTTTTGAAAACTTTCCATCGCAGTTTCCATGCATTTTAATGTAATCTTATCATTTGAATGCCTAACCAACAAATATAAAACGATACGCGCTATTCAACCATAGAATGATATCTTCCTTTTTAATTCAGCAATATTGAGAAATTACTAAAAATAGCGAAACATTTGACAGCTATACGCGACGTTGCCAACTTTCAGGATTTTAAGTAAAAAATAAATGGGTTTCGACGTCAGGGCCATTTGAATTGGGGGCCTTGCCCCTACGGACTGCTTGCAGCCAGACAAACTGAAACAATATAGCTTGCATCAAAAGATACACACTCCGTTCATATGCAAACAGTCTAGTCGATGTAATAACTTCAACTTACGGGTGTAATATTAAATGTCAGTTGCACTATAAGATAGTCCTCTCATGTGCATAAGGGACTCAGTTGCTTTAGTACCTAATCTCAGCATGCATTGATGCTGCAGAAATTTCATGCATACGTTAGAAGTGCAAACAATGGACGCCAAAGCAAAAACAATCTTCCAATGCAGACGTTTCTCCATTATTAACGGTAATACTCAGATCTCGCCATTTACGGCCCGAAAGCGCTTTAATATTGATTCGATGTTCAAAAGCACCTTCAGACGAAACACATTTGTATGCAAAAGGAATTATCAGCGTCTGGGCTACTTTGAAACGTGCAAAGGTGTTTTAATGTCCTGTTTTTTTCTGGTGTCAATAAACAACAAATCAATTTACAGTTAAAATTTTCAAGTACTGCCACTCGAAGATAGACCGAGAGAATTTAATGGATCTTTATATTAATTATATTTCTTCACTACCTTACCTATTACAATCTAAGTTATCTTTTTTATCTTAAAGTAACAATATTATGACTATGTTCAATCGAATTTCATTAGATACAGACTTTGTCTTCTATTAGAGAGTAAACTTTCGGAATTGGTAGTTTTCATTTTTCTGAATCTCTTGGTAATAACTTTCCTTCACCTTCTATAATTAATTTTGAATCTTTGTTTCCTTTGCAAGAGGTTTCTCATCTGCCTTTGTTCAATCATTTCCTTGTCCCCAGATACATAGCAGTAACTCAACCAATAAAATACGCGAAGCACAAAAGCAACTCGCGGGTTTGGAGCATGATCTGCCTGGCGTGGCTGGTGTCGAGCGGGATCGGCTGCCCCGTGGTTCTCGGCCTTAACCACTCGCCCGAGCGGCGCAGCGACCAGTGCCTGTTCAACAACACAGACTACGTCATCTACTCGTCCCTGGGCTCCTTCTACCTCCCCTGCGTCATCATGATGTTCCTGTACTATAATATATTTAAGGTCAGTATTTGTTACTTCTTCCTGAAGCTCGAAATTGACATCCAATTATTTAATAGCTCTAGGAGCGCAGCGGAGTGACCAGTGCTTAAAGTCTCTTCTATAATGCTAACGTTATTTTCTTCTCTGGGTTTCTTCTACTTGCCTCACATTATCATGAGGTTCCTTCCCTGATGAACCGAATACCTCAAGTCTACACTCAGCAACATCCCGCGTGTCTTCGTCTACGTGGAATTCGGAAATAGCGTTCCCTATATATTGACCAGTGTTAACTACTCCCATACCAAATTTTGTTGCAATCCGTCCAGTAGTTTTCGAGTTAAATACGGACATACATATATATGTCGGGGCAGCGGGTAATTTTTGATGTGAAGCTCCAAATAAAACCACTGTAACGCTTGCAAACTGTGTATATTGTCATTTTTCATAAGGTTTTGTAATTAAACTTTAGCAATAACACTTTTTGGCGCGATCTCGACCAAGTTCTCTGACAATCTATCTGTCATCCTTTATATGACACTTCTTTGACAGTTGTCAATGGCACGATCCGAAATGCATTGTAAATAAGTAGGCAGATTGCAAACGTAAGGGACGGGTTCGGCAAATGAAACTTTGGATATTTAACTATGACCAGGCTACCGCCCAGAAAGAAACTCGCAGTCGGTCTTTCTTATTACTTTCTCTCTTATTTATTTTATTATTATTATTATTTTTAATATAGGTTTGTACATTGAATTTGTCTTCATTTTACGACGCCGCAGCGTCATATACATACAGACATCTTTTCTAAAATCGTTATTTTGTGTTCAGTATCGTTTATATAGTCCCCACGACTTGATAGTTTCTTTTAATTTTCAAGTTTCAGACGTGACTTCTTTTACAGACTTATTATTAGTATACTTTTCAATGAAGTATCATCCCGTCTGACTGTTAACATTTACTACAGTGAAATAAACTTATTAATTTCTTTAACATATTTCTCATATTATTTAATCATATCTACGATGTTAGTGTCACGTGAAAATTTAGCTGTCTATTCAGCTGTCTATTAAAAAAAAACTGGTGTCTATTCAAAAGTGTTTTTTTTTTTTCAATAATTATGTTCTGTCACAGCGGCTTCCGCAAAGTGCTTATGAATAAAAATGATTCGCGTCGATCGTCCTATGCAATGCAAAGCGAGTGATTGCACCCAGCATTGGAATGTAAAATAGATTCCTGATTGCGTGCAGGAGAAATATCAGAAAATTCTGTTGGGCGTACTGTAAAAATATTTTTTCAAAATATATCACATCCATCTAATACTTACTAATAATAAGTCTATAGAAAAGTCGCGTTTATGTGTATAAACCTAAAAAACTATTTTTAGAAATATTGTCTGCATAAATATTTGATTTCAACTCGAAAGCTACTTACTGGTCGTTGGCAATAAAGTTTGTTATGGAGGTAGTTTATAACACGGTTAAACATGAAGGCTACTTTTTATGCCGGAAAAACGCGTAGGTAGTTTCCGCGGGAACGCTCCTACCAAATTCCACGCGGACAAAGTATTAAATGTGTTTAGAGATATGTCTCAGATATCTTCATCTATTTCAATTGCATTTTGTCATTTTGTATGTTTTCTTTTTAATTTAACGCCGACAAGAACCTACATCTCTGCTACCAATGTCACACGTTTATGAGACGAACATTTTCTTCTTCTTTAGCATTATTTACGTCAACGTCGACTATTTTTCGTGGCACAAGCTTTACATAAGCTAGACTAGACATTTGTGAGAAATGGTTTCCAACATTTCCACAATTTTTCGTAACTGAATCTGATGAAGTCTCCTATGAAGTGTTTCTTGATCCTCCACGTCAGCCGCCACCTGGGCCCGACGCGTCCCTCGTCATATCCACGTCACGCCACGTCGGTCGTCACGCCAGGCGTCGAAACGCACGCAGTGACTTGATTTGATTTGCTCTGTGAACCAAACCGCAAAAAGGCAGAATAAAATGCCAAGTATAATTTACTATGTGGAAATTTTAAAATTGAGTATGTTAGCAATGTTATGTTCAGTTTTTTTATGTATATTTTTGGTTAATTTAGTAAGTTTGTTTTAGAAGATTTAGTTTTAGTCAATCAAATTATTCTTGACTATTCGATTATTTATTACCTATAATCAGTCATCATCATCATCATCATTTCAGCCGAAAGACGTCCACTGCTGGACATAGGCCTCCCCCAAGGCTCGCCACTCAGACCGGTCCTGTGCTACTTTCTTCCACCGGTTTCCCGCAACCTTCACGAGGTCGTCGCTCCATCTTGTGGGAGGCCTACCGACAGCTCGTCTCCCGGTTCGCGGGCGCCACTCGAGAACTTTCCGGCCCCATCGGCCATCAGACCTGCGAGCAATGTGCCCCGCCCACTGCCACTTAAGGCTCGCAATTCTTCGGGCTATGTCGGTGACCCTAGTTCTACTGCGGATATCCTCATTTCTGATTCTATCACGCAGAGAAACCCCGAGCATAGCCCTCTCCATTGCCCTCTGAGTGACTTTGAGCCTTCTTATGAGGCCCATCGTAAGCGCCCACGTCTCGGAACCATAAGTCATCACTGGCAACACGCAATCAGTAAGATAACTTTATTTATATCTTGTTTCTGAGTTAATAAATACCAAAAAAGAGTAATTTAAAGCTTAATATTTCACAAAACAAATCGTTTAACCAAAAAATGGTTTTAACAAACCCATAATGTTTTTCCAAGACCTTTTCAACGACATACCCCACTTCATGGGGTACGCTAGAAAAAATATATACATCCCCACTTTACGAGTAGGGGAGGTACCCTAAAAATGTATATATATATATATATATCAAAATTTTATTGTACCACTTTGTCGGCGTAATTAATATATATATTCATGCCAAATGACAGCTTTCTAGAACTAAGCATCTCCGAGCAATAGTGCGGACAGAGGGACGGACGAACGGATGTACATGGCGAAACTATAAGGGTTCCTTGTGGACTTCGGAACCCTAAAAATGATCTTCTTGGAGCTTGTTCCAAGATATTTATTACCTATAGGTAGAATTAATCCTGAAATTATCATTTTCACCGTTTTCACGCAAGAATAATGTTTGCTTACTGTTTGACTCTGCGCACTGCTGAAATACAAATGTGGTTTGCACGTACAATCGAGTTCGCCAATATATACACACTTTTGCACCTTACCACGTTGTAATAAGGTTCAAAAGTGTACACATATTAATGAGCTCGACTGTACCTGCCATCGACATTTTGACGTGACGTAGATATTATTACGTTACCTTAAAGGCGGGTTTAAACCTCTGCAGTTACCTACTTAGTCTGGAAATAGAATATCCTGAATATAAGAAAACGTGATGGGATGCGTAGAATTGCCTGTCATTATTTATTATTATTATATTTTTATTATTAATAAGCATACAACAATGCGATCATACATATAGACATGACTGTAGGAGCTACCTACTTTATGATATTGATATACTCAGGCAGGGATTCTGAATGAAACAACTACTTGAGGAGTCGATGAAACAACTGACTTTAATGATACTTAGATGCTAAAGGAAAACTATTCTACGTGCGTTCTTAGCTTTACCTGCTCTTACAATTATTCCCTATCGTCACGTAAAGTAAACTAAAGACTACGCATATTCAATCTGCCTGATAAGCATGTACGCTTGCCCGTACATCCTGGCACTCCAAAACAGACAAATTAGGAGAAGTATAAATGATAAACAAATGGATGTGAGTGCTAACTTTGACTAATGATAACTAATAAACATAAAATATTTGACAACAATATAAGGTGCGAATAGAATCATAATGCGACAATTTTAAAATTAAAGGACAATAGTTAACTAGTTGCTAACTGCTAGGTTATCAATTAAATGTTCTAATGCTAACAGGCACAACTTATTTTACTGTTTCATAGCGTTCATCAAAGTGGATAATCCGCGGGGAAGTCGAGGGAGCGGTCCCTCTTTGGACACTTGTCACTATATTGCCCTTTTCCACTTTCACTGCACTATCACTAGCACTGGCCGTTGCTGCCTCCGCCGGAGGCTCCTTCACTGACTCCCTGCGCCACTGTCGCTGCCCCTTGCGGCAGCGCCAGTATGCAAGGATGCAGCCCGCGGCCACTGCCGCGGCGATGACGACATACGATGCCGTGTAATGGTGTACGTTGTGCACCATCATTTGCGTCTCTGACTGCTCCTTAAGCTGCTCTATTTGCTGTCTCAGCTGATCTAATGGTGGTGGGTTATCCACCTGTAACCAGAGGCGTATTTAAAAAAATTGCGCCCTGGGCCACTGGGTTTTGCCGCCCCTTACAAGGCGGCAATTTTTTTTTTTCTAAAATAAAAGTGAAAAACAATAGGTACAAATAATTTATTTAGAAAATATACTTACATAAAAGGATTTTTTTTAAAGAACGCATTCATCTTGCAGATCATCTGCAAGATCTATTGGGTAAATGCTTCGCAAGTTTATGGCTTTCTGTTTCTGCCATTGTCGCTAATTTGCCTAAACCGCAAAATTGGCGGTCACTGCGTGTAAAACTCGGTCCACACTTGTATCATTTCAGCGTATCGTATCTCCGTCGCGTAGCACCGACGCGTATCGTGATCGTTAGTGACTGTGGACGCAAAAAGATCGCGATCATGCTACGCGCCGTATCTGATCGCTTGCTGGATCGCATGTTGATACGCGTTTATTAAAGTCCCCACACACTCGCGATCGGATACGCGTATCAACATCGGTAAGTATGGACTTGTTTTCATGATACGCAGTTACGATTTGAGGCTGTTTTCACACCTCCGCCGCGAATTGGAAATAGCGGTAACGCTGAACATCCGCAATCGTTTGTCCGTTGTACGACGTACGAATCATTCGCGGAAATGCCTGTTCATGGCCTGCACTAACGCGTTGAGCCGACTATAGTTCTATCTCTCTCGCACGGAATACCGCCGCGGTGCCGCCGCTCTTTCTAGACGCCGTGCACATCTCCGCGTAGGATCCGCCAGTCCGCCACTGTACCGCAGTACCACGACGGACGATCTGTGGCTGTCGACAGCTTTTTCTTAGCGGAATAGTTAATTTTAGTAAAAATAGGCATTGAATTTACAGAAAACTTATTAAAGAGGTCAGGAATAGGCCGATTATATATTTAGATAGTCATCCAGACCACAATAATACAAAAAA
This sequence comes from Aethes cnicana, assembly GCA_963971205.1. Taxonomy (NCBI): domain Eukaryota; kingdom Metazoa; phylum Arthropoda; class Insecta; order Lepidoptera; family Tortricidae; genus Aethes; species Aethes cnicana. The sequence continues at coordinate 1,060,086 of OZ020284.1, forward strand.
ATAAGAAACAAAAAACCCGTCTACGTAAATTATAAAATAAAAAATAAAAAATACAAAAATTAGACTAAAATAAGGTCAGTTTGCTTATTTAAGATCAAAACGGGTAGCCAATAAAATAACTTAAATTTTACGTATATTGGTATATTTCCATTTTAAAAATCACACCCTGGGATTATTTATTTTTTGGTTGTATTAAAACTACGTTTTAAATAAGCAAATTGATTATACTTTCATTATTTTTGCCAAAAAACTGCATAAAATCTTCATGAGACTAGCTTTTTGTATTAATTTGTTTTCGCCTAGGTTTTTCATCTTTTAACTTATGTCGTGCACCCAAATTGGAGGGTGTTTTTAAATGCTAAAGAACACAATATTTTTTGCCCTCCTCGGACTCCGACAGAGACGACATTTTGCTTCGATTGCAACAACTGGCCGCTACAAGCACGCACCGCGTCCGCTACTCGATCCGCGGCGTGTGTGGAAGCAGTCCGCCGCGGCATTAGTGTAGCGATTCAGCGCTGCTGCTTCCGCGGCGGAGGTGTGAAAACGTCGCGATCCACCTCGAGTCGGTTTTTCCCTGATCATCAAAGGGTATACGGACACGCTGTTGACAAGTGTACGTGTACCCGATCTGAGCACCGATCCGATCAGTGTGGTGTGGTGTGAACATTGGCGTCCAAAGTTGTTACAGCAACAAGTGTTTATTTGTGTGTATGTTTGAAATCATGAATGACGGGCGTAAGGTACTATTTAGGTACTATTTTTTGAGCTATAAATCATTCCTGAGAACCAAAGCCGTTTCAGTGATCCAATTCAAGGGTACTATTTTTTAACCTAGATATTCCGTAGGTACTATTTGGGTACTATTTATTGGTATAATCAGATCCTGGATAACATTACGGTGTACGCTATCTTGACGGTCACCAGATCGCGACTGTGTGGGGACTTTAATAAACGCGTATCAACATGGATCGCAAGCGATCAGATACGGCGCGTAGCATGATCGCGATCTTTTTGCGTCCACACTGACGATCATGATACGCGTCGGTGCTACGCGACGGAGATAGGATACTGATACAAGTGTAGAACGAGCTAACACATTTTAATGTTAAAAAGTTCAGTAATATTTTAATGTAGAATATACTCGTAGTTTTGTTTGATTTTTTGAAAATTCGACCGAGGCTGGCTTTGAGGGGCGGCTAGCGCCGCCCCTCAGAGCCTGCCGCCCCGGGCCATGGCCCCCTTGGCCCTAGGGTAAATACGCCTCTGCCTGTAACTCTGTAAAGCTGGCCAAGGGTACTGTGCTATTGATCAAGTTGTTTAAGATTGATATATCCGTCGGTACCTCAACGGAAGGCTTTAGCTCAATTTGCTTGACAAAATTGTTATGCCCATGAATTGTGTAGGTCTCGCTCTTCAGAGTGCAACCCTGACCTATGTCAATAATGCCATTGCCCCTCAGTTCCTTGACTTCTGCACCTGTCGCGCAAAATATGCGAATCTTGCATTCTTCGCAGCACGAGTACAGCCAGACATTGCGGCGGTGTAACTTGACCCACTTATCGGCGCACGCCGACACAGTCGGCTGACAAAGAGCGGGCTTCGTTCCTACGTCAGCGCTTATGATATTCAGATTGTTCCACTGAAGCCCCAGGGTTCTCCTGGTTTCGGAGCACCTGAACTCCAAGGGCGTGTCGATCCGATCCTGTGATAAAGTGCTGATAAGCTGTGGCTCATTGCTAGACCACTTGCGAAGATTCATTCCCGCACCACTTAACATCTTTATAAGCTGCTGCTGCAATTCTCTCGCTTCCTGTACTGTATTGCCGCCAGTTAGTAGGTCATCCATATAAAAGGATGATTGCAATGCCACTGCCGCCAGTGGATATAAATGAGCGTCGTCCAGTGCCAATTGTCTAAGCGTTCGCATGGCAAGAAAAGGCGCGGCGTTAGTTCCGTACGTCACCGTGGTCAAACAATATTCCTGTAGCGGCTCCTGCACCGAGTCTCGCCAAATTATCTTCTGTAAGTGCTGGTCCGCCTCTCTGACGAAAATCGTACGGAACATCGTCTCTATGTCCGCTGTGACAACATATTTGAACTGTCTCCAATTCAGTATGAGTGTCTGTAAATCTTGCTGAAGGTTAGGCCCACATTCCATGAGGTCATTGAGACTATGACCCGAAGATGTTTTCGCTGACGCGTTAAAAACGACGCGCAACTTTGTTGTGGTGGAGTTCGATTTCAAAACACTATGATGCGGTAAATAACACGACGGCTCTATTGTTAACTCAGCTTTACACATATGACCTAGAACTTGATATTCTTTGATAAATTGCCTATACTGCTCTCCCAGCTGTTGCTTTCTCTGCAACTTATTCTCCACTTGCTTAAATTGAGCGACAGCTTTAGGCCTCGATGACCCAAGCTTCTTTTCGAAACCCGTCCTCATGGGTATCCCTACCATATAGGCACCATTCTCTAAACGCTTTGTCGTCCTTTGATAGAAATCTTCACAAAACTGCTCCTGCGGGGTCATAACGCTGGATGCTGTAGTGATATCCTCCAACTCCCAATACTTCGAGATCTCCGCCAAATTATTTAAAACCACGTGACAATTGAACGTCCTTACGTTTCCAGAGAGGATCCATCCGACCCTTGTCTGCTGTGCTATGATATTTTGTCCGGGATTCTTGATGAGCCCATTCATGATAATGGTTGAATAGACGCTCGCATCTAATAAAAAGTCCACAGGACGTGATATATTATATTCGGGGTCCGCTAATTTGATATTTGATATAGCCGGCATTGACCGCTTATTAAATGATACGTTAGGTAGATTGTTAATAACACGTGATATAACTAATGCCTCCGTCGAAAATTGATAATCGTCGTGTATCGACACCTCAACAGACTCTTCTAGGTCCGACTCTAGCGCTGGCTGACCAGCTTGACCTGACTGTTCCCCTTGCTGAAGAATAACCCTTTCTTCCTTATCAAACCCAATGAAAAGGGTCTTAATCACCTCATAATTTATCCTGGTTTGCTCAAACACATTGTCTTTAAAATATGGCTGAGCTTCATTCTTATACTCTGCCAGAAGAATATCATTGCTCCTGAACTCCTCCCACAGGCTGCATATGGACTCCAATCTAATCTTGATATAATCGGGAGTCTTCCTAGCCGCCGAATCTTTACCAAAGTTAACTTTAACTTGTTGCAACTTTTGGATGATCTCCTTCTGACGCGTAAATAAACCCTCCATGATAAACGTAAGAAATTGGATGGATCTTACTTTGTTGCTTGCTTGATACTGCACTTTGCGCTTTCTCCTAGCGCTGGCTGCTACTGCACCCTTCTCGGCTGCTCTCGGGGTGTGTTGATACTGCGATGAACCGCTGCGATGCCTTGTGTCGATACTGACACTGACGTGATATTGACTGATACACTGCTTTGATACTACTATTTGATTCTGATAAACCGACTATTTTGATAAACTGACTCTATTTTGATACACTGATGCTATTTTGATACACTGATACTACTTTGATACTATTTTGATACTAGTTTGATACACTGATTCTATTTTGATACTATTTTGATACATTGATTCTATTTTGATACTAGTTTGATACACTGATTCTATTTTGATACTATTTTGATACACTGATTCTATTTTGATACTATTTTGATATATCCGGTTCGAAGGACCAAAATGTAGGAGCTACCTACTTTATGATATTGATATACTCAGGCAGGGATTCTGAATGAAACAACTACTTGAGGAGTCGATGAAACAACTGACTTTAATGATACTTAGATGCTAAAGGAAAACTATTCTACGTGCGTTCTTAGCTTTACCTGCTCTTACAATTATTCCCTATCGTCACGTAAAGTAAACTAAAGACTACGCATATTCAATCTGCCTGATAAGCATGTACGCTTGCCCGTACAATGACCCTGCATTGACTGCAGGCGGACACTATGTTGCAGTACAGGTAAAGCATGTAAAGCATTAACATACTAATATTTACCATACTTGAGATCTGTGATATAAATAAGTACTTATCTAAATTCTTATTTTACATTATCTATCTTAATGTCTCTAATAAGTGTTTTTTAACTAGTTTTTTAAAGGAGAATGCCACATTTGGCTCCAGAAATGTGCACAAACATGACACTGTTAGAAATTAACAATATGAATATTGTTAATCATTGGCATTGTTATTTTTCTCCTAGAACTGCAGGTTTAGAAATTAAATTAAATTAGGTACTCAATAGCTAGTTCCTGTTTAGCTAGTATTAGCAGTCACAGACGGCATATGACGTCCAAGACTACAGTGTAAAATATACTTTTGCTCATACCAGTAGAGCTCAAATTGGCGTTACATTTTCAAAAATCATAGCGAGAAAAGGGTTAAAATGTTTAAATTTAGATTGGGCTCTGATCTGATGTTGACGGGCAAATTGTTGTATATATACGGAACACGCTTTTTCAATGTTCTATCACTTGTATTTTCAATGTTCTATCATTGAGTTATTAAAGGATACAGCAAAACGTTGTGACGATATTTTACCCATAGCTATCCACTCTAAGCATGTTCTTTAGGTTTTTTTTTTAGTAGGTATTGGTAAAAGCAAAAAATGGCTCATTATGGTAGAAAAGTTTTTTCAGAAAATAATAAGTTGAAAAATTAAAAATAAACTACAAGTAGCATGTTTTATGGGATTGCAGGTTTCCTCACGATGTTTTCCTTCACCGAAAATCTCAGTGGTTAATTCAAATTGAATTTCGCACATAAGTAAACTTAGAGGTGCGAGTCGGAATCGAACCCCCGACCCTCTGCATGAGAGACGGTAGGTCGAACCACTAGGCCACCACGGCTACAAACCTGCACGCATCTGCGAAGTACCTAATTCAAAGATGTGTGTGAAGTCCCCAATCCGCACTGGGCCCGCGTGGGGACTATAGCCCTAACCCTCTCATGATGAGGCAGACCCAGCAGTGGGACGCAAATAGGCTGTAGTAGTAGTAGTAGATGGTGTGAGCGATATCTGACTCCCATACTATTTCTTTTACCAACAGTGTTTAATGTTAATAAATTACTTACTAGTCCTTTTAAAGCTAGGACTTATCTAAACGGGACACAATCGAAATAAAATGACAACGAATTACTTCGCTTCTCCGCTACAAATTTGATATACTCGTATACTAGCCACACTAATGCTATCAGTATAACAATATTGAATATTTTACTGAATCTTCAAACAAACAAAACGAAATGATTCTATCAATTTCTACAATTGAAACAAACTTAATAATCCTAAGGGTCATAGCTCATCAACTCGGGATCGCATCAATCGCATATTCCATAGAAGTTCAAATAACTAATATAGCCTCGTAAGCCGGTGGTGAGTAGATTTGGTGAGCTATGTTAAGGCGTGGTTACCGTCATCAACTTTCTTTTAAGCGTTTTTATAGTTTTGCCATGTCCGTCCGTCCGTCCGTCTGTCCGCACTATTGCTCGGAGATGCTTAGTTCTATTTATTTTCCGATTAAGTGATGCGTTTGTGAAATATTAAGCTTTAAAGTGCTATTTTTTTTTAGAATCCAGTGCCCCCCCCCCCCCCCCCTCTGCCAGCTAAATGATGGTATTTGGATGGCTGAAAAAAACACGGTTGTGGCATATATAACGTAGTTGAAAGGAAAACTATCACAGCTAAGTAGGCTGTACAAATTTACGAGTCATAGTCGACCAACTTATGAAATGATTAAAAAACCAATGATTTTTCTCGAGCGGCAGGGGCGTCGGGCGGGCACGTCATACCACAGGCTAGCTAAGATGCTAAATAAGTCTTAGAAAGGTACTGTGGGCATCGTCAACTTCGGAACCCTATACTTTGCGCGTGGCCCGACACGCACTTGGCCGGTTTTATGACGTAAATTTTAAAAGTTTTCTAAAGAGAGACATTTATCTTTTTAATTTTATTTGAACCTTTGTCGTCTCGACGTCTGGCTTAATTAGAAATAACCCCCTCCTGTTTCATTTTAAAAATATTTTAATCAGAGTGGTTTGCAGAATTCTTTCGCAACTTTATTACGATGTCCTTTTCGCTGAATCTATACTAATAAAATAATAAATCTGTAAAAGTCGCGTCTCAAACTTGAAAATTAAAAGAAACTATCATGTCGAGGAGACTATACACGATACTGAACACAAAATAAAGATTTTTAGAAAAAAATATATCTGGATTTAACTCGAAAATTGCAACAAAATTTGGTATGGGGGTAGTTTATTAACACTGGTCAACATATAGGCTATTAACTTTTTATCCCGGGAAAATGCATAGTTCCTGCGGGAGTCCTATTAACGAATTCCACGCGGACGAAGTCGCGGGCAGAAGCTAGTAGGTAATATTGCAGTTTCAGTACTTTCAGAAATCATGATATTCGTGAGTTAAAAAACAAAATGCCAGCTGCATAGAGTTATTAAATTGAAATTTTAATGAAATAAATACAGAAATGCGTATACGTACTGCTATTAATAATTGGAAATCCCATTAGGAGAAATGAATACAGAACTAATGAATTTCATGAAACACTAAATAAAGTATTTTGAATTTTAAAACATATATTCACTTCAAGCCTCTCTGTTTACTTCGGACCAACCACAGGTTTCTGCTTGACTCAATGGTTAACTGTTATAGAATTCCATACGGCATTAAGTTTGCCATTTGTTTATATCTGAAATTCTGCTTTGTGTTTTTTCGGTCGTGTACTATACGTTAATAACATACATACATTAAGATTAGGTAGGTATACTCTTACAACTATTGCGTTCCCGCGATCACTATGCCTTTTTCCGGTATAAAAAGCTTAGTAAATAATCATAGGTCCTTTCCTGGAAAGTCCTTTGTTGAAAATCATCAACGTGTGCTCGTGACCAATCTTTATTTATACTTTCAGCTGTGCCAAGCCCCGCCCCCCCAAATCCTGGAACCGCCACTGGGTAACAGTTAACAGGTTTCGATTAAAATTCTCATTTTTCCGCAGGCTATCCGGCAGCGAGCGAAAAAGCAGCGCTCAGCGAAAACGTGCTCAGGAATAGCGTCAGCGGCGTCGAGCGGCGCGGCCGCCGTCGTCATCGAAAACAAGGCGCAGACGCAGCGCCTGCAGGACCTGCCCACCAACACTGCCTCCGCCTCGGGCAGCAACGAGGACGAGGAGGATGACAAGTGAGTGGGATTATTCCGCGTTACTTTTCCCTATCTTTTAAACTCGTCATTGGCTAAGGGCAACACCGACCCAAGTCCACAAATAATAAAAAACCGGCCAAGTGCGTGTCGGGCCACGCGCAAATTATAGGGTTCCGAAGTTGACGATGCCCACAGTACCTTTCTAAGACTTATTAGCATCTAGCTAGCCTGTGGTGTGACGTGCCCGCCCGACTCCCCTGCTGCTCGAGAAAAATCATCATTATAAGTTGGTCGACTATTACTCGTAAGTTTGTACAGCCTACTTAGCTCTGATAGTTTTCCTTTCAACTACGTTATATATGCCACAACCGTGATTTTTTTCAGCCATCCAAATACCACCATTTAGCTGGCGGGGGGGGGGGGGGGACACGTGACTCTAACAAAAAATAGCACTTTAAAGCTTAATATTTCACAAACGCATCACTTAATCAAAAAATGGTTTTAACAAACCCACAATATTTTTTCGAGACCTATTCAACGATATGCCGCACCATGGCGTATGCAAGAAAAAAAAATTACATCCCCACTTTACGAGTAGAGGAGCTACCCTATAAAAAAATATATTTCAAAATTTTATTGTACCACTTTGTCAGCATAACTAATATGCATATTCATGCCAAATTACAGCTCTCTAGACCTAAGCATCTCCGAGCAATAGTGCGGACAGACGGACGGACATGGCGAAACTATAAGGGTTCCTTGTGGACTTCGGAACCCTAAAAAAGTGAGTGGAAAACCATTTGAAGTACTGGGGCTCTATGCGAAGTCTTAAATAGGGATCTCGCTGTTCCCTATAGGATCGCTCACGCGTCAAGTTGAACTTCAAATCTAGCTGCTTAAAGAGCGATCCTATAGGGAAGAGCGAGATCCCTATTTAAAGACTTCTAATATAGGCCCTGGGCTTTAAGAGTCCCCATACGCACGGCGTTTCCTAACTTTTCAAACAAACGTAATTTCGCTTTTAATCCCAAATTACTTAACAGATTGAACCGAACCTTGGTACATAATAAACTCATTATTATGAGTGTCCGAAATTAGTAAAAGTCGTAAAATAAAACACAATCAAATTACATCCAAAAAACTAAAATGGTTCTAGTGTCTTTGTTATTCAATTTATTACAATCAAAGTGTATTTTGGACACTAATATCTCTCTCTGCTCCACTACGAGTATTGCTTGAAAAATTTGGTGCCAATCTGATAAGTATTTTATGAAATAAAACGTAACTATGTTTGTATAGAGAAAGGAGTGTAGTGTCTCTTAAAGATACTAAAGTTTCCATGGGCGTCCAATAAAACTAGACAGGTAATTTTTAGTCAATTCGGATTGCAAAAAAAAAGCCTGTCAAGACCTAACCTTGGAAACTTGAAACAGCGACAAACGATTTCGTTTTAAACTGCAAACTCCGTCAGAAAAGTGGCAACGTCAATATTCCGCCCTGGAACTTTTCTAAGCTTTGAAAATGTTCAAAAGCTCTCGGGATACATATGAGCACGGTCGCTCGCCCGGAAATTATTAAAAGCGGAAGTCAGACAAAAACACTAGAAGGTGCAAGAGCTTTCAGTGATTCTAGGATAGGATTGGACGTAGTGCTTACTATTGTATTGTGTTATACAATAGTAAGTACTACGGTGCCGGAAATAATTCCCTAAATAATGCTGCAGCAGGATCGAGAGGAGTATGTGTTCACATACTGCCCTACTATTCACTTCGCTTTCAATCAATCAATCAATGTTTTTAATCCAGAACCAGGTTCCATAACAATTACATATTACAAATTAAAAGAGCAACAACACACACAAAATAACACTAAGTATAGTAAAAGTATCATCTTCAATAAGTATCTTTTCTCTCCAACTAAATTCAATACCTCTTCGTTGGTCTTTCTCTCTGTCCAACTAATTCTTTCCATCCTCCTCCAACACCACATTTTAAACGCTTCTAATCTGTCTCTATCTCTCTGCGTTAAAGTCCAGCTCTCACTGCCATATAATGCTTTGCTCCAGATATATGTTTGACCAGCTGAAGGAAAGAGCAAATGTCCCGTCTTATTACGACCTAAAAAGACGGGCACAGGAGCGAGAGACATGGTGGTTACTCCACCGACAAGAGCACGGCTCTTAAATAGAAGGAGAAGATAGTAAAAGTAATGGAGGTCTGATTCGGGTTTTAGTTTCGGCAATGGCAGACGTTGAAATAATGGCAGCGTCCGCGGTGCGTATTTTTGCGATACATAATTAATTATGTTCGATGTTTCAACCATTCTGGTGAATTTGAAAATTGTGTACGCGTGTCTTTCTTCAATTTTGAATACTTATTAAACAAAGTTGTAAATCAGAGATGAAAAACCATTGAAAACCGAGATGAGATGAGACACATGTACAAGCCTTTGTAGGCTTTTTCCTACAAGGAATTTGTTCCGCTTACCTTTGAGTAGCTTTGAGAGTTCGGTATATTTTGTACACCTTAACGATCGTCTTATTTTTGCATCAACTCGGTTGTGGCCCTCGAGATTCAGAATATACTAACGATCTAACATCCACCTACAAATCTAATATATCCCTACTGATAAAATAGAAATGTGAAAGTAACTCTGTCTTTCTGTCTGTTACCCCTTCACGCTTACATCACTGGACCGATTTAGACGAAATTTGTTATGTAGATAGGAGTTACGGGAAAGGACATAGGCTACTTTTTATCCCAAAAAAAACATACCTAGTTCCCGCGGTGCGGGTAGGCAGTGACCAAATTCCACGCGGCGGGCGGATAAGTCGCGGGCAGAGCTAGTATTTTCCCAAGAACTAGAACCGGTTGGGTCAAAGGAGCGATTCGCTTTACTATCTTGCTACATGCCTTTGCCAAGTCTGTTTGTGTTTGTGTAGAAATTACTTGAGCGTTTCTCACGCCGGGGGCAATTCTACACGAGTTGATACGTTAGTGGACTTGACAGAGGTAAATTTGTAACTAAACAAACGTCTCGATCGCGGTTACGCTTTCACCTGTCGGCTCTGAGGTGTATTTTCATAAATATTTAACGTAGAACCGAGTAGTGGCGAAACGGCATTGTGCCTGTCCGCTTTTTGCCCCTGCAGAAACTGTTTCAGCATAGTGATGCCTGCCGAGCAGGTGCTCTTTGTCTACCAATTTATGTATATACTGGATTTCGCCCGCAACTTCGTATGCTTCTGTCTCCTTCTGTCTGTGACCTTCATATAAACAACTTAATTTTTATGAAAAAGCTAATCTACATTGTTTTGTGAACTTGGTACGCAAACGATGGACCCCGAAATCTTATGACTTCCTATATCATTATTTCCCACCCTTGAGGCCTAAGATAGAATGCCTCTGTGCAAGTAATTTCACCGGCTGTCCTAACCCCCCACCGGAACACAACAGTGCGAGCACTTAAATCGGGCGGCAGGTTAGCGTATAAGACGGTGGTACCAACCTGCCATCAATAGCACTACCATGAGTTTACAGTGACCGTACTCGCTAGCAACTACGTAAACGATTTGTATGAAAAAATTTTGTTCAACGAGTGACCGCCAGGGGCGCTGTACTATTCTTCATACAAATCGTTTACGTAGTCGCTAGCGAGTACGGTCACTGTAAACTCATGGTATTACCACCAGTACCTCAAGTGTATTTTTCGGACCTGGAAAATACTTCTCGACCGCGTTTGCGTTTACATCAAGATTGTATGAAAACTTGAACAGCGCCCCTAACGGTACGTTTTGTAACAAGGTTTAGCGAGTGTATTTTGATTAATACGAATGAGTGACGAGCGAGTAAGTGAGTAAACGAAAACGTTCACGTTTTCGAGTGACTTTTAGTATGACAGAAACGCAGTAGTATACGCAATTCGATCTGTCAAGGTCACTGTCAGGCTAATAGTTTGAACATTTTTGAAGATACTAAACATGGAGATAAAATTTAGAAGACACGCGGCATGCAGGACTTTTCAGTGCCTTACAAAATTGCTGGTATTGCCTACATGGCTATCTGTATAGCTAGTATTTGGGCAAGAAGCGAAAGAGAGAACTCGGTTGAAGAGTTTCCTACCATATTATAGTTGGGACTTAGGAGTCGTTTACAAGCATAGTTTACAGGAAGAAACCGGATATAGCGCTGCGAGGAAAGTATATGGAATACCGATTAGGCTACCGCAGGATTGTTTTTTAATGAGGAACTGTTCCTACCTTAGTTTTACAAAGATGTTTAAGGGAAGATACTTAAGTATTGCTAATGTTGTCTCGGTCCAAGAAGGGAAAGGCCAATTACAGAAATGTTCACAAGAAGCGTCATACTCCGCCCTACTCTAACGCCGCCTTATGATGGCCCATTTATAGTGGTTGAGAGGAGGAGCAAAGCATGGGAACCTGATTAATAGAGAAGGCAAAGCGACGTGCGAATCAATCGGTCGCTTGAAACCAGCCTTTTTGCTGAACGATGAAGAGGCGTATATCGCGACGTAGTCGATATAGGAATAGTCTTTCCAGGCGTGGAGGATTGTGCCAGCACCATCGGCATCGTCCACAAGGCACGGCACGGAAGAGGGGCCGTGTCATGGATTATCGTTTCGGTAGACATAAGTACATATTGGGTGATGCTCACAAGAATTTCCAGTGTGTGACGGCACATTCTTGTGAGCCTCACTCATTTAAGCGTTCTAAATTATTATGAAATAAATCAACTTGAAACTAACCGAGAAAGTAGTTTGTTCTCATCATCACCACTCCCGCTACATATGTGGTAGATTAACGTTAAATAAATCATGTAAAGGGAAATACTATAAATGCAAAATTGTGGCTTAGTAGGTACTTATAGCTAAATAGAGCGGCCAACATTCTTGACTGATGCGAATACCTAAAAGCATTATATCAATCTAGCTTATTCCGACGGTGACTTCATTCACGTGGAATTCGGAGCGTTCCCGCGGGAATTATGCTTAGTAACACCCCCCAATTCCCCAAGGAACCTATATGCCAAATTTCAGCTTTCTGCGGTTAGTAGCTTCGGTTGTGCTTTGATCGATCAGTTGCTAGTTGCTGACATTTGCTAAAGAAATATACATACTTACAATAAATAACACCAATAATAAACTCAATGGAATATATAGCATGATTTATTAGTGTTTAAACTACTTAAAACTTGATGAAATTCTGGTAGGAATCAGCAGTTGGCTCAGCCACGGGGTCTGGTCTTAAAGTTGCCACAGTTCCACTTGACTTGCTGGGGCAGAGCCAGAAGGAACACTGAAAGAAAATGTAAGTGTATATTAGGTATTTAATTGAAGCCGTGATGGTGGCCCACTACTAGGCCACCATCACCTATTTATGAAAGGGGACGACTGCCTGGATCAGTCGGGTGATCGGTCCTCCATTCGGAACCATTTCACCCATACCATCACCTATAGAACTCTTCATGCGGAGGATCGGCGGGCGTTCGAATCCGGCTCGCATCTGTGAGTTACTTTTGTGCAAAATTACCTACTACTTGGCTTTTCGGTGAACGAAAACATAGTGAATCGTAAAGAAACATGCACGCATTTGCGAAGTAATTCAAGAATGTAGGTACATGTGTGAGTCCCCAATCCAAACTGCGCCTGTGTAGGGCCCAAACCCTCTGCAGTGGATATTGCATACTGCTGCAGCCTATTTGCGTCCCACTGCTGGGCACAGGCCTCCTCTCATCACGAGAGGGTTTGGGCTATAGTCCCCACGCGGGCCCAGTGCGGATTGGGGACTTCACACACATCTTTGAATTACTTCGCAGATGCATATTTGCATATAGATGGATATTGCATATGTCAAATAAAAATAAATACTTATAGGAATACGGATGCGAGACCGCACCCGTTAAATCAAATCTTGTCCGTTGCGCGCGGTTAGAACCCACGCTTACGTTCAAATGTTTCCCGTCCCTTTCTTTTATATATAGCCGACTAGTGCCGTCCTTTTTCACAGGACGCGCCCGCGTCCGCAGTCCGCTCGCCGCTCGCCGCTGTGCTGGCAACGAATTCTCGCCTTGTCTGTTTTACCTAGTTTTAACCGATAAAATCGTGTAAAGTGCATCATTTTCGTGTTATTTATAATACAGACGGTTATAGAATTGCGGTGTTTTCACTTTTCTCCAAATCATCTCGTACCCGAAACTACACTGGCGCACAACTCGGGCACACGCGTCGCGTAGGTACCTACTTTGCCGCGAAAGAAGTGAACATTTCGTTAGTGAATAGGTATCGTGATCGTGTATGGACTCATAAACAAGTAGTGTATGCGTGATGTGTTGATAAGTGTTGTGGAACTCGTAATAACATGCCGCGTCGAAAGAGTACGCATTCTGATGACGTAGAGGAGTCGCCGCTGTCTGAGGGACAGTTGTCTTCGTTCCTGTCGGCGTTCGCAAAGGCTCAAGCGGAATCCAACCGTCAACTGGTTGAGGGCCTTCTTGCCGCGTCGCTCGTGAACTCGCAAGGCAATCACGGCTCATCTCCGACGCCATCTTCGTGTACCGGACAGACCC